>JAMPIV010012234.1:0-396135 GCA_024509875.1 Oreohelix idahoensis | reverse complement strand
TTCGTTGCCAAACCTATTAAATTCTGACTTCCTGTATGTAAGCGACCGTCCATTAGCCCATCTCATTGTCTACAAATTGTTCGCACACATTTGAAGCTTGCCGCATCAAAAGATTCAGAACTGTAGTCTATCGTGACTGGTGGCGTCAGATTTTTTTTTTCTGGAAAAAGTGTTCGGATAATTGGGGTTCGGATAAATGGAGTTCTACTGTACATATTATATATCATAGTTACTTTTGGTGGAATCAAAAGTGCATCTCCATGATCAATGTTTTACTTACTTACTTAGTCGTTCCCCTTCTACCGTGAGGTGTAGAGGTTTGGAAGAGAGCGCGCCAGACTATCCTATCGGCTGTCTTCCTCCTGGCCTGGTTCCATTCTAGTCCTCGGTCCTTCAAAGATTGTCTAATGTTGTCCTCCCAGCGGACTCTGGGTCGTCCTGGGGGTCTGGATCCTTGGCTCTTTGTTTCCCATGCTTGTCGTGGTAGCCGGTCTTCTCCCATTCTGCAGGCATGGCCAAACCATCTTGGTATCAATGTTTTAACAAACTTCAATCTATCATCATTATTAAAATTTTTATTTTATTTTTTTTATTATACATTATTAACCAATTTACAAATGCGAGGGTTGAAATGAAGAACAGTCAGCCGTGTGTTCGATACGGCCTCATAAATAATTCAGAGATGCAGTAATAATGGGTAGGCCTAAGGGTTATTATATGTATTCTAAACTTAACCCTAACCCCAATGACATGGGCAACTTATTTGGATTACATCAAAAGAAATGACCCACTGTTCTTCAATTCAACCGTCTATAGGCAAACGGATACTCAGATCACTGTCCTCCTCCGTTTGAGTAAAGTGCTGGTCGGATGGGGCTCCAGGGCTGGTTGGAACTATATGCTCGCTCAGACCGCTATCTTGTGCCCTATGAAGATGGCGCTGGTCGTTGACATATGTAATACCGCTCTTGTCAGTATGTCCCTCACTTGAAGGAGCTAATACCATCGGGGGCCTAATTCCCGACAACAAAGAGTGTACTTCCGGAATCAGAGGCGTCGTCACCACTGTTTGGCCGGTTGGCTGAACAGGGCTGGCGGGCGAATTTGCCTCTGCAAATAACATATCACTGTCGTCAGAGGCGTTGCACCCCTCCTTGGCACGACAGCTATGTTTGAGCTCGCTCGGGGCTCCGTGAATTAGGGGTTCTCCTTTTTCACTTATCTGGCCTGCAGTAGGCCCCCTTGCATCAGCAAGGATCGGTGTGGGCGGGTTCCCCAAAACTAAATATGGGTTACCGAGAATGAAGTCGTAGGCCGGCTGAGCCGTTACAGCTGCCTTGATGGTGCCAGACACGAACCTACATTTCACCTCAATATTGGCTACCGGAAAGCACTGTGAAGTCCCTTTCCTTAAAACTCCACCAATATTCACTTTTTCCTTCGTCATCTGCCAGGGCTTCACCAGATGTCGGGCGACTATGCTGGGGTATGTAAGCCCGCTGTCAAATAAGCATGTTGTCTCAGTCCCGTTCACTTCTGCTGGCCCGCTGTTGGAAAACAACTTCTCTGACTGGAAGGGTTTCCACTTCTTCCCTTGTTTCACCCTCACAGGCCTTAAACAAGCCATCTGATGAGCGGGTTGTTTGTTTGGGCACCGTGTTGTCCAATGAGAAGTAGTCCGACAGAACCTACAATATCTCTCATTATCTCCCCCGTTCCTGACGGCCTCATGAGAAGTCGGCCCCTGTGTTCTGTTAGGCGGCTGGGAGCGCATGTTATGACTGGGAGGGAGCTCCTTGCGAGACGGCCCTTGCTGCTGTTGATCTGAAGAGGAAGGCGACTGCGATGAAGATGCTCCTTTGTCCGGGGCTGGCAGGTCAGGGTGTTTTCTTTTCTGTCCCAGTACTTCGGCCTGTGCCGTCTGGAACCTTTCAGCAAAAAGAATTATCTGGTCCAGTTGCTGTGCGCCCTGCTCCGCCAGGTACTTCCTTAAGTCCGGAGACATATTGGCCTTTATCTGTTCGCACAGAACTAATTCTTCCAATCCTTCAAAAGATTTAGCCAAACCCGACAACTCTCTCCAGCGAGTGAGGTAATTCCTCAGCCTCTCTGCGAACTGGGGAAAACTTTCTCCTTTCTCCAGTCGACTTTCCCTAAACATCGTTTGGCACTTCCGGGGAGTCCATTGGAATCGCTGTAACAGGGCGTTCCGCAGTGCCTCAAAGTTATTCTGGTCATCCACTAGCATCTTGCTATAGACCTCATATCCATGTCCTCTTAGAGATTGAGATAATTTGAGACACCACAGACTATCATCCAGCCCGTATGCCTTTGCCATCCGTTCAAATTTTTCTAAAAATACCTCAATTTTCTCATTCCCGTTAGGAAAAGAGTCCATCGGAAAATTCATGGCTGCCATCCGGGGCCCTCCGTTTCCTGAGGTGTCTGTTGCCCCTGCTCCGGGAGAATCTCCGTTAGCCGAACTGCCTTCCGAAGATCGGTACTGCAGTTCCAGTGAACGCAGGGCAAGTTCATGCTGTCTCTCGGCTGCCTTCTCTGCTGCTTCCCTTTCTGCTTTTCTCTCCTCTGCCGCCGCAGCTCTTTCCTGCGCCTCCCTCTCTGCCTTTTTCTCCTCTGCCTGTCGGGCCTTCTCTTCTTTCTCCGCTTCCAATTTACGCAGGTCCATCTCTGCCAGTCGGGCCCTCTCTTCTTTCTCTGCTTCCAATTTACGCAGGTCTTTCTCCGCTTCCCTTTTCTCTCTCTCCGTCTGCCGGTCCTGTTCCCTCATAATGTAAGCCCTAGTCTCGGCCTCATTCATCCCCATGCTTTTAGCTGCGTCCTTCCATGCAGTAAGTAGCTTGACCAATTCAGCCATCTTACCTGACAAATCAGCAGTACTCACAACGAGGGGAAATGACAAAAAAGGAACAAGAAAAATTTACTGTTACCTACTAGGAATATGCTGTCGCAAAAACCCGCACTCAGACTAGCACCAAGTCTGACTAATAACTACCTGAAAAAAATTCAAGTTATCCAGCTACCCAAAACCCGAATTTACTTTCCTGTCAAGAAAAAAATTCCATTAGCCATCAATTACTTCTAAGTCATAAACAACCTTACAACCACTATCATCTATACTAACTGTAACCTGTGGAAAAAAACTTATAGCTGGATCAGTCTTAATATAGCTCAAGTCTAGGGGATTTTATAAAGAAAATCTATTTTTCAGAACTTCCTACAGAGACAATCTATGAATCTAGAATTGATCCCAACAAAGATGATCCCAAGGACGACGCCACCCACTTTGTCACGAAATGGATTTAGGACTAGAGACTGTCTACCTATAGTGACAAGACACTAGTGAGAAGGAAGACTGGAAAATTAGATTCAGATAGAAATATAGTGCAAAAAGTGAAAGTTGAGACCATTGGCTCCGAGGTTGAGAACCGAGGTTGATTCTTTCCTCGCCACTTCGGACGTTTAAATTGCTATGGCCTCGAACCACCTCTAACTACCCTATGGGGATAAGGTTCAATTAAGATTCACAAACACCAAGGTACAGACAACATATAGCTACTGTACTAAAGGAAATGACTGATGCCAGCTACAATTTATACAAGTTTATTATACACCTATAAACAAACATATGCATGTCAAATACAAGAAATGCGAGGATGCACCCCTGAAACAAAATCAAGCACAGTTAAAAATGCATCAACCCCAACCCTTCTCCCACAATTGCAACCTGTATGGAGAAAGAAGGTAAGGTTAACTGAAATGAACTACACTGCACTTGATGTCGCCTACACTCCAAACTAGCTGTTCTAAATTCTAACTCTAACTCTAAGTCCACTGATAGCTGGAACGACGGCGAAGTGACTACACAATCTCTGCACAGACTTCGGTTCTACACAGCCTATCCTGGAATCTCCTGAACCCAACTAACTGCACCTCTAAACTTCAGCAGCTGTCCTCTGCTATGATTCACCAAAACTAACAGTTCTGCCTATCTGTGCTGACTTCAGTAGAGAGAATGTTTACCCTCTCTCTCTCCACTAACTCTGGAATTGATGACTGAGGTTTAACAGAACCCCACTGGATTCTGGACTGGAACTGTAGCTGACTTCTACCACTCTGAAATTACCTGCCCGAGTACCTATAACTGGGCCGTCGGCTTTATTATGGCCGTGAAGAAACGAACATAAAAATTACCACAACGCTGGCAGCCTGCCAAATCTGCGTGTGTAACGAGCGTCAGAGCTCAGGATTTATCCACAAAAATCCTATTCGCTGGAAAATGTCTTCCCCTGGCTGGGAAAACGTATTTTCTTCCTCTCCTTCCACTACTGGCAACTAACGTAAAACCCTTGCGGTTCTGCGAATGCCCCAACTTTGCCGTGGGAGAAATTTTGTGGTCTCAAAATTCCGCTCTCATTCCCACAAAGCCGGTACCTGCTGTTTTAGACAAAACAAAACAACAGCTAAACAAACCATAATAATACATTTAAAATAACAATTAACTTCCTTACTCTTCACCACGTAACTCCCCTCTCTACCTGAGCCTACAAAGTAAACATTGGCTAACCCAGATCGCTTGTTCTGCCTGACTAACTCCGAGCAACAACAATATTTTCACTGGCCCGTCTGGGCAGACGTACTGTGGCCTACTTCTTACGCTGACACTAATGCCGTAATGTTTAACACAACTAAAACTAGCCCTCTCTAGGAATTCCTAAAATTCCCGTCAATAATAGTAATCACATTCAAAATGTAATACAAAATAATTCCCTTTAAAATTACTTCTCCCATCTTCTGAATTCACAGAACAATAATGCACAATCAATAAATATAATCCTGTTTACGCTAGCATCTACCTGCCGTCAAAAGTTATACATAACCCCCGATTATCAAATTGAAAACCCCGTAGTTCAGCCACGTGGTGCCGCAGTTTTTCAACCACGCGCTCCTGCATACATTCATTACTGATAGCACACACGTGCTCCAATTAATACCTCTATCACTTCTGTCCACAGTTATATGCGTAACTATATAAATAGCGAGCATCAATACTCTCACTAAAATCACAAATGAAAATACACATACACGCTCCCGACTATTCTGTAAATAAATAAAATTCGCAGATGCGGGTTTCTCTGCAGACCTGTTTTTGAAATAGATCCAAGCATGGCCGAAACCTCGCAACTTTCAAATCATCTTAAATACCGCTATTCCTGAAATAAGGAATTAAATGGACCTAGTTTCTCATGTCTATCACTCAGATCGAATTGATGGCTCTGGAGTTAAGAATTAAATTAAACTAAAACTTCCCAAGAAACTTAAATGATCGGCTAGGACTAGAAAAATTAAATAAAGTCCTCACGCAAAAATTCATGCTTACCAAATCTCGAATGTCCAACTGAAGGCAATCGACAATTTGCTTCTGGCACCCAGCTTGGCAAATTTTTTTCATTAAAAGAGAAAGAGGCTATGAAATATAGGCCTTTTATAATCAAGACCCCCACGCGCCGACTTCATGACGTCATATGCGCGGCGTGGTTCTAAAGCCAATCGGACCTCGGCATTTCAACTGCAGTTGCCAATCAGAACCTTAGATCTTTCTGATGCAACCAGTTTCTGCTAGACAAAGAACCGGGAATTGGTCCTAGCCCTATACTGCGGAAATGAAGCAAAAATGGCCGCAAATAATTTAACTCCCGAAAAATGCGTATATGGCCACGCAATATCTTTAAAAAAAGGACACTGGTGCAAATCCTGATCTAGCCTCTATAATCTTTCTTCTAGAAAAATACTGTCTAATTCCCTACACCCCCATTCTAAACACATAAAGAAGAACCATAAAGCAGATGAGATCAAACTCCCTCGTGATCTCATCTTGAAAAAACGTAAATAATAGAAGGAGAAGAAACATGGAGAAGGATTTCCTGTAATCCCTCCTAAAAATAGTGAACAAAATGCAAGGAGAAAAAGACATGGGCCATTTGAAAGACAGAATCTCAGTACTTTCGTCACAGTAGTGGGGTACAGTAATGCTCCAGATTGCTGGTCAGAAAAGTGTTAATTCTCTAGTACATTGGGTGGTCTGTTAACCTCCTGAATTTCTCAGCTTGTTGCTGGGCTCTGCTATCTTTTCTATCCTCCATTGGTTGGACTTACAAATGATAATGAAAGTTATATTGTCTGCTATTATTTGTAGATGATGTGTCAAGCAACACCTCAGTGGGAATCAGGATTAACTTAGACAGGAGCAGCCTGATAGAGACAGTAGAACAGTTAAGAAGAAGCCCAGCTGGTTTAGATCTCATGCTAGGAAAATGTGTGCGTAATGGAGTTTGTTAGTCTGGCTGTCTGACCTTGTTAAGCTGAGCTTAGTTAAATGCTGATGGTTTTTTTAAGACTGATAATGGTGAAGACTGCAGAATAAGTAGTCTGGATAAGATTAACACTCTTTTTAACTTAAGAAAGTGAAATTGGAAAATTAATAAAGCTTTCAGCCTATTCTAATAATTTAATTTTAAGAAATATACAGAAATAATAATAAAAATTAAGATGTACTTGGTAACTAAGCAAACATCACTCTTCCATATTCAGTTTTGAATACTTGCCCTACACATGTTAAGTTGCCATATTGGCATTACATTGTGTGTGCGAGTGGTTGAAGAACGATGCAAGACTCTAAGCTTATGAGAAGTCCCATGTGGGCATTTCATTGTATCATTGTTTGATAAAAAAAAATTTTTATTAGGTCTTAGTTTCGTGTTTTTATTTTGCCTTCTGGCTCCTTTTCAATAAGAAGTGTTGCAAAATTTTCCTTTTCAACAAAGTAATCCAGAACTGCGATTCTAACAGCTTCAGTTAATGTGTATTCGCTGTGCTGTTAACACTTTTACATGTTACTGTGCTGTAAATTCTATAAATAAATTATAAACATAAAACCCTATTATTATAAACAATGATGTTCTGAAAATCAGATTGATCATTGTTACGTGTCTTTTATATTGTTAATGTTAATATTTAGTGACAGGATGGTTCCTGTGGCCAAATTCACTTCTAGGGTAGTAGAGGTATCAGACACCGAAACAAGCCAACATCACTCAGAATTATTTGAGCCACAATGGACGAAGTGGACGGTATACATTTTTATTAAGACTGTGACACTGCTCCAAATTCAATACAGTTCAGGCCAATATACAAATGGCATATTATATACAGTCGTCGATATAACTTTATGCAGTCCGTTCATGTTGGGAACGCTGTCCTTTTCATTCTCAACATTTTTAATATATATTCACACTCGACACTGAGAAGCTATACTCCCTGTAAATTCAAATAACTAGATACACCTCACAGAAGATCTTGATGTATTAGTGATGGAATAACACAGGGATATCTACTGAAATTCCGTAGCTCAAACACATGCGTCCACTCGCCATGATATACAATGGTAGAAGACCTAGCAGACAATCTCCTCACTTCTGCATTTTTAGTTTCACGTCTGCCAAACAACCATATCAGCATGACGTCACTTCCTGTATTAATAAATGACTCCGTATAAAATAAACAAACAAGGAGCCCTGTTGAGCTAACTATTATACCGACACAATCGTTATGAATTTTAATTATAACAATCATATATGCATAAACAAGAAGTTGCATCATTGCAGGATGTAAAGGTATATATAAAGGAGTAGATGTGGCATCAGATCTCCATATTCTGATAGCCCAAATAAAGATGAAATCCAAGACACATACAACAGTACATAGCTAAAGACAACAGTATAATATAGGACATTTAAGAAATCAAGAAACAAATTTACGGTCCCACTATCCAACAAATACCAAGTGCTCCAACAGCTGGAAGATATAGTGAATACAGAAGACCACTGGCAGCAGAACAAAACTATACGGAATGAGATGTGAAGAAGTACTGGGAAAAAGAGAATGCCAGTGCAAAGCATGGATAACAACAGTGTGATACTGTACTGTAATTTATTTTTTCAAAAGGCCCCATGTCTCTTCTCCTTGCATTATTTACACTATTTCTAGGAGGGATTACTTGTAATCACCCCATGTTTCTTCTCCTTCTATTATTTTCGTTTTTCAGAAGGAGGGATTACGGTGGAGTTTTATCTTATCTGCACTATGTTTCTTCTCTATGAATAAGTAGTGGAGTTTAGTCTTGGTTTGTAGGGAATTTAGTGCAGTTGTTTTCTATAGGGATGACGGTAAGATTTAGTTCAGATTTGCACCAGTTTTCTTCTCTTTAAAGCGATTGCGTGCAATTAGACGTATTTTCGGGATTTAAATAATTGCTGTCATTTTGTTTTATTAAGCAGTAGAGGGCTGAGCATTATTTCCCGACGGTTAGGAGATCATTCGATATTCCAGTACATTCTTTGTTTAAACGGGGGATGGGGGTAGTGACCTTTACCCGTGTATGTAATACTGGTGAGCAGTAACAGTATGAGTCAGAGTTGTTTACTAATCTGATTGGCCGGGGTCAAACTTTATTGAAATGCAGCGCGATCATTGGGCCTAGAACAAAGCCACGCAAATGACGTCAGCTAGGTCAGCGTGGGGGTTTTCTGATTATATATACTCACGGAAATTCATAGCCCGCTCTCTCTCTTGAAATATTGCCAGCTGTGTAACCTTTGTCAATTTTCGATTGCTCGTTAAGTGGGAAATTCGAATTGGGTAAGCCATAAGTTATTAGCGTGGTACTTTTATTTGATTTTTATAGAGTCCTAGCCGATCAGTAAGTTTTCATTGGGAAGTTAATTTTAAATCTAAAGTAACGCGTATGGCCATCAATTATGTTCTTAGAGAAAGTATTGAATGTGAGAGGTCCATATATTCTTTCTAGAAGGAATAACAGTATCTAAGAAGGATTAAGAGTTGAGATATTAAGGGCGTGCTTTGTATTATTGCAAAGAAGTCTGTGGAGAAACCCGCATCTCTGATTTATGTTAATTTACAGAATATTCAGGAGCGCGTGTATTGTATTTTATTGAGAGTTTAATTCTGATAAGTTACATATATATACATGGGAGGGAGTTGTAAGCACGGGGGTGCTGTTATTTAATGAATATTAATTCGGGACGATATTCAGAGGGATGAGGAGGAGTGAAGTAACTGTTTGAGAAACTTTGTGAGAATGCGGGAGCACGTGGTTGTATAATCCGTAGACGAGAGATGAATTTATTTCTGTTAAAGGAATAATTGATTATTACGGTTTGGGATGTGATTAATTTTACGGGATGGGAATTTAATGATTCCTAGAGAGGTCTAGTTTTATTTTGGTGTTGATCATTGATTCATCAAGGATCAGCGTAGTTGTAGCCCAAAGTATTTTGGATAGGTAGGCCCTCAGTGAAAAATTGTTGTGACTCGTGGTTAGTCATACAGAACCCTAGGTCAGCCGGTCTGCGAGTAATTACCAGACCGAGGGTATACCTGGGTGAGGTTTACTTTGGAATCGGATAGAGGAAAGAGAAGGGAGTTGTGTGGGAGGAGCTGACTTTTTGGGGCATAAATATTTTGTATTGTGGTGCACAGAGAGGGATGGACATGGGTGTTAGGAAGTAAGGGAGTTATTGGTTATATAGGAGTATATTATTGATGTGTTGTTCAGCTGTTGCATTTTATTTTGTCTAACAGCAGGTCACAGCATTTAACTGTGCTTGATTGGTTTTTTCCAGTGTGCGTACACGCACTTTATTTCTTTGACATGTATTTGATTCATGGTGTGTGTAAATAAACTTGTTTTTTTAATTGTAGTCTGGATCAGTCACTTTTATTTATGTACAGTAGCTATATGTTGTCTGTATCGTGGTGTATGTGATCTTAAGTAACCTTATTCCCTTAGGGTAGTTAGAGGTGGTTGAGGCTATAGCTATCTAAGATGTCCGGAGTGGCGAGGGAGAGTCAATCTCAGTTCTCACCCCTCGGAGCCAATAGTTTCAACTTTCACATTTTCACTATCATTTTCATCTAAATCTATCTTTCTCAGTCTTTCTTCCCACTAGTGTCTTGTCTCTTATTTAGACAGCCTCTAGTCTTAAATCCACTTCGTGACAAACAGAAATCATCAACAAGATAAAAGACAGAAAAAACAAGAAAGCAGATTTAAACAGAAGCAAAACCAGAAGTTCCAATGCCAAGGCTCAAGAAGTGTACACAGAAGCAAACAAGTAAGAAGAAGCACCAAAAGAGACAAGAGAATTGAGGAATTCGCAAGAGAGGTAGAGGATGCTGCAGCTAAAGGAATTGAGAGAGACCTGTATAACAGCACAAAGAAGCTAACAGGGAAATACAAGCAAGCAAATGGCCTCATTAAAGACAAGAATGGAAAACTGCTTAGCAATATACAGTAGCAAATGAAGAGGTGGACGGAACATTTTGAGGACCTTCTCAATAGACCAGCTCCACAAAATCCCCCAGACATCCAACCAGCAGAAGAAGAGCTACAAATTAACTGTGAAAGGCCAATGAAGGAAGAAATAAAGAAAGCCATAAAGTTTCTAAGAGATGGAAAAGCAGCTGGTCCAGATGGCATTCCAGCAGAGGCCATCAAAGCAGAAATTGAGATAGCTACCGAGGTTTTATACAAACTGGTAAAGTCTGGGAGAGAAGAAATACCAGCTGAATGGAAGGAAGGATATCTGTTTAAGCTGCTCAAGAAGAGAGATTTACAAGAGTGCACAAATTCCAGAGGGATAATGTTACTATCAGTGCCAGGAAAAATATTAAACAGGATCATCCTTGAGAGATTAAAAGAGCCCATAGACAAACAACTAACAGATGAACATCAGGTTTTAGACAAAACAGATCCTGTACAGATCAGATAGCCACATTGACAATAATAGTGGAACAAAGTCTGGAATGGAACTCACCTCTTTACATTGGATTTGTGGAGTATGAAAAGGCATTTGACAGTATAGTTAAAAAAACACTTTGAAAATTGATGAGGCATTTTGGAGTTCCCCTGATGATCATACTGATAATAGTCCCATACCAAATACTTCCACTGTTATATTCTACCGTGAGTTTTTATGCTGTTGACGATTACTTTGAAAGTTACTGGTGGAACTACAGGTGACATTTAACATAATTTATTGTCACAATACGTTCATATGAAATACACATAGTCAAACATAACTCACAACAAGAAAGTACTATAGTCACATCTCCACTTCTCATAATCATTAGCGCTCTACAACATCAACACTAGATCCTCTCAGCAACGGTCGGCATCACCGTGCTAATGTAATAAATAATGGCCTCCTTAAATATGCTTTATCAAAGACGCTCTCAACATTGGCGCTCCAATATAACTATGGATCCTCTCAGCAAACGGTCATCCTCGCCGTGCTGACAACATGAATAATAATGGCCTCCTTAAATCTGCTCAATAAAGACGCTCTCAACATTGGCGCTTTAATGTAGATATGGATCCTCTCAATAATAACAAATGGCCTCCTTAAATATGCTTCATCAAAGACGCTCTCAACCTTGGCGCTTTAATGTAGATATGGATCCTCTCAGCAAACGGTCATCCTCGCCGTGCTGACAACATAAATAATAATGCTCGCGGCAATTTCTCGCAAGACTGCACTCCCTGGCAGTTTGCAGTAATCTCGCCCTCATGGATCCTTACCTCTTCAAAAATACTCACAAACATAATTCTCCAATAAACTCAGGAATTATAGGCCTACACAAATAATGGCCTCTATAACTTTTGCACTGCGCAGGCATACTCAAAACACACACTGTAGGGCCGACCTCTCCCGTCGGTACCCAAAAACAGACTCCAATTCGTTCACACACTAGTCCCGCCAAAAAGAGACACGAGACTCGGCTGTTTAAAAAACACAACTCAGTCTCGATAATTGCATGGGCTAGTCACACGAGCTTACTCACAGCTCAAGACAGTTCAGAGAAAAAAACATCTCCGCGATTTGAACTGACCAGTGTTCGCCCCACTTACCGACTTGGAAACTTCTTGACCACACGAGGGAATTCCCCTAACACAATTTTAACTTAACATCAGCTTAACCAAGCAACGTAACCCGCAATCGAATCAAAGAACAAGATCAAGCAACAGAAGTATTCTGAAAGAAAGAAGAAGTAACAATACAAGTAGAATGAAGAGAAACGAAGATGTGATACAGAAATATAAACAAGATATGAACACATATCGGAAAGACAACAAAAAACAAGATATGAACACATATCGGAAAGACGACAAAAAGATAGAATGAAATGAAGAATAATCATTAAAGACGAATAGAAAGCAAAAGTATGAACGCATAGAAAGTCAATAACAATACAAACTAGTAAATGTTTAGATCAGACAATATCTTTTTTAAAAATTAAATACAAACATGATTACAAGGCACAAAACAAAATGTCAAAGTATATCTATACTAACCCCATAAAAAGAATAATTCATAACTAAACAGAGTCTAATAAGTAATTTAACTAAATTACAAAAGTTATACTTAATTGAAAATAAATTATAAACCTTACACAAACAAATAATAGCATTTGCGATAACTAAGTTTTGACCTAACGCACAATCAACCGCTAAATAATAAAAATACATCATAATATCAAATAAGACAAACTTCCAAAGAAGTAATATCCCTTTCAATCATAGGGCACACAAAAATAAATTACAATGCCAAAAAACAATTCTTTTCCCAAAATTACCATACAAAATATTTCAGAACGATAAGTTATCAAAAAATAAAATTATTATTTAAGTAATTCTAGGTCATAACTAATAAACTAACAATGAAATTAACTTTTAACAAAATGAGAGAAGCATAAAATATCTTATCTCTAGACAAACACTTAAATCAAAACATGTAAGTTTTTTTTTTTTCCTCAAAAAATACAGCACGAAAAAAAACACCTAAGAAAAATACAATGTCATCTGTATATCAACTTCCCAACATACAAACATAACATAATGTTACAACAATCTGTCCATCTTTTAACAAACAAAAGTATCAGATGTGTCTATCAATTTTACAAAAAAGTTGAATTTAATTTATAAGTTAATTCTGACTAACCATAGCGTTGAGCTTCAGTGTTATTTAACTGTAAATTTATATCTTACTCAGCCTATATATATAGTATAAATAAATCCAAAATCCATTGGTACAATAGGATATGAAAAAGAAGTCCTATAAAAATACCTGCAAAGGTTTTGTTTATCACATTAATTTGTTGCAAAAATGTTGAAAAAATCTTATTATTTAAATTCTAGGTACTATGCTATGACAAGGTCAGTGTTTCAACATATGTTAACAATTCAAATACACAATTATTTCTAATACATGCAAGATAATTCTACAAAATCATATTACACAACATAATAAATCCACATAATTATCCTAACAATTACAGCTACAACCCGAAAAATATACAGATCAATAATTATGATCTAAATGAGCACAGGTTTGACACCGCTCACTGCATTTATCCAAAATTACACACAAATTATTACCAACACATATGTTACACACAATCAAAACAGAATAATATACAATTGCATAAAAAATTGGACTGGTACATTCGAAACAGTCATATATGTTCCACAAAAAATATATATTTAGCAATCAAATGATGCATCAAAATGAACATCATAATGTTTCAAAGAAATTACCAATATTTTAATACAACATCATATGATATACTATCCACAGAATACAATAACATGTACTATTCTAAAAAATAAATCAACTGTAAAAAAAAATATATCCCGACAATCTGTCAATAATTCTTGATCCTCCAAAAAGTGACTCGTCAGATGTATAGCGAGACGCTCATAGGTTCTGCTTGATAGATAATCCACATTCTTCACGAATAATGTCAACAAGTGCGCCAACTCATCACAACGTCGCACGCTACGAGACAATACAAATGAAAATTTCTATTAATCATCTGTTAGATTTAATAAGGAAAAACGGAAAATCAACTTTCACGTTTACCTATCCCTTGGGGTGGAGTAGAGTCTTGGCCCCTTTTCACACCTCAACAAGTCCTCCTTAAACGATGTAAACATCACAGAAGGCTTAGCGATCACTTGACCGTAACGAAAGTTCATCCTTGTTGTAGGCTGAAAAAAAATTACTACGTTCACAAGAACGAGATGACCTTTCGACACCACTAGTGTGACAATCAATAGTGTTATTACTTTGCTTGTTAACAACTTTGCTCTCATATGGAGTACAGCTAACCTGGTTACAATTTCTATAATTGCTGTTAAGAACATTGTTATTTGTTTTATTGACACAGTTGTACTGTTTTACATTCCAGTTAGCATAATTACAATTAGCATTTCCTCTTGGATAAAAATATCTACTAGAAAGAAATGGCTTTTTATCAACAAATTTATTACCAGATTGACACTCTTTCACATAATTATTTCCAATATAATTTCTAACACTCTCAGGATCACGATGTTGTGATCTGTCAAATTGTTTATTGTTTTTAGGCAAAGAAACATTACTATATGAAGAAATCCCTTGGTACATTTTAACCTCAGGGTTATATCTCCTATCAAAAGTGTTTTTCTCTTTGCCTGTGGCAGTGTGTTTAAGAAATGGGTCACACTGACTTGACTTGGTATGACCGAAAGATTTAACAATATCTTTATTGTTTTTCACAAAATATGTTTCCTTTCTGGAACAAGTAGTTCTATCTTTTTCCCCTGTTATCAAGCCATCAGGGTTCTCAATTAATCCCTTGTTTGTTTTTAACATCTTGAATTGAAATTTATTATTAATTCTTTTGTTATCTACAGGGTTGTCTAATACTGTAGATTTTCCTTTGCTAGCTTGCCGCCAGGAAAAAATATCGCTAGAATCATTGGCATTGCGTTGAAAGTTATATTTCCCTCGAAAAGATTTCCTTCCACTATTCTTGCCTTTAGAATCTGCAAAAAGTGTATAGGACTGACTTTTTGCTTTATGTCTTTCACCTCAACACTGACAGAAGACCACATTTTTTTCTGCAAGAGAATGTCGAGTAGACCGTCCATTCTTCTCCTTGCATCTGCAATTTCCTTATCTCTAAGTGAAATCTCTGCACTTAATTTCTTGTTTAAACTCTCAGCTCTTAAAACTTTACAGCTTTCCTCTGCTAGTAAATTTTTAATCTTAGTGACCTTCTCTTTCTCAACCATCAACTCTACTAATGTCTCTTTCTCATACTGTTCTTTTTTTTCTCTTAACTGAGTCAACTCTAGTTGTAGAGACTCAATCTTAATATCATTATTGTTATTCATAATCTCATTATTCTTCTTAAGGGGTACAATATTCATCTCCTTAATTTGATCACTGAGAATCTCATTATCATGCCTCACCTCATGAAGCATTTTTATATAAGTTTGCTCATGTTCATTGTTCTCCATTTTCAATTTGTCATACATCTCTCTCCTTTCTTGAAGTTCCTGAGTTAGATTTCTAACTTCGCTATCTTTATCTTCCATTCGAGCCTCCACCTCTTTAACTCTGCACAATGCAGATTCTAATGCTGCTCGAACACAAACAAGCTCGGAATTTGATTTACCTAAATCATCTGTAAGTTTAGATATTTTTTCATGTAACTTACTTACTTCAGCAGTACATTCTATGAAACTTTCCCTTTGCTCTAGGGTACTCTGTTTTATGTCCAATTGCTTCTTCTCTTCTAGCCCCCTTTTCTGAATCCTCTCATCACTTTCATGAATTAGCTTTTCATATATCAGTCTATTTATTTCAGACTCAGTCAGCTCACGGTCTCCAAATCCTAATATTTCACGGTATTTGTCATACTCCCACATTTTATAAGAGTTTCAACTGACTCAATCAATTACTGTACACCAACTTCTGTTATAGTACTTATATATAACATACACTACCTATGCATCAACATATTGTACAATAAATCGATATAATTATCGACAGCACAACGACAATTATCAACAGAATAAGTGATGGATAGTATAGGCAGACTTGCTGAAATGCAGAAAAGTGGCACAATCTACACAGGACAAAATCACTTATCTTAATATACTTCCGTCCCTTCCGCCAACACACCAGATATCACAAAGTTCTGCAGATAAAACCGTTCCAGCGCAGAAAGGTACACGAACTAGACTTTCTTCTCTTAAGGTTCTTGCCAAAGTGTAGAATGCGCTCAACACAGCATCAGCACACAGGAAACGCAGCACAGCAACCTCCGTGACTTTTGACTTGAGATAATCTGCAAACGACTCCTCAAAAACACTTCACATTTAGTTAAACTTGACTGTCTCCCAACAACCTGTCAACTTCCCACTTGTAATGACTGGTCCAGAATCTGACCTAATTTACTCTCTTGTTACAAATACACATCAGCGTTGAGGTAACAGTTTCTGAATCATATACGCCACACAGGCACTTCTAAATGATCCTAAACTACGCCACCCAGGCTATAAACGCGAATACGTAGGTGTTAGCTCCTTCTAGACTGAAAACCACCACTGATAATAGTCCCATACCAAATACTTCCACTGTTATATTCTACCGTGAGTTTTTATGCTGTTGACGATTACTTTGAAAGTTACTGACAAATTATTAAATATTATAACTGATGACTGGTCTTGGAGATTGAATAAATGGTGATGGGTGTTTCTTTAATGGTCAAACTGTTCATACGATCACACAGAGCAGAACAGTAATTCTTATATCACGCGAATGTCAAAATATCAAATTCTGTAAGACTAACATACCACTGCTACACACGAGATACTGTTAGAGAATTCAATCTGTTTGTTGACCTAGATTTCGCCACCCAGGCTATTTATGGTCATACGTTATCACTGTCACGACTACTGTTTTCCTACCGTGTTAAATGTTGCAGTGAGTGTGCGTGGGTACATTCACACGCCACAGATACGCACGTACGAGTCGTGGAACTACAGGTGACATTTAACATAATTTATTGTCACAATACGTTCATATGAAATACACATAGTCAAACATAACTCACAACAAGAAAGTACTATAGTCACATCTCCACTTCTCATAATCATTAGCGCTCTACAACATCAACACTAGATCCTCTCAGCAACGGTCGGCATCACCGTGCTAATGTAATAAATAATGGCCTCCTTAAATATGCTTCATCAAAGACGCTCTCAACATTGGCGCTCCAATATAACTATGGATCCTCTCAGCAAACGGTCATCCTCGCCGTGCTGACAACATGAATAATAATGGCCTCCTTAAATCTGCTCAATAAAGACGCTCTCAACATTGGCGCTTTAATGTAGATATGGATCCTCTCAATAATAACAAATGGCCTCCTTAAATATGCTTCATCAAAGATGCTCTCAACCTTGGCGCTTTAATGTAGATATGGATCCTCTCAGCAAACGGTCGTCCTCGCCGTGCTGACAACATAAATAATAATGCTCGCGGCAGTTTCTCGCAAGACTGCACTCCCTGGCAGTTTGCAGTAATCTCGCCCTCATGGATCCTTACCTCTTCAAAAATGCTCACAAACATAATTCTCCAATAAACTCAGGAATTATAGGCCTACACAAATAATGGCCTCTATAACTTTTGCACTGCGCAGGCATACTCAAAACACACACTGTAGGGCCGACCTCTCCCGTCGGTACCCAAAAACAGACTCCAATTCGTTCACACACTAGTCCCGCCAAAAAGAGACACGAGACTCGGCTGTTTAAAAAACACAACTCAGTCTCGATAATTGCATGGGCTAGTCACACGAGCTTACTCACAGCTCAAGACAGTTCAGAGAAAAAAACATCTCCGCGATTTGAACTGACCAGTGTTCGCCCCACTTACTGACTTGGAAACTTCTCGATCACACAAGGGAATTCCCCTAACACAATTTTAACTTAACATCAGCTTAACCAAGCAACGTAACCCGCAATCGAATCTATTCGCTTAACATTTTCAAGATCACCTCCCCTTGCTAATATTTACTCTGTATCACATACATTTAACAAAGAGAACTTATGAAGACATGACATGCAGAGTTCTTCATGAACGACAACTTTCAGAACCATTTGGGAAAAGAACTGGAGTGCGAAAGAGATGCCTAATGTCTCCATTTCTTTTCTTGTTGGCAATAGATTGGGTTATAAAAACATCAACGACACACAACAGAAATGGAATTTGGTGGAATCTCTAAACAGCTTGATGATCTAGATTTTGCTGATAACTTGGCTCTTCTGTCCCATAATCAGATGCAAGACAAAATGAAAATACTTGATGAGAGGTCACAGCAAGTGGATCTGAAAATACACAGGGAAAAGACGAAGATAATGAGAATAAATGCAGGAAATGATAACAAGGTCGAACTTGAAGAAACACCATTACAAGATGTAGAATTGTGCACTGTTGCGAGATGGATAATAATAATAGCCCCTTCAGTCATATCTGACTATGGGAATGCACCCCTGAGGTGACTTCCCTCAACTGCTTATTTTCCTGGTGCTCCTTTCGACATTTTCTTCTCTCTTCTGCTTGTTGTGTGAGCTCCTTTTCGCCCAATCTGTGGTGGCGCCGTAAATAGCATCGCCACTTAGTGCGATCGGCAGCTTCATCCTCCCATGTTGCTGGATCCATGTCCAGTGCCTCAAATCTCTCTTGCACACATCTTTGAACCTCAGCTGCGGTCGTCCAACTGTTCTCTTGCCATCTGCTAATTGTCCGTAGAAGATATCCTTCGGGATGCGACCATCTTCCATGCGGCGGACATGGCCAAGCCAGCGTAGTCTGCGCTGTCTAAGCAGTGTATACATGCTTTGAAGGCCAGCACGTGACAACACCTCGACATTTGTCACTTTATCTTTCCATGAGATGCCGAGGATGTGGCTCAGACACCGTAAATGGAATTTACGGATAATTAGAGATGCCCCGACCGCAAAACACGAAACCAGAATTGGTTTTTGGAACGTCAGAACTATGGAATGAGGCAGGAAAGCTGAGGCAAATCACAGCAGAGATGAGGAACTACAAGATACATATCCTGGGAATAAGAGAGAGCAGATGGACAGGTAAGGGGAGAATAAAAACAGCTACAGGGGAAACAGTACTTTATTCTGGCAGAGAAGATGGTCAGCACAACTAAGGTGTAGCCATTATCCTGAAGAAAGGAATGGAAAGGTCTTGACTGGAATGGAAACCCATCAACAACAGACTGATAAGAGCAAGACTGAGAGGGAGGTTCACCAACACCACAATTATACAATGCTATGCACCAACAAACGACAGCGATGAAGAGATCAAGGACGAGTTCTATCAACAGGTACAAAAAGAAATGGAAACTACACCCATGTACGATCTCATTATAGTAATGGGAGACCTAAATGCGAAAGTGGTAGCACACAATAATTATAATGAAAGAGTAATGGGGAAATGCAGCAGTGGAACAGCAAATAAGAATGGGGACAAATTAATAAGCTTCTGCAGTATTAACAACCTGGTCATTGGAGGAACACTTTTTCCACACAAGGAAGTGCACAAGTTAACATGGGAATCACCAAACGGACGAGACAGAAACCAGATAGATCACATAATGATCAATGGCAGATGGAGACATGCACTACAAGACGTGAAAGTAAGAAGAGGCGCAGATGTGGGAAGTGATCATCACCTAGTAGTAGCAAGACTGAAAGTGAAACTCAGAGCTGCTGGACCAGTTGCAGTCAAACAAAAAAGATACAATATCACGAAACTGAAGGACCCCCTCACCAGAAAAGCTTTCGTGGTCGACGTAAAGAGAAGATATGAGATTATCAAAAGCCAGGAAAGAACAGAGACTGATGATGTTGACCAGAGATTCAACACCATCTCAACAATATACAAGGAAAGCAGCAAGTCATGCTTGGGATTCCAGGAAAGAAAGAGCCAAGACTGGATAACACCAGATACGCTAAACACCATAGCGAAGAGAAAGGAAATGAAAAGAAAGAAAACAGAAGCTAAGTCTCCCAGGTTAAAGGCAATATATAGTGAACAGTACAGTCAGCTGGACAAGGAAGTTAAACGTCAAACATTTCTGGATGACCTTGCAAGACAGGCAGAAGAGGCAGCACTAAGAAATGAACAAAGCACAGTATACAAAATAACTAAAATCATCAGTGGAAAACGAGGTGCAAACAATATTATATTAGTAAGAGATAAGCACGGAAATCTCATCACGGCAGTAGAGGGACAAGAAACAAGATGGGCAGAGCATTTCAGAGAAACTCTGAATAAGGAACCACCAGAGACACAATTGAATGTTCCTGAGGCTGAAAATGATCTAGATGTTAATACAGACATCCCACGAAAAGAAGAAACCTAACAGCAATCAAAGGGTTAAAGAATGGAAAAGCTCCTGGTCATGATAACTTAAATGCAGAGCTATTTAAGACAGACCCAGAGCTAGCAGCAGAACTATTAGAACCTCTATTTGCACAAGTCTGGAAAACAGGGACAACACCAACAGAGTGGAAAGAAGGAATAATTGTCATATTGCCAAAGAAGGGAGATCTTGCAGACTGCAATAATTGGAGAGGAATAACTCTTCTCTCAGTTCCCAGCAAAATACTAGGCAGGATAATTATACAGAGAATCTCAAAAGCAGTAGACCACAAACTGAGGAAAGAACAAGCAGGATTTAGAAAGAACAGAAGATGTGTGGATCATATATTTACCCTCAGGAACATTATAGAGCAGTGCTCAGAATGGCAAAGACAGCTGTACATTAATTTCGTTGATTTTGAAAAGGCTTTTGACAGTATACATAGGGACAGTTTATGGAAAATACTGAGGGCTTATGGAATTCCAAGCTGCATAGTGTCAATCATAAAAAGCCTTTATGCCAACTTTACGTGTAGCATTGGGCAGAGCAACCTAACCTTTGAGGTGAAGACAGGAGTACGACAGGGATGCCCCTTATCAACCACTCTATTTTTAACAGTCATAGACTGGGTGATGCGCCAGACAACAGAGGGCAATCCAAGAGGAATAAGATGGACTACATTTTCTACATTGGAAGATCTGGAATATGCAGATGACATTGCACTGCTAGCACATTCACATCAACACATCCAGGAAAAAACGGATAGACTTAATAGGTATAGCCAGCAGGTGGGCTTGAACATCAACCTAAAGAAGACAGAGGTCACGACGCTCAATGTGAGTGCACATTCACATCAACACATCCAGGAAAAAATGGATAGACTTAATAAGTATAGCCAGCTGGTGGGCTTGAACATCAATCTAAAGAAGACAGAGGTCATGACGCTCAATGTGAGCAACCCTGAGCCCATATCAGTAAGTAATCAGCAACTGGAACAGACAGATGCCTTCACATACCTAGGATGCATAGTAACACCAGATGGCGGAGCAAGCAAAGACATCAACAACAGAATGAACAAAGCAAGAACAGCCTTTTTTAGTCTAAATAACATCTGGAAGTCCTCTCAGTACAGCACAAGCACAAAATTAGGATTATATCAGAGCTGTGTGCTTTCTGTGCTTCTCTATGGCGCGGAGAGCTGGAGAGTTACAGAGAAGGAAATGTCGAAATTGTCCTCTTTTCACACAACATGCCTAAGAAAAATTCTCCTTATCTTTTGGCCGAATACCATCACCAACCAAGATCTGCTTACTCGGAGCAAGCAAGAGGACATGCACACCATCATAGCTGGCAGATGCTGGAGCTGGGTTGGCCATGTCCTCAGAAGAGACCCCGATGCCATCACAAGAACAGCTATGCTATGGACCCCTGAAGGAAAACGACAGAGGGATTCCCCGATATGGTGAAATCAACCACCAGAGAATTTTCATAGAGTTCATGACATACACATATCATGGCAACTATATAGACAAAGTTGGAGGGACAGACAGTGGTATAAAAATAAGAATACAAAAAGCAAGAGGAGCTTTCATTGCATTGTAAAACATATGGAGATCAAGAGAAATCAAGTCCAACACAAAAATATGAATCTTCCAACTCAAATGTCAAGTCAGTCCTATTGTATGGCTCTGAAACGTGGAGAACAAGAAAAACAACAACCAAAAATCTACAGACTTTCATAAATGTTTGCTTGCATAGAATAGGAGGATTAAAATGATATGACAAAGTCACCAAAATGGAAATGATGACAAGAACTGGACAAGTGCCAGTGGAACAAGAGTTGAGAAGAAGATGCTAGCGATGGATAGGACACACATTGAGGAAACCTGTTGATAGCATTACAAGGCATTTCTTGTTCTGGAACCCCCAGGGTAAGAGAGGCAGAGGTAGACCAAGTAGCACATGGAGAAAAGAACTAGATACGGAGGTGAAAATGATGAGGAGAATGTGGAAATAACTTTAGCTGATGGCATGTGACAGGAAGACTTGGCATGTGTTTGTTGATGGCCTATGCTCTGTGAGGAGCTAAAGGGTATTGATGGTGAATATAAGCAATAACTTATAAGCACAAAGAAGGAATCATAAAAATTTTACAGTACATTTAAAGGTAAAGGTAGTGAAATAGCAGATACTGCAGTAGGGGAGTGAAGTGTTAGAGACCTCACTATACTAGGTCCAGCATCAAGAGGTGGGGTGACCAGTTCCTTCCTCAGTGTCTTTTCCTTCCCTAACTCAAGTGCAAAGCCAAGTACCCATTTACTGCTGGGCAGACTGAAACATGTCAATACTGTGAATCGAACCCGGCACCTTTGCCGCAAGAGACCAGTGCTCTAACCACTCTGTCAATCGGTCGCTTACAATATATTTAGTGAAATAATAATGCCGAATAGCTTTTATACGAAAAATCAGAAATTCCAATGCCAAGGACGGCTTTCTAGGGCTACCACCCTATTTTTACTATAAGAGTTTTTTTTTTTTTTTTACTTTATGCGGTGTCCTCAGAAACTAACCTCCGCAAAAGATGCGATCGAACTGTATTTGTAAAACATCCATATTTTTACGTTTTTTTTTAGGTCTGACTTTTGACGAACGTGACATCATAGAGGGGGCTTTTCGGCAAGGCTATGTGAAGGTTGTTGTTGCAACCTCAACCTTATCATCGGGTGTCAACCTTCCTGCTAGGCGAGTCATTATCAGAACACCAATGTTTTATGGCAAAGTCATTGACACACTTACGTACAAGCAGATGGTAGGCAGAGCTGGAAGGAAGGGGATTGATACAGAAGGTAGTGCAATTTATTTCTTGTAGTGACATGTTTGAGAAAGTTTAGTCACACTTCATCTTCTTTTTCATTCCTTACAGAACATAGAGCCACCCCTACAGCTGGTCCTCTTGTAGGAAGCCTGCATCAAGCATTCATATACTTGCAGCAGTGGTTTCTATGGCAATTTGTTTTACATAATGAAATTGCCTGCCCCATGCACAAGCTCAAGTTAGTTGCTTTGAACGACATGCCTGAGGGTTCAGTAATCCTATTCTTTGTTCTTCAGAGACCCTCGGGAACTACATTGGGCTTAGACTTCTTCTTTGATCCATAGCCGTCAAAGCAGTCAGTGGCCATCTTACCTGGTGGCGTCTTGTAGGGCAGCAACAAATTGATTCCACTTTGCTCGGTCGGCGGCCATCCTTCGTACAGTGCACCAACTCTGGTTCATTCTTTTCATCTCAGCTTGCACAGTTCTCCGCCAAGTTGTTTTTGGTCGGCCTCTCTTTCGCTTTCCCTCGGGGGTCCATTGAATAGCTGTTCTTGTGATGCTATCAGGGTCCCTTCTGAGAACGTGGCCAACCCAACTCCAGCGTCTGCCATCTATGATGGTGTGCATGTCCTCCTGGTTACTCCGAATAAGTAGTTTTTGGTTGCTGATGGTATTCGACCAAAAGATTCGGAGAATTTTCCTTAGGCAGATTGTGTGAAAACTTTGTCTATCTAATTCCTCTTGGACTGCTCTCTGTTGTCTGGCACATCACCCAATCTATGGCTGTCAAAAATAATGTAGTTGATAAGGGACATCCCTGTTGTACTCCTGTTTTCACTTCAAAAGTTAGATTACTCACTCCAACACTGCATGTAAAGTTAGAATACAGGCTTTTTATGATGGAAACAATGCAGCTGGGAATTCCATAAGCCCTCAGTATTTTCCATAGACTGTCCCTGTGTATGCTGTTGAAAGCCTTTTCAAAATCAACAAAGTTAATGTATAGCTGTGGGCTTAGACTTGCTTAAGGAGAAATCCCATTAGAATAGGTAATAATGATATAAGAGTGATGAATTGCTTTCTTGTAACTTTCCTGTGTTGATATGTTAATTTATACACTATTGTCCCCAAGCTGCCTTATGTACAGCTGTTCCCTTGCTCAAATTTTGTTATGATTGAAACATAACAAAATAGCTAACTTTTCATTCATTATGTTTACCACCCTTCTGATTTGCAGAGTGATTATAGTGCTTGCCTCTTGATGGGAAAGTTACCAGGTTCTGGGTTTGAAAACTCGTGGAGTCACACTCCAGTCTACCCCACTATAAATGGGTACCTGACTCTGCTGTTGAGTTAGGGAAGGAAAAAAACAGCGAGGACGGGAACCGGTCACTCCACTTCATAAAGCTGGATGTATTGCAGGGAAGTCACTAATGCTTCATTACCTTACGGCAGTATCTGATATGGGACTACCTTCTTTTATACTGACCCATGTAGTTCCCCGTGGGTGTCTCTGAAAGGACAGAATTAGTTTTACGTGATGTGGTTGCTAGCCTGATGCACAGACTCTTTAGTCATCTCTTACAGTGCATGTGAAGGGGTAGTAGGCTTATTCTTTCTTTGTATTTGAAGAGACTTCACAGGGGCCATAACTTCAGATACTGTGACAATAATTTGCATTGAAAATGGTCTCATCCCAAAATATATCT
Source organism: Oreohelix idahoensis (assembly GCA_024509875.1). Classification (NCBI taxonomy): domain Eukaryota; kingdom Metazoa; phylum Mollusca; class Gastropoda; order Stylommatophora; family Oreohelicidae; genus Oreohelix; species Oreohelix idahoensis. The sequence continues at coordinate 371,233 of JAMPIV010012234.1, read as the reverse complement.
TCTACAGACAACTGGCAGATGGCAAAAGAACAGTTGGGTGACCGCAGCTGAGCTTCAGATATGTGTGCAAGAGGCAATGCTCTCTACGGCGCCACCTCAGATTGGGCGAAAAGAAGCTGTCATAGCAAGCAGAAGAGAGGAAAGACATTGAAAGGAACACCAGGAAAATTAGCAGCTGAGGGCTGTCACCTCAGGGGTGCATTCCCATAGTCAGTTATGACTGAAGGGGCTATTATTATGATTATAATAGACAGCAAAAATAATAGCGTCGTTGTGAAGTCGTGTTAAACAGGCTGGATCCCATGTTGGGCTGTAATGTTAATGTGACATAGTATTTTATCTAATAAAACAGCATGCATTGTTCTGTGTCTTGATGTTTGTTGCGTATAAATTAGTTGAAAAGGAGTGAAGAAATAACAGTTTAAACATAGAAAGTGACCTTTCAATCACCCTGTATTTACAGCTAAGACAGCAGACATGTATAAACATCACAGATATATAAATGAGCTGTTCATACATTTTAGGTGAAAGTATTTTGATCTGTAAGCCTCAGGAAAAGAACGTAGGGAGGAAATTGGCAGAGTCTGAACTACCACCAGTTAAGAGCTGCCTTCACTTTGATGCTGATGAGGGATTGGCTGGAAGTCTCAAACGGGCAGTTTTGGAGGTATGGGAGGATTGAAAGAGATGTTTCTGATGATGATTCCTGACTGTTCATTTTTGAGCTGGTTGTTAGAAATCATCACGTTTTTAACATTTATTTTCTTTCACAGTTGAGTTCATTCATGATCTTATTGATATTTTCTTAGTGTTCTTGTGCTACAAATATAGTCTGTGACATCATGGCTTTGGCATTTAACAGTGGGTGTTTCCCTTTGTCTTCTGTCAGAGCCAGCGTCAGATTAAGCCAAGAAGGGTAACCTATGCTTTTTGATGTTTGGGCTTCCTTCACCTAGTAGGCAAATAATTTTTTTTTTAAACCCCTTAGCATGGTGATGGTATATACTAGTATTATTAATAGACTAGTATGTTAGTTTGTTAGCATTGCTTACGTCTTTTATTAGTAATTATTTATTATTAATGTTTGTTAGTATTATTTTTATTATTATGAAGGTGATACGTGATGCCATATGATGATGGATGGTATCCGCATGTCTGGTTTTGTGTAGTGTGCAGATGTGTTCAGTCAAAACAATGTTCATACAAAAATAACAGGGCAATCCACATAGGACGTCAGTAAACTCACGACGTATAAAGTCAATGATTCTTGAAACAGCCGTTGACGTTTTTCTTCATTATTTATTGTGGACGCCACAGTGACAAAATGGTTACGCGAATATGTAGACACATCAAACAGTCATTATCACAGCAACATTCAATACAGCAATAGACGGTAGACAGCATTACAATGATGAGTCAGATGCATGTTATATTTCAAAGTGCTGTAAATGTAGTCAGGTGGAAAACTCCATCCTTTTCTATAACAGCCAGGAGATAACCAGATATATGAGATCAGTTCACTCTCCTTAGTCTGACTTCAGCAAGACAGACACGTCTGCCGAAGTATAAATAATGTCCTCAAAAATATCCTCTAGATAATAAAGGTTTTTCAAACCTAGTTCATTTAACAAAGTAGCAAGTAATGGTCCTTGGTACCTGCATCAACCGATGCAGTACAATACAGCGACATGTGAGCTAGGAAAACATCTCGTGACGACGACTTTCGAAGACAGGCGATGAACCAGAAATCGTTCACGACCAAAAATCGATAGAGTTAATGAAAATGTTAATTTACCTTGCCTTCCGGAAATACACAGAAATATTATGCCTCCCGGCATGTGCAAATACACTAGAGGTATTATTTCGAATAAACGAAATATCCATAAGAGGACTCTCACATTCCTGACAGAACAAAAAAAATAGCGGAGATCCCCTCTTCAACGAGGCATCTCTTTCGCCATTCCAAATCGCTCACTCCACTAGTGGTGGGCGGAAACCGATCGACCAAGAAGCAAGACAAGTCATGCGCAGTCCAGCGCAAAATGACCACAGCTCAAACTTAACTGCATTCGATACCAACGCGAGAAGACAAATGCTTACCGAGAAAAGTGACTATAAATTTCAAGCAGTTGTTGCCCTTGCGTTATAAAATAGATATTGAAATAAAACGATGTTGCGAGAATTTATCACGCAACAGAAGGTAAACACAATAAACACTTTTTATTGAAAAATATTTCTTAACTTATGAACGGGCTCCCAAGAGCTCCGGGTCCCTAAGTTTCAGCCAACTTAGCCTAATGGATAATCCAACCCTGGTCAGAGCCTAGATTACTCTTAAGGCCTTTGACTAAAAAGTCTCACACATTGTCAGAAACCAAGTAAGCTGTGGATTTATAACAATGTTAGTAACTTTATACTTGGCTCGCTCCGCTAGGAGACGACCACAACAATACTGGCTGACATAATAAATCAAAACCTTTGACAGGAATTTCTCTTATCATCGAATGCACACAATATCGCCACACAAGGCTACAATTATATGAATTCTACATATAGACACATCAATACATACCAGGGCAACTTGCCTTGATAGATATGGCTAATACCCGCATATACCACAATATGGCGGTCTAGTATTAGCAATAAACTGACCACCGCTCACCATAGCGGCCCTAATTTATAACAATGAAAAAACCCTCCAAAACTGGACAACAAATACTCTGCGGTATGTAGAAAAATGACACTAGTTAACATCCCGCACTAGAATTACACACTAAACTTCAAGTACTCCGCAGGAAGGCAAAACTCAGAATATGAATCTCATGGCACGCTCTTCTCAGCAAACTGCTGGGCAGGGAAAAACTCGGTACGTCTGCTCTCGGACAAGACTAGGCGATCACTGACTCTTTCGCGCCTCCTTTTTACCGCCTTCCGGATCGTCACATGACTGACCGGTTTAGTTACATCAGGGTTGCCAAAACTCAGCGTTAACAATGTAGCCATTATAATTTGTCGACACCGCTAAAAAGCGCCGTGACAATAAGGCAGTTTAAGGGGAGGAGCGGGCATTAAATTAACGTCAAAATACAAAAATGATGGATTTTGGGATTAGTCCATTTTCTGATACTTTAACATCTCCTGAATCTAAATATAACAAAATTAAATGTCAAAATGCACTCTAACAATATGTATTTTGACTTTGAAAAAGGTATGGTACAGAGAGATTTTCTCAAACTCGAGAAAATAAGCCTAATTGGACCTAGTTTTTTCCATAGCAACCAAGCCTGCACCCCTACGTATTATACATCATTGGATTCGCCTAGATCTGGGGAATCCTGTGATGTAGTTCATTTATTTTGGTAACAAAATTATACCCGCCAAGATCGAGAATTTATGGGTCGCTTTTTTACCGATTACTTCCATATATGGAAATCGTTGGACATTCGCTGACATCGGCTTTTTCCGCTCACTATTCTAAACTGTTCGTTGGCTGCGTGAATCCACGTGACTTGTAACCGCTGTGTTGACAATATGGCGTCGGATTGATAAATTCTGTGTACATATTTAGTTAGACTCATTTTTCGGAACTTTTTGTGTGAAAATGCCTCGAAAAAAGAATAGCTTTCATCATCTAAACATGGAAACGGCCAGGGAGAAAAGATGGAACCAAGATAGTGCAGGTAAAAGTCGCTAATTTTGTTATGGTAATGGTACAAAATGAATCACTGTAGAAAGCCAGGCACGCACAACACATTTAGGCTACACAAATTTAGTTTTGATTGACTCTGTTAGAACTGAGTGGAGGGGGAAGAAGGTACTATATTTGGATATTGGAAATCTGACTTAATTTTCTTGAATTAATACACAATATGTCCTAATTATAACCCATAAAGGGTTCAACGATATACTTTTAAAAAAATGTCACATGTGAATAAGCTATTATTTTTTTAAATTTATGTATTTGCAAGCTTTTAGTAAACGCATTGGCAGTAAACAGTGATCACATTTTTCTGGTTTGATAAAATGACATGATTCCACATTATACGATAAATTATCATGGTATTTATAAGCATGTGACATATGTTTCTTGAGCTGTGATTATTTCTTTTTTCATTTTTTCAGAACTAAATGGTCCCCCTAATGAGCCTAGTCTGCCTGAGGTTATACTGTCAGCTTCAGCTGTAAATGAAGGAGCCAGCACAAGCTCCTCTACAACTTCTACCTCTTCACCCCACAGCACACCACGGTTCTGTAAAAAGCTGGAACTAAGTGCCTCATCGGTGCAAGAAGCTTCAACGCCTAACAATATGGTCTCCAGAACTATAGTTGATATGTCTGAGATATGCAACCTTGTTAGTCAGCTTGCATGTCCAGAATGCTATGGGAAGCTGTCTGCAGAAATTAATAATCGGGCCAAGAGAGGTCTTGTTCAACACATCAAAGTGAATTGTTGTGTTTGCAACAAAACCGTTGCATCAACGTACACATCATCGGTTGATGAACATAATTCATTCAGTGTGAACAAAGTTGCAGTTCTATCATCATTGTTATCAGGAATGGGACCCTATAAATTTAACTACTTTGCACAGAACATGGATATGCCTGGCCTGCATAAAAAAACTTTCAACACAATTGCAAAAAAAATTTATTTGCAAACACCAGAACTCGCAAAATTAATATTTGATCATGCTGCTAAGCTAGCATGCAGCGTAAACTGTGCTCAGAGCAATCAACCATATCATGAATATATTATGGATATTGAAGTCAGTTTTGATGGCAGCTGGCTCACAAGGGGCCACAGTTCAAAAATTGGTATTGGTTGTGTTGTGGAGATCTTGACAGGTCTTGTTATAGATGCCCATGTGCTTTCAAAATACTGTCAGACATGTGCTACAACTGGTTCTTGGTACCAGAAGAAAGCCCCGGGAAACTTCAGCAAATGGAAAGAGGAGCATGTGAAGCAAGGATGTGATATAAATTGTGAAGGTATTTACTTCTGAATCTTATTTTTGATTTCTCCTTGTCTAAAAATTTAAACTGATCTAATTTTAATTTCTCCATAAGTATCAGTTTTAGTAACATAATTTATTACTTACATGTGTTTGCTTTGCTTCCATTGTACTACATTTGCTTCTACATTGTAAAGGAAAGTGTTCAATGTTTGCTTACATCATTATTTTAAGTGTTACTAATTCATACCTTTTCTTCTTTCTAGGAAGTTCAGGTGTGATGGAGGCTGAGGCAGTTAGTGTTTTATGGAGCCGGTCTGTGACACGACACAAATTTCGCTACACCACCATGTTAAATGATGGTGATAGCAAAGCCTTCAATAGGGTCATGGAAATTAAACCATATGGCCCTAATGTTGAAATCATCATAGAAGAGTGTATTAATCATGTAGGAAAATGAATGATTACAGCTCTTCGTAATTTAGTTGCTGATTGCCGCAAGATACAGCCATCCGAAAGCTTGGCATTTATTATTCCAGGGCTATCAGGCAACATGCTACTGCAGCTGATATGAAGAACGCTATTATGGCTAGCCTACATCATTGCTATTCAACTGATGATTATCCCCAGCATCAGTTTTGTCCTACTGGCCAAGACTCTTGGTGTTTCTATAAAGCAGCCTTATCTAGGAATGAGTTTGCTTTTGGGCATCAAAAACGTATACATACGCCCCTGGACTTTAAGCTGTTGAACAGACATTTGACACCAGTGTATGACAGGCTGACAAATCTGAAACTGTTGAGTCGCTGTGAAAGAAAGGCTACCCAAAACTCCAATGAGAGCCTTCATTCAGTTATTTGGAGTAAAGTGCCAAAGCATATCTTCCATTCACGAAAGCGCGTTGAATTCTGCCTTCTAAGTGCAGTTGCTGAATTTAATGAAGGACCTGAGGCTGCTATATTTTTCAAGAAAGTCCTGGGGCTGAACAGTGGAAAAGAGGCTTATCGACTGGCAGGAGCAAGAAAGCGTAAACGTCTCGTGCTCAGCTCTAAAACGGCAGAAAACTGCACTAAGAAAAGGAACCAAATTAGGCACACATCTCAACAGAAAGCAAGACAAGAAGCTGCAGAGGAAGCTGGATATGGCCGGTATGTTCTGAATGACAAGTAAGTTATTTTTTTGCTGTAGTATTACATACTTATTTAATTGTTGTCTTCTTATGTATAAAAATGCGGTTTTCTCATAATCTATTTTTTAATCCTAATTTTCTTATAACTTCCACACTTATGTAAGAATTGGAACATATATTGCCCATAATCTTTTAAAACTTTTTATGTGATGGATTTTAAGTATCTGATCAAACTTTTGATTAATTGACAAAAGATATGTAAAATTTAGTAAAATTTGTTACTATTTTTAGATACTTTTCAAAGTCCTACAACTTTTTTTGTATTAAAGTTATCAAAAATCCATCACAGGAAAAGTAAGAATTGGAACATATATTGCCCATAATCTTTTAAAACTTTTTATGTGATGGATTTTAAGTATCTGATCAAACTTTTGGTTAATTGACAAAAGTAATGTAAAATTTAGTAAAATTTGTTACTATTTTTAGACACTATTTTCAAAGTCCTACAACTTTTTTTTGTATTAAAGTTATCAAAAATCCATCACTGGAAAAGTTTTAACATATAATGATAAACGTTGTGTTCATATTTGGTATTCATAGCTTAATAAATAAAAAAGCCTTAGCAAATTGAAATAGAACAAAGAATCCAATATTCATCATCATCAGTTGCCATCTCCACAACGAAGGTTGGCTGTAATGGATCTCCAACGTCTTCTGTCTCTTGTCTTGGTGGTACACTCTGATAGACTCTTTCCCGTCCATCTCTTGATGTTATCTTCCCACTTATAGCGCTGTCTTCCCCTTGCACGTTTGCCTTCAACTCTCCCTTCTGTTATGGTCTTCTGCAAGGTGTTATGCAGAAAACTGCGCTAAGACAAGGAAGGAAATTAGGCACAAATTTCAACAGAAAGCCAGATAGGAAGCTGCAGAGGAAGCTGGCTATGGTACCAGTATGTTCTAAATGACAAGTAAGCAATTTTTCAGGGGCAATATTACAGACTTATTTAATTGTAGTCTATTTATGGAGAGAGTTCCAAAGGTTGTTATTGCCGGGAGTTGTAGTGAGGATAAGCTCTCACTGCAGATAAAATACTTCTATGGCACGCGCCTCAAACTGCCTCTGACAACCAAGTCCAGCTCCCGGCCTTCACGTGTGGCTCAATTTGAGCCCGGCGGAACTGTTTCCACTGACGGGAGAAGGGGCAAAGGCAAGCGACTGGCGCCTTAAAACCAGCAGCTTCGGGCAGATAGGGCTCGTGATCCTTGGTTGGTAGCTCATCTAAGAGAAGGAACTCTGAATTCAAACCACCGCTGCCTTGCGGGAATATCCATTTATGGAATTGGCTTCGGGAGTAAACCCTGAGGATAAATCCGGAGTCGGAGTCCCTAAGGCAGTCTAATGTCGATTCGACATTATTCTGGCAACTCCTGCGACATGGCTGGTACCAAACTGTATCGGCTACTGCCGTTCCTTTGGATCTACCGGCTGTGTGGAGAGGGGGAACATGCTGCATGGGCAATGTCACGAAATGGATTTAGGACTAGAGACTGTCTACCTATAGTGACAAGACACTAGTGAGAAGGAAGACTGGAAAATTAGATTCAGATAGAAATATAGTGCAAAAAGTGAAAGTTGAGACCATTGGCTCCGAGGTTGAGAACCGAGGTTGATTCTTTCCTCGCCACTTCGGACGTTTAAATTGCTATGGCCTCGAACCACCTCTAACTACCCTATGGGGATAAGGTTCAATTAAGATTCACAAACACCAAGGTACAGACAACATATAGCTACTGTACTAAAGGAAATGACTGATGCCAGCTACAATTTATACAAGTTTATTATACACCTATAAACAACAAACATATGCATGTCCCATACATCAAGTGCGAGGATGCACTCCTGAAACAAAATCAAGCACAGTTAAAAAAAATGCATCCACCCCAACCCTTCTCCCACAATTGCAACCTGTATGGAGGAAGAAGGTAAGGTTAACTGAAATGAACTACACTGCACTTGATGTCGCCTACACTCCAAACTAGCTGTTCTAAATTCTAACTCTAACTCTAAGTCCACTGATAGCTGGAACGACGGCGAAGTGACTACACAATCTCTGCACAGACTTCGGTTCTACACAGCCTATCCTGGAATCTCCTGAACACAACTAACTGCACCTCTAAACTTCAGCAGCTGTCCTCTGCTATGATTCACCAAAACTAACAGTTCTGCCTATCTGTGCTGACTTCAGTAGAGAGAATGTTTACCCTCTCTCTCTCCACTAACTCTGGAATTGATGACTGAGGTTTAACAGAACCCCACTGGATTCTGGACTGGAACTGTAGCGGACTTCTACCACTCTGAAATTACCTGCCCGAGTACCTATAACTGGGCCGTCGGCTTTATTATGGCCGTGAAGAAGCGAACATAAAATTACCACAACGCTGGCAGCCTGCCAAATCTGCGTGTGTAACGAGCGTCAGAGCTCAGGATTTATCCACAAAAATCCTATTCGCTGGAAAATGTCTTCCCCTGGCTGGGAAAACGTATTTTCTTCCTCTCCTTCCACTACTGGCAACTAACGTAAAACCCTTGCGGTTCTGCGAATGCCCCAACTTTGCCGTGGGAGAAATTTTGTGGTCTCAAAATTCCGCTCTCATTCCCACAAAGCCGGTACCTGCTGTTTTAGACAAACAAAACAACAGCTAAACAAACCGTAATAATACATTTCAAATAACAATTAACTTCCTTACTCTTCACCACGTAACTCCCCTCTCTACCTGAGCCTACAAAGTAAACATTGGCTAACCCAGATCGCTTGTTCTGCCTGACTAACTCCGAGCAACAACAATATTTTCAATGGCCCGTCTGGGCAGACGTACTGTGGCCTACTTCTTACGCTGACACTAATGCCGTAATGTTTAATACAAAATAAAACTAGCCCTCTCTAGGAATTCCTAAAATTCCCGTCAGTATGATTAATCACCTCAAAATTGAAATAAAATATTATTCCCTTAACATAATTAAATTTCATCTCCATCTTCTGAATACACAGAATAACAAAGCACAATCAATAACCTATAACCCTGTTTACGCTAGCATCTACATGCCGTCAAAAGTTATACATAATGGTTATCAATTAAATCTCAGTAGTTACAACACGTGGTTACAATTTTATGACCACGTGCTTCTCTCCCCCTCGTCCCTCTGAACATCATATCAATAAAGATACCGTAACCACGCGCTCACGTGCTTCAATTAATACCTATTCACTCCCGTCCACAGATATATGCGTAACTATATAAATAGCGAGCATCAATACTCTCACTAAAATCACAAATGAAAATACACATTACACACGCTCCCGACTATACTCTCACTAAAATCACAACTGAAAATACACATGATTCGCAGATGCGAGTTTCTCTCCCGACCGACTTTGCAATAATACAAAGCGGTGATATCTCAACATTTAAACCATGCCGCTATTCTTTCAACAAGGAATGAAATGGACCTATAAATTTTCAAGTCTATCACTAAGATCGTATTGATGGCTCTGGAGTTAAGAATTAAATTAAACTAAAACTTCCCAAGAAACTTAAATGATCGGCTAGGACTAGAAAAATTAAATAAAGTCCTCACGCAAAAATTCATGCTTACCAAATCTCGAATGTCCAACTGAAGGCAATCGACAATATGCTTCTGGCACCCGGCTTTGGCAATTTTTCATTAAAAGAGAAAGAAGCTATGAAATATAGGCCTTTTTATAATCAAGACCCCCACGCGCCGACTTCATGACGTCATATGCGCGGCGTGGTTCTAAAGCCAATGAGAGCTCTGCATTTCAACTGCAGTTACCTCTCAGCCAATCAGAACCTTAGATCGTTCTGATGTAACGTGCATGGGTTTTAGACAAAGAAACGAGATTAAGCCTAGCCCTATACTGCGGAAATGAAGCAAAAATGGCCGCAAATAATTTAACTCCCGAAAAATGCGTATATGGCCACGCAATATCTTTAAAAAAAGACAATCTGGTGCCAATCCTGATCTAGCATCTATAATCTTTCTTCTAGAAAAATACTGTCTAATTCCCTACACCCCCATTCTAAACACATAAAGAAGAACCATAAAGCAGATGAGATCAAACTCCCTCGTGATCTCATCTTGAAAAAACGTAAATAATAGAAGGAGAAGAAACATGGAGAAGGATTTCCTGTAATCCCTCCTAAAAATAGTGAACAAAATGCAAGGAGAAAAAGACATGGGCCATTTGAAAGACAGAATCTCAGTACTTTCGTCACATCACTCCCACCTTCGAAGATTGAGCATCGATCTCATTACTGAAATCTCTGTGTTTCACCCTGGCCCTTACCTCTGTCTACAAGGCTGTCTGTCCTTACCCCTCCTATTCAGTGTGCTTCGACCTTCCTCTTTTGCGTTTCCTCCTTCCTCCTCTCCTAGAATGAGCTCCTATGCTCCGTTGGGAGAGTTGATCTCTCTTCAGACCTGTGCCGTCTAATGGCGGGTCTGAACTTTCCCTTGCTATGACCGTCAAAAGGCTGTTCTGGTCAGCTGATGTGACCGGCGGGCGCTGTGGCGACCTGGCAATGGCGACTTCCTCGCTGCGCGTCAGCAGAGTTGTGACTGCTGGTACCGTGCGAAACTGATGCAACGTCTCGGGTTCCTCTGGTGTAGAGCCTCCGATTTCTTGCTGGGTGTCTATTGGATCACGATCGACCTCAATAGCTTCTACCTTTGAAGAAAGGTAGGTAAGATCTGCCCCTGGCAGTGGTTCTGGACTCGCTCTTCCCCTACCAATCTGAAGCGGGACAGAGCTCTCCAAAATAGCTCCTTGCAAATGCGTAAGGTCGCTTTTCTCACTCTTTTCTGGCCTGAAAAGTTGGTGAGATGAAAATGTAGACCACGGGAGCTCTCCGTCTAACACCCTGGTTCTACCTTCAACCTTGCCCTCCCCTGTGAGAGTTACTGGCGTCAGTTGGAATGTGTCCTGCAGTGACACTTGACGGTTTAAGATCCCGTTAGATCGCGGAGAATCTGAGTTAAAGCTCTCAGTAACTGGTTCCAATGTTCCGTGAAACGAATTGGAAAAGATAGCCAATTTTTCAGGCTGCTCGTTACAAGAGTTGTTTCCTGTAAACGAGATACGAGAGTTGTGGGGCCCATCTCCGTCTATAGGCAAACGGATACTCAGATCACTGTCCTCCTCCGTTTGAGTAAAGTGCTGGTCGGATGGGGCTCCAGGGCTGGTTGGAACTATATGCTCGCTCAGACCGCTATCTTGTGCCCTATGAAGATGGCGCTGGTCGTTGACATATGTAATACCGCTCTTGTCAGTATGTCCCTCACTTGAAGGAGCTAATACCATCGGGGGCCTAATTCCCGACAACAAAGAGTGTACTTCCGGAATCAGAGGCGTCGTCACCACTGTTTGGCCGGTTGGCTGAACAGGGCTGGCGGGCGAATTTGCCTCTGCAAATAACATATCACTGTCGTCAGAGGCGTTGCACCCCTCCTTGGCACGACAGCTATGTTTGAGCTCGCTCGGGGCTCCGTGAATTAGGGGTTCTCCTTTTTCACTTATCTGGCCTGCAGTAGGCCCCCTTGCATCAGCAAGGATCGGTGTGGGCGGGTTCCCCAAAACTAAATATGGGTTACCGAGAATGAAGTCGTAGGCCGGCTGAGCCGTTACAGCTGCCTTGATGGTGCCAGACACGAACCTACATTTCACCTCAATATTGGCTACCGGAAAGCACTGTGAAGTCCCTTTCCTTAAAACTCCACCAATATTCACTTTTTCCTTCGTCATCTGCCAGGGCTTCACCAGATGTCGGGCGACTATGCTGGGGTATGTAAGCCCGCTGTCAAATAAGCATGTTGTCTCAGTCCCGTTCACTTCTGCTGGCCCGCTGTTGGAAAACAACTTCTCTGACTGGAAGGGTTTCCACTTCTTCCCTTGTTTCACCCTCACAGGCCTTAAACAAGCCATCTGATGAGCGGGTTGTTTGTTTGGGCACCGTGTTGTCCAATGAGAAGTAGTCCGACAGAACCTACAATATCTCTCATTATCTCCCCGGTTCCTGACGGGTTCATGAGAAGTCGGCCCCTGTGTTCTGTTAGGCGGCTGGGAGCGCATGTTATGACTGGGAGGGAGCTCCTTGCGAGACGGCCCTTGCTGCTGTTGATCTGAAGAGGAAGGCGACTGCGATGAAGATGCTCCTTTGTCCGGGGCTGGCAGGTCAGGGTGTTTTCTTTTTTCTGTCCCAGTACTTCGGCCTGTGCCGTCTGGAACCTTTCAGCAAAAAGAATTATCTGGTCCAGTTGCTGTGCGCCCTGCTCCGCCAGGTACTTCCTTAAGTCCGGAGACATGTTGGCCTTTATCTGTTCGCACATGATGAGCTCTTCGAGTCCTTCAAACGATTTAGCCAAACCCGACAACTCTCTCCAGCGAGTGAGGTAATTCCTCAGCCTCTCCGCGAACTGGGGAAAACTTTCTCCTTTCTCCAGTCGACTTTCCCTAAACATCGTTTGGCACTTCCGGGGAGTCCATTGGAATCGCTGTAACAGGGCGTTCCGCAGAGCCTCAAAGTTACCTTGGTCATCTACCAGCATCTTGCTATAGACCTCATACGCATGTCCTCTTAGAGATTGAGATAATTTGAGACACCAAAGACTATCATCCAGCCCGTATGCCTTTGCCATCCGTTCAAATTTTTCTAAAAATACCTCAATTTTCTCATTCCCGTTAGGAAAAGAGTCCATCGGAAAATTCATGGCTGCCATCCGGGGCCCTCCGTTTCCTGAGGTGTCTGTTGCCCCTGCTCCGGGAGAATCTCCGTTAGCCGAACTGCCTTCCGAAGATCGGTACTGCAGTTCCAGTGAACGCAGGGCAAGTTCATGCTGTCTCTCTGCTGCCTTCTCCCTCTCTTGGGCTTCCCTCTGTGCTAACTTCTCCTGGGCTTCCCTCTGTGCTATCTTCTCCTGGGCTTCCCTCTCTGCTTTTCTCTCTTCTGCCTGTCGGGTCTTCTCTTCTTTCTCCGCTTCCAATTTACGCAGGTCCATCTCTGCCAGTCGGGCCCTCTCTTCTTTCTCTGCTTCCAATTTACGCAGGTCTTTCTCCGCTTCCCTTTTCTCTCTCTCCGTCTGCCGGTCCTGTTCCCTCATAATGTAAGCCCTAGTCTCGGCCTCATTCATCCCCATGCTTTTAGCTGCGTCCTTCCATGCAGTAAGTAGCTTGACCAATTCAGCCATCTTACCTGACAAATCAGCAGTACTCACAACGAGGGGAAATGACAAAAAAGGAACAAGAAAAATTTACTGTTACCTACTAGGAATATGCTGTCGCAAAAACCCGCACTCAGACTAGCACCAAGTCTGACTAATAACTACCTGAAAAAAATTCAAGTTATCCAGCTACCCAAAACCCGAATTTACTTTCCTGTCAAGAAAAAAAATCGATTAGCCATCAATTACCTCTAAGTCATAAACAACCTTACTACAACTACCATCTAAACTGACTACAACCTGTGGAAAAAAACTTATAGCTGGATCAGTCTTAATATAGCTCAAGTCTAGGGGATTTTTTTTTTTTTGAAATCTATTTCCAGAACTTTCTTCAGAGACAATCTATGAATCTAGAATTGATCCCACCAAAGATGATCCCAAGGACGACGCCACCCACTTTGTCAAGATCACAGAATTGAACGTAACAAAGATGATTCACCGGACGATAGCACCCACTTTGTCACGAAATGGATTTAGGACTAGAGACTGTCTACCTATAGTGACAAGACACTAGTGAGAAGGAAGACTGGAAAATTAGATTCAGATAGAAATATAGTGCAAAAAGTGAAAGTTGAGACCATTGGCTCCGAGGTTGAGAACCGAGGTTGATTCTTTCCTCGCCACTTCGGACGTTTAAATTGCTATGGCCTCGAACCACCTCTAACTACCCTATGGGGATAAGGTTCAATTAAGATTCACAAACACCAAGGTACAGACAACATATAGCTACTGTACTAAAGGAAATGACTGATGCCAGCTACAATTTATACAAGTTTATTATACACCTATAAACAACAAACATATGCATGTCCCATACATCAAGTGCGAGGATGCACTCCTGAAACAAAATCAAGCACAGTTTAAAAAAATGCATCCACCCCAACCCTTCTCCCACAATTGCAACCTGTATGGAGGAAGAAGGTAAGGTTAACTGAAATGAACTACACTGCACTTGATGTCGCCTACACTCCAAACTAGCTGTTCTAAATTCTAACTCTAACTCTAAGTCCACTGATAGCTGGAACGACGGCGAAGTGACTACACAATCTCTGCACAGACTTCGGTTCTACACAGCCTATCCTGGAATCTCCTGAACACAACTAACTGCACCTCTAAACTCAGCAGCTGTCCTCTGCTATGATTCACCAAAACTAACAGTTCTGCCTATCTGTGCTGACTTCAGTAGAGAGAATGTTTACCCTCTCTCTCTCCACTAACTCTGGAATTGATGACTGAGGTTTAACAGAACCCCACTGGATTCTGGACTGGAACTTTAGCGGACTTCTACCACTCTGAAATTACATGCCCGAGTACCTATAACTGGGCCGTCGGCTTTATTATGGCCGTGAAGAAGCGAACATAAAATTACCACAACGCTGGCAGCCTGCCAAATCTGCGTGTGTAACGAGCATCAGAGCTCAGGATTTATCCACAAAAATCCTATTCGCTGGAAAATGTCTTCCCCTGGCTGGGAAAACGTATTTTCTTCCTCTCCTTCCACTACTGGCAACTAACGTAAAACCCTTGCGGTTCTGCGAATGCCCCAACTTTGCCGTGGGAGAAATTTTGTGGTCTCAAAATTCCGCTCTCATTCCCACAAAGCCGGTACCTGCTGTTTTAGACAAACAAAACAACAGCTAAACAAACCGTAATAATACATTTCAAATAACAATTAACTTCCTTACTCTTCACCACGTAACTCCCCTCTCTACCTGAGCCTACAAAGTAAACATTGGCTAACCCAGATCGCTTGTTCTGCCCGACTAACTCCGAGCAACAACAATATTTTCAATGGCCCGTCTGGGCAGACGTACTGTGGCCTACTTCTTACGCTGACACTAATGCCGTAATGTTTAATACAAAATAAAACTAGCCCTCTCTAGGAATTCCTAAAATTCCCGTCAGTATGATTAATCACCTCAAAATTGAAATAAAATATTATTCCCTTAACATAAATAAATTTCATCTCCATCTTCTGAATACACAGAATAACAAAGCACAATCAATAACCTATAACCCTGTTTACGCTAGCATCTACATGCCGTCAAAAGTTATACATAATGGTTATCAATTAAATCTCAGTAGTTACAACACGTGGTTACAATTTTATGACCACGTGCTTCTCTCCCCCTCGTCCCTCTGAACATCGTATCAATAAAGATACCGTAACCACGCGCTCACGTGCTTCAATCAATACCTATTCACTCCCGTCCACAGATATATGCGTAACTATATAAATAGCGAGCATCAATACTCTCACTAAAATCACAAATGAAAATACACATTACACACGCTCCCGACTATACTCTCACTAAAATCACAACTGAAAATACACATGATTCGCAGATGCGAGTTTCTCTCCCGACCGACTTTGCAATAATACAAAGCGGTGATATCTCAACATTTAAACCATGCCGCTATTCTTTCAACAAGGAATGAAATGGACCTATAAATTTTCAAGTCTATCACTAAGATCGTATTGATGGCTCTGGAGTTAAGAATTAAATTAAACTAAAACTTCCCAAGAAACTTAAATGATCGGCTAGGACTAGAAAAATTAAATAAAGTCCTCACGCAAAAATTCATGCTTACCAAATCTCGAATGTCCAACTGAAGGCAATCGACAATATGCTTCTGGCACCCGGCTTTGGCAATTTTTCATTAAAAGAGAAAGAAGCTATGAAATATAGGCCTTTTTATAATCAAGACCCCCACGCGCCGACTTCATGACGTCATATGCGCGGCGTGGTTCTAAAGCCAATGAGAGCTCTGCATTTCAACTGCAGTTACCTCTCAGCCAATCAGAACCTTAGATCGTTCTGATGTAACGTGCATGGGTTTTAGACAAAGAAACGAGATTAAGCCTAGCCCTATACTGCGGAAATGAAGCAAAAATGGCCGCAAATAATTTAACTCCCGAAAAATGCGTATATGGCCACGCAATATCTTTAAAAAAAGACAATCTGGTGCCAATCCTGATCTAGCATCTATAATCTTTCTTCTAGAAAAATACTGTCTAATTCCCTACACCCCCATTCTAAACACATAAAGAAGAACCATAAAGCAGATGAGATCAAACTCCCTCGTGATCTCATCTTGAAAAAACGTAAATAATAGAAGGAGAAGAAACATGGAGAAGGATTTCCTGTAATCCCTCCTAAAAATAGTGAACAAAATGCAAGGAGAAAAAGACATGGGCCATTTGAAAGACAGAATCTCAGTACTTTCGTCACAGGCAACAGCTTGATCTCCATATAACTGTGCCCAAGCTCGCGCCCTGGAGAGGACACTCCAGCTTCACCCTATAGGTGTCGGCAAAACACGGGAAGTAGCAGTTACCGGTTATAAGCATTTTGCCCAATTGGTGTAGGGCATGGCGCCAGGGGCTACTTCCGACAGTGGGAGAGGTTCTAGGATCTCACTGGACAGCTACCGCCCGCTTCAAGCTGGGCAGCCCCCAGTCAATAAGGTGTTGTCCCGCCACTGTCTGCTTTCCCCATTGGGTGCATGGGGATTAGGGTCAAACCCGAACTGTGGACAGAAAATTTTGCACCAAGCAATTATCGAAAAAATAGAAATAAGCAAACTCTCAGATTGGGATGCTGGAACGTCCGGACTATGTTGACTGGATTATCCGAAAACCTACAGGATGTAAACGATGTAAGGAAGACAGCCATAATTAATGATGAGCTTAAACGACTTCAGGTGGATATAGCTGCACTTCAGGAAACGCGCCTGGCGGGCTCTGGAACGGTGAGCGAGAAGGACTACACATTTTATTGGCAAGGGAAAGATCTTAATAAAGCTAGAGAACACGGAGTAGGTTTTGCGGTAAAAAAATCGCTAACTAAAATGGTTGAACCAGGCGAGAATGGATCAGAACGCCTGTTAACGCTCCGCCTGCAAACTAGCACAGGTCCCATCACCCTTGTCAGTGTGTATGCTCCTACTCTGTACTCTGCCTCAGAAGCTAAAGATGAGTTCTATGAGAATCTAACAGCAATTATCAAAAGCATACCTAGGCAAGAACAGCTTGTTCTCCTTGGTGACTTTAATGCTAGAGTGGGTGCCGATAATGTTTCATGGCCTTCATGTCTGGGCAGGTTTGGTATTGGCAAGATGAATGAAAATGGACAACGGCTCTTAGAGTTGTGCGTCCACCATGACCTCTGCGTGACCAACACCTACTTTCAGACAAAACCCCAGCATAAGGTGTCATGGAGACACCCACGATCCAAGCACTGGCACCAACTTGACCTGATTCTCGTCAGAAGGCCACTCCTCAGGTCTGTGCTCTCCACGCGCTCGTACCATAGTGCAGACTGTGATACAGATCACTCCTTGGTTTGCTGCAAAATCAGAGCACAACCAAGAAAACTCTATCGTGTCAGACATGAAGGGAAACCACGCATTGATACCAGCAAGATGTCAGACCCTTTCATGATCGCTCAATTCACTGCGACCTTCGAGAAAGTGCTCAGTAGCCCTCAGCATGGTGATACTATTACAGAGAACTGGGAGCATCTACGGAACATAATTCAAAGTACTGCACTTGCCACCTTTGGTAAGAAAACAGCAAAGTCAAATGACTGGTTTGATGCTTCATCAGATGTGATGGCACCTGTCATTGAAGCTAAGCGCAGTGCTATGAATGAATACAAACGTTCACCGGGTGCCAGAACCCTACAGATCCTGAGGGCTACGAGAAGCAAAGTTCAACAAACTGCTCGATGCTGTGCAAATGACTACTGGCTCCAGCTCAGTGAGAGCATCCAGATCGCAGCGCAAACAGGCAACATTAGACAAATGTATGACGGTATAAAGAAAGCACTTGGCCCCCATAAAAGTAAGACGGCACCGCTAAAAAACCATCAGCGGAGAGAAGCTAACCGATAAGGGTAAGCAGATGGAGAGGTGGGTCGAACACTACTCTGAGCTTTACGCTAGAGACAATACCGTTACACCTGCAGCCCTTGATGGTGTCAACAGTCTGCCAACTATGGAGGAGCTGGATGCCGAACCAACATTAGAGGAACTCAGCAAGGCCATTGATAGCTTGGCCTCTGGCAAAGCACCAGGCAGTGATGGGATTCCTCCTGATTTAATCAAATGCTGTAAGAGCACGCTATTACATCCCCTGCATAGGATGCTGTGCCAGTGCTGGGAAGAGACAACTATTCCTCAAGACATGCGAGATGCCAAGATTGTAACACTGTATAAAAATAAAGGAGACAGAAGTGATTGCAATAACTACAGAGGCATCTCTCTTCTTAGTATTGTTGGTAAGGTTTTTGCCAAAGTCATCTTAATGCGACTACACAAGTTAGCTGAGCGCATATATCCAGAGTCACAGTGTGGATTCCGAGCTGGCAGATCAACAACAGACATGATCTTCTCTCTCCGCCAGCTTCAGGAAAAATCAAGAGAGCAGAAAAGACCATTATATATCGCCTTTATAGACCTCACAAAAGCATTCGACCTGGTTAGTAGGGATGGACTCTTTAAAATCCTCCTGAAAATAGGCTGCCCTTCTAAAATGCTGGAAATTATAAAGTCATTCCATGACAGCATGAAGGGAACAGTCCAATATGCTGGAAGCATGTCACAGCCCTTTGGTATACGAAGTGGCGTTAAACAAGGCTGTGTTCTGGCTCCGACCCTCTTCGGAATCTTCTTTGCCTTACTCTTGAAACATGCATTCAGAGATGCAACTGAAGGAATATGCCTTCACACTAGGTCAGATGGCCGTCTGTTTAATCTTTCAAGGCTGAAGGCAAAAACAAAAATCAGAAGGGTCACTATAAGAGACTTGTTGTTCGCTGATGATGCTGCAGTCGTCACTCAAAGCCAACAGGAGCTTCAGAGCTTGATGAATCGCTTCACTAAAGCATGCAAAGACTTTGGCCTCACAATAAGTCTAAAGAAAACGAATGTGCTGAGTCAGGATGTGGGTGCTGCACCAGTTATCACTATCGATAACTATGAATTGGCAGTGGTGCACCACTTCACATACCTAGGGTCTACCATCAATGACAAACTCTCACTGGATACAGAAATCGACAGCCGCATTGGCAAAGCTGCAGCTACCTTTGCCCGCCTCACATCGCGTGTTTGGGGAAACTCTAAACTCACAATGAAGACCAAAGCTGCGGTATATAATGCCTGCGTCACCAGCACACTCCTATATGGCAGCGAGACCTGGACGACCTATGCTAAGCAAGAAAGAAGGCTCAATACCTTCCATTTGCGGTGTCTACGCCGCATCCTCGGCATCTCGTGGAAAGATAAAGTGACAAATGTCGAGGTGTTGTCACGTGCTGGCCTTCAAAGTATGTATACGCTTCTTAGACAGCGCAGACTTCGCTGGCTTGGCCATGTTCGCCGCATGGAAGATGGTTGCATCCCAAAAGATATCTTCTACGGACAATTAGCAGATGGCAAGAGAACAGTTGGGCGACCACAGCTGAGGTTCAAAGATGTGTGCAAGAGAGATATGAGGGCACTGGACATGGATCCAGCAACATGGGAGGATGAAGCTGCCAATCGCACTAAGTGGCGATGCTATTTACGGCGCCACCTCAGTTTGGGCGAAGAGAGGCTCACACAAGAAGCAGAGGTGAGGAGAAAACGTCGAAAGGAGCACCAGGAAAATAAGCAGCTGAGGGCTGTCACCTCAGGGGCGCATTCCCATAGTCAGTTATGACTGAAGGGGCTATTATTATTATTATTTATGGAGAAAAATGTGATTTTCTCAAAATCTAATTATTTCATCCTAATTTCCTTAAAACTTCCACACTTATGTGTTAATTGACATAAAAATTGGCACATATGTTGCCCATAATCTTTTAAAACTTTTATATTGATGGATTTTGAGTATCTGATCAAACTTTTGATTTATTGCAAAAAGTAATGTAAAATTTATCAAAATTTGTTACTATTTTTAGACACTATAATCAAAGTCCTACAACTTTTTTTGTATTAAAGTTATCAAAAATCCACCAATAGAAAAGTTTTAAAATATAATGATAAATGTTGTGTTCATATATGGTATTCATAGCTTAATAAATAAAAAAGCCTTAGCAAATTGAAATAGAACAATAGAATCCAAAATGGCCGCCGTTTCTATGGCAACCAGTAGTGCAGTGCCGTAAAACTCTTCATTTTTCGTATCTAGTATTGATATAGGTTAAGTCTGTGCATTTTCATTGACATCCAGCAATTAATAACGAAAATAGCATTTCAGTGTAGCCCCTCCCCTTAAGGTTGACATGCTTATGTTTTGCCATTAGTCCTGTCATTGGCACAGAGATATGTTTCTAAAGAAGAATATTACAAATTTAAGGGGCAACACACATTTTTAATGAAGGTGTCCTGAAACTGTGGTTAGGACACTAAGTGAGGGAACTTGTTGATAGCACTATAAGACAGTCCATGTTCTGGCATCCCCAAGGTAAGAGAGGTAGAGAACAAAAATGGAGAAGAGTAGTGGAGATGGAAATGAAAGGGATGAGGAAGACATGGAAAGACCTTGAGCTGATGGCACGTTATAGGAGGACTTGGCATGTGTTTGTTGAAGGGCTGTGCTCCATGGGGAGCTAGAGGGTAATGATGCTGATGTCCTGAAAGCTGTCAGTCTGCCAAGATTAGAGAAAGAGGCAGTTCTCATTTTGCAGAGATGTAACTGAGAACACATTGTTGAAACAGGCAAAATTAAAAGAAGTAAAAAAAGAAAATGGCAGACAGAGATTATATTGAACAGTCTAAAAGAAAAAGTAAGGCAGATATGAAATGAAGAAGAGATACTGACCTGTATTATAGCAAGCTTTGGGAGAGAGTCAACAGAGAGCTGATAGAGAATACAGAAAATCAGCATTTGTTTTGTGAAGGAACATGATTGCCTGCACAAGTAGGACTGTTGATGATAATGAGGAATGTTTTCTTAGTTGTTTTCTCATTTCTGGATCTCATTTTTGTTGCTCTTAAAAATTTTAGTAAATTTGCATTTTGAAATAAAAGCAAGTATTGATGCTTCTTAATTAATATAATCTTGGTGTTAATTTTCAAATTTAATTCGCTTGGAAAAAAATAATCCTAGATAATTTATCTTATTGTGAATTACATTTCTAAACTGAATGGCTATTAAGTTGTATAACCAGTGATAATCCAGAATAATTGATTTAACTCTTTCAGTCCAGAGTTATTTTGCATGCTGTGCCAGACTTTTATTGTGGGCAGAATTTTATAGAGTGAAGTGTTAATCTTTCAGTCTAAATTTTTGTGTGAATTTTCCTTTGAACATGTACTTATTATATACCAAACTGTAGGGAAATGGATAGAGAATTGTAATATATAATGTCTTTGGTAGTATTAACACAAGTATGTTCGGTATACTTAAAACATTTTGCATGTAAAATTGAAAAACGCTAAAAACGCTAACCTCTACACCTCACGGTAGAAGGGGAACGACTAAGTAAGTAAGTAAGTAAAAAGTAGACGGTAGAATACAATCTTACCAAAGACAAATTACTGTTGTTGACAATAAAACTTTCTTTTTAGTCTTCAAACATCAAGTTAATCCATATACAAGTAAAAAAACATGCTTATGGCCACAATTAGTACATTTATTGTTATTCACACCAGTTTTTCCGTGGTCCTTTGTAAGAAAAATATAAATTATGCAATCGTGCATTACGTAATTTTCAAACAAATAAAGAAGAATAA
The DNA here is from genome assembly GCA_024509875.1 of Oreohelix idahoensis. Taxonomy (NCBI): domain Eukaryota; kingdom Metazoa; phylum Mollusca; class Gastropoda; order Stylommatophora; family Oreohelicidae; genus Oreohelix; species Oreohelix idahoensis. The sequence continues at coordinate 349,137 of JAMPIV010012234.1, read as the reverse complement.
CGTCATAGAAAAACTTTTTTACTCTTGTTTAATGTTTTAATTGTATCCCTAGCTTCATCTTCTACCAAGAACTAGTGATTAGGTGTTACGGTAGGTCTAGTTTTGTTGCTTTTTTGATCGGCCAGAATACGACTATGCCTACTCATCAACTAAACCTAGTGTGTCTAGCTTTTCTGCACTGATTCCATATTTTAACAACAAACTGTGACTACCAAACAATCATCATCAATGTCAGCAATGTTTCAAAGTAGTTTGACACAATTATTTGCTTAGGAGACTTAGAAAACGTAAATATAAAGCGTGACATATTTCTCTAGCAATAACAACGAAAAACGCAAACACGCAAATTTTCACAAAAATTGTGATAATAACATCAAAACACGCATATGTTCTGATTAACTACAGTCAAATTAGTTGTTTAGATAATAGCGAAAGTCATTCTACGAGTTTTAATATATGAACTGCATTAAACGGACGATTTTTAAGGTTTATGCGTGATAAACTAAGAACCACGCTGTGAGCGTTGCTCTGGCACAGCATGTTGAATTTTGCAACGCTCAGAGCGTTGCTCTGGACTTTAAGAGTTAATGCTTTGTTTTGTAGCATCTAAATTAAAAGGTTAGAAATGTCATGTTACTTCTCTAAGCTATGTCACTGTTGGTGATAAGCAACATTCTAAAGTACATGATCTATTTAATGTCTCTTCTTCAGAGAGAAACTACTGAATGAAAAAATTGCCTAGAAAAATCAAAAACAGCCAATAAAAGCTGGGGTTGATTGCCACGTCCTGTAAAGGATAAGCAACTAACTTCTTCAGAGAGGCTTAAGAGCTAAGCACATGCATGATCAAGAAAACTCTGGCAATCATGTCATCTCCTGTTATGTAACTATCTTAAAAGATTCTTATCTCAGAAGCTACTTTAGTTTCACAATGGTTTACATTAAATTTTTCATACTCTTCGACATTTGTTGAGGAAGACTGATCACTTATGGGTTTGCCCTGAGTGCAGCGAGATCGATTCTGATTAACAGTTAACAATTAATTACATCAAATTTTGATTCCAACTTCTCTTACAATGCCAGGTTGTTGTAAGTGGAGTAGCAACTACTCCAAAGGATGTGGTCACATATGTAAACTGCACTCTCCTATCAGCATCTTTGTCAGAGGATGCTCAGAATAATGTCAAAACAGCACTGGTAGAAAGCTGTGTAAAATTTTTGCAAGAGAATGAATTTGTCACAGTCAACATCACAAATAATGAAGGTATTGTTCTCGTCATAGATGTGTAGCGTGATAGATGAGAAATAAAGAGTGCATGTTATAATTGATGAGAAATAAAGGATTTGCTGTGTGATTGATGAGAAATAAAGAATGTGTTGCATTACTAACGAAAAGTGGGAAAAATAAAGGATGTGTATGTGCGACTAATAATAAATAGAGGATGTATTGTATGACTGGAGAAATGAAAGATTTGTTGCATCGCTGGTGTAATGGCTACGGCGTTGTACTGGCGACTAGGTTTTCATGGTTCAAACCCGGGTGTCAGTGTTTGAAGGAATGTTTACGACCGGAAATTTGACTGAATAACCTGAACGGCTCCTGCACATAAATCCTGTGTGGATGGGAAGGAGCAAAGCTCCTCACCGGGTTGGAAGGAAAGTCCACTGACCCCCCAGCCTCGCAATGACATGTCATTGGGCCAAAAGAGCTGGAAAGCTCGAGTGCCGCTGGTTAGAAAGAAAAAAAAATGGAAAAATGAAGAATGTATATGTGTGACTAATACTAAATAAATGACGTATTGTGTGACTGATCAGTAATAAAAGATATGTTTTGTTCCTAATGAAAAATGAAGATTGTATTGTGTGTCATGAGAAATCTCTTCTTCTATGGCCCTTTGCCACTGGCTGACATAAGCAATCAGTGACCATCACGCCTGGTGGCACCTTGTAGAGCAGCAACAAACTCCCTCCACCTTACTCGATCGCCAGCCATTCTTTGTGTGGTGCCTCAGCTCTGGTTCATGCTTTGCATCACTGCCTCCACAGTTCTCTGGCAGGTAGCTTTTGGCCAGCCTCGCTTTTGCTTTTGGAGTCCATAGCGTGGCAGATCTGGTGATGGTGTCAGAGTCTTTTCTGAGGATGTGGCCAACCCAATTCCAGTGTCTAGCCGCTATGATGATGCGCATGTCTTCTTGGTGGCTCCGAGTTAGCAGTTCTTAGTTGGTGATGGTGTTCAGCCAGAAAATTCAAAGAATTTTCCTAAGGCGGGTTGCGTAGAAAAAGGACAGTTGGGAGATTTCTTTTTCTGTTACTCTCTAGCATTCTCCACTGTACAGAAATTACGCAGCTCTCATATATTTTTAATTTAGTGGTTGTACTGTACTGGGAAGATTTCCAAATGTTGTTTAGATTGGCGAAAGCTATTCTGGCTTTATTCATTTGGTTGCTGATGTCTTTACTTTTTCCACCATCTGGTGTTAATATGCTTGTCCCACCATCTGGTGTTAATATGCTTGTCCCACCATCTGGTGTTAATATGCTTGTCCCACCATCTGGTGTTAATATGCTTGTCCCGCCATCTGGTGTTAATATGCTTCCTAAGTATGTCAATGTGTTTGTATCTTCCAGCTCTTGATCTCTTATTTTTGTGGACACAGGATCTCTTACGCTGAATGTCATGACTTTGTCTTCTTGAGATTTATGTTGTCCGGCATGAGAAATAGAGACTAATAAAAAATATGTAATGTGACCGATGAGAGATGAATATGTTGTGAGGTTGGTGAAAATTAATCAAAATAATGTATGTTTTTGCATGACTGAATAGAAATATCGGATATATATTAATTAGAATTAATTGCTATGTGTGCACTGAATAGAAATAATGGGTATGTTACATGTACTGGTGAGAAATAATGGGTATGTTACATGTACTGGTGAGAAATAATGGGTATGTTACATGTACTGGTGAGAAATAATGGCAATTTTGTGGGAGAAAATTGGAAACTATTGGATATGTTTCATGCTGTAATGGTAGTTAATTATTTTTTAAACACTGCAATAGGGGACAAATTGCATGTACTGATGAGAAACTAATAGATGTATTACATGCTGTAGGGAGAAATAATGGATATGCTGTATGTAATGATGAGAAATATAAACTGTTGTGTTATAAGCACTGTTGAAAAATGAAGAAAACTAGATGTTGGATCCTTGCAGAAGAATTCTGTGACAATTTTGAATCTGTTGTCTATCGTGTTAAAAAAAAAAACCAGTGGTTAGGCTACATGCCATAATAAGAAACAAATTTGTGTTTTTTTCTGATGATGAGAAATGTATATACATTTTCTATATGATAGCCTCAGCTAGCAATGTAGTATAGAGAATTAGAGCAAGATGGATATAAATTTACTCTGTGCTGATTATTTAACAGCAGAGATTATTTTTAAATATGATGCTATACACATTATACATTGTTTCCCACTGCAACATAAAATAATGTTTCTCTGTTTTCTTAAGTGAGTGCTTGGAGAAGTGCTTCTAATTCTGCAGACCCCTCTCTTCAAGACTATGTCAAAAATATAACATTAAATTAAGCAGAGACATAGACAGGTCATTTTTTTTTAGCATATGCCCGCTATTACTGGAGGCGAAATCTCCGGTTAATATGTTTAACCTGAGACTGATTTTACGTGAGTATCCCTTTTTTCCCTGTACAATGACAGGTGTCCTCTCGCCATTCAGGCAGATACTCGCCGATTTCGGAGGTACCCATTAGAGCTGTGTCGGCTCAGGAGCCGTTCAGGTTATTCCTGTCCCTGGTCGACGACACTCTTCAAATGTCTTCGCCAGGGCTCGAATTAGTCCAAGTCCCAGTCGACGACACTTCTTCAAATGGCTCACCAGGGCTCGAACCTGGATCACCCAATCGCCAGCGCAGTGTGGTAACCATTACACCAGCGTGGCTCCCAGACAGGTCATAATTTTAAAACTAAACGTTTTGTAGCCATAAAGGTAAAGGTAGTCCTATAGCAGATACTGCTATAGAGGAATGAAGTGTTAAAGACTTCACTATAATAGGTCCAGCTTTATGAAGTGGGGGGTGTGATCATTTCTCTTCCTCATTGTCTTTGCCTTCCCTAACACAAGAGCAGAGTCAGGTACCCATTTACAACTGGGTGGAGTGGAACATGACAGTACCAGGTTTTTAACTTGATAAATTTGCTGTGACAAGCAGTTCTTCTAACCACTCATTCCAAGCAAACACTCTGTAGACATGGCTGGAATTAATATGTGTTTAATATAATTTTACTGCTGCACTGTTTGTGGCTAGTCTTGCAATAGGTGTCACAATGTGGTGAGAAACTATTTGTCCCACAAAGATGATGGGGCAGGTTTGAAAATTGGCGTAAATTTCCTTCATTTTTGAGCAAAGACTAATAAAACTGTGATTAAATTGCGTTAAAAATTCTGTCATCTGTAACAAGCAGACTTCAGACGTTTTTGTCCGTGATGGTGAGTGAAGTTTTTGTTCATCCTGGTTTTTGAGGATTTTACGTACTAGCTGGTTACTTGTAGAAATACAAACATTTGTATGAAGATGAAATAACTTGAAGTCAGAGGAGCAATAATCCATGTTAAATGTTGCTTCGACATTTAATGTTTCATAGATGGCACTGAGACCAGAAAGTTCTACCCTACTCAGCTTGGTTCAGCCATTCTTGCATCGTCTCTTTCTCCTGATGAAGGACTATTGGTGTTTGCTGAGCTACAGAAAGCACGCAGGGCTTTTGTACTGGACACTGAACTTCATATTATCTACCTAGTAAGTATGTTTGCTTTATCGAAGCTCGCTGGACTAGCAGACTGAGAGATTTGAAGCTCAGTAACAATTATTTTCAAAAATTTTTGTATGGCTGCCTCTGTCTATCTGAAGTTCTGAGCAATTATCTGTCTGTGTCTAATTTTATGTGTATTAATATTAATTAACAGTTATGACACATATATTTGTACCCCCAAAAAATGACACATTAGACCCTATATAACGCTGGATTGCTTATAACGTAGTCAGAGGTTGAACCCCAATTTTGCTGATTGCCCCCTTTTTACGTGTTTCAATTAGAACGGTTCATGGGTTGATCCAGAGCATTTCCCAGTTTGGTGAATAAATTACAGTGATACAGCTGTTGATTTAGCAGCCATGGATACTGCTCTTCAGTGGCTGGAGTTGGATAATGTGGATAGGATTCATATCCTTCATTTGAAATAGATTATTGAAATTGTGAAAAAGAAGAAACGAAAGATAACACAAAGACGTTAACTCTAGACACATTTATTTGAGAAACCACAACATAATCAGTTATTGATTTCATTGTGTACTCATATAAGACAACTATTTCAATGTAAAATCTTGTTTGTTATTTACATGTTACTATGAGAACCTTGTTTAGTTTTTTTTTTAATTTGAGTGCTCTTATAATGACTGGGTGCAGATATTTCTGAACTTTTAATGTATGGCTATGGTGATGCAATTAAAACGCAAAACATAGGGTGAAAATGTTTATTTTCTGCATCCAAAGTAAAAGATGGACTTCATTAATATTTCTTTTACTTATTTTCTCTCATTCACATGTGATGATAGTTGTTTTTACTTACGCTGAATGACCTTCAGGTTGCTGATTTTCATCAAACATCAGTAAATGCTTATGAAAATGAGGCTTCAGTACTAAATGCACTCACTTATTATGTCGTACCAAAGTCTGGACCTTACCATCCTTGGGATCATGAACCAAAAATAGTTGCAGTGAAATAGCAAAATTTTATTAACTTAAAAAAAATTATTATTATTTTTAATTTGGAAGAAGATTAGTTGTTTTTTAACATCATTTCCTGCACAGAGCCACTTTTCAGCTCCCCTCACCTGTCACCTACCCACTGTGGAACATTTGTGCACTCAGTTCACTAGATAACAGTCAGAGTTGAGTCTGGGGTTTGCATGATTTCCTCAAACTTAGTGTGCAATACTGGGTTCTCAACATGTTGCACTACAGCAGGAATCATGGTGGCAGGAGACTTCCTATTAAATAATTCTTGTAAATAAGTGACGTTATAACTTAAAGTGGTTCTTCTTTCAAGAGTGATTGACAGGCAAGACAGTATGAGAGGAAAGTTGCCTAAGCAAGATGTGTGAAGAATTGTTATATCAGCTGAAGTACATGTAACTGCTTCATCATGTTATCAATTACAGGTGACTCCAGTATACTCCTCTGATGTTTCTGCTTCTATAAACTGGTACCACTATCACCACCTATGGGAAACCTTGACCCCAGCTGATCGCAGAGTGGCAGATCTTGTAGGTGTGTCAGAGTCTTTCATTGCCCGCGCCATACAAGGTAGAATCAATGGGAAAACTGAGGCTCAGAGAAAATCTTTAGCTGTACACCAAAGGTTTTACACAGCACTTGTGCTTAATTGCTTGGTAGGTATTCACTTTGCCAGGTAATATTTGAATTTTTAGAAGTGGTTTACCGGGTAATATTTGAATTTTTAGAAGTGATTTACCGGGTAATATTTGAATTTTTAGAAGTGGTTTACCAGGTAATACTTGAATTTTTAGTAGTGGTTTACCAGGTAATATTTGAATTTTTAGAAGTTGTTTGCCAGGTAATATTTGAATTTTTATTAGTGGTTTACAAGGTAATATTTGAATCTTTAGAAGTGGTTTACCAGGTAATATTTAAATTTTTAGAAATTGTTTGCTAGGTAATATTTCAATTTTTAGAAGTCGTTTACCAGGTAATATTTCAATTTTTAGAAGTCGTTTTCCATGTAACATTTGAATTTTTAGAAGAAGTGTTAGCTGTAGCAGCCCAATATTGAAATTAGACCAGCTGCCATCTCCACATCGAAGTTTGCTGGCAGTGGATCTCCAGCCTTGTCTGTCTCATGCCTTAATGATATACTTTGTTAGGCTCATTTGTATGCATCTCTTGATGTTATTTTCCCACTTGCAGCGTTGTCCTTTTGCTAATTTTTCCCTTCAAATCTTCCTTCTATTGTCGTTTTCAACAAGGTTGTTATATATGTTGCCCAGTGGCTTATTTATGTGTCCAAAATACTCCAACCCCCTAAGCAATCTTTTTAAAGTGTTATGTGTACTATGAAACCACTATACTTCAGTGTTGGATTGAACAGGGGCAGAGAGCTCAAATCAAATGAAATTAACAAAATTCTAGTATGGCTCATTTCAAATTTATAAATGCTCATCGCGGAGGAAGCAGCTGGAAGCGCAAGCTTCCTGGAACTTGACCAACTACAGTAGTGGTTGAATGAGTGTAAAAGGAGAAAGAGAAGAAAAAAAGACTTAAGGCCATCCAAGGCAGTGAAAATTGGGTTTTAGGTACACAATATTGATTTTTTTTACTTTTGAGCTTATTTTATTAAATAATCATCGAGGAATCGATTGAGCAAGGTTTTATGACATAAAAAATGCATTTGTGTCAAAAAGCATATTTTCGGCACTACCCCCAAGCTATGATCTGCAAATTTGTGCAAAAAATGCACGATTTGTCTCTCAATAATACCTTAGTTACGTTGGGCGCATCGCAAAGTATTTGGTATCGCCGAAAAGGGAATTTCTTTGTCTCCCAGATTATAGCAAATTCGAAACCTTTATTTCACATATCTCTGATTTGGCATTCAAAATTTTCCATCGTTTTACGCTAACTTCCTTATAAGGAGAGGTCACGCAGTGACCCCATTCTCTCAGTCAAGGCCCATTCATGAGGCATTGGTGTTTATCTTTCTGATTGGTCATAACACGCACCGCTTTGTCTTCGCAAATCCGGATCATAATGACAGGTACTTCCGCCCATAAACAAATAACTTTGTTCCATTTAACGTCGTACGACATTTTTCTCTTGATTACAGTCTAAATCTCATTAAATTGGGTTCTATTACTTCAAAATGGGAAAAAAAGTTAAGAAAGCAAAGCAACTTTCTGTCACTAGAGCACGTCGAAAGTGTAATTTCCAGCAATGTTACGACTGAATCAGCGGTGAATGATAACCAACCTTATGTAGGCTTATCATCAACGTATGTCTGCAAACCAGTATCCGATAGGTCTATAGTTCAAATCGCTGATCCAATAGTGCCTTTTACCACTGGCCCAAGTCGATCTGATATAAAAATGAACTTGAGCGCGAGCAAGAATGGTGCTGCTCATAACACTGTCTGTGCTCCACCTAAACCTACATACAGAACCATTGTGGACATTTCTTTTATCAACAGTGTTCTCACCAATGTGTGTTGCAACATGTGCAAGCAGAGCACACTGCACACAAGAACTGACAACACCAAGTCAAAGGGTTTCTTCCTCTTCCTGGAAGTTGTGTGCGACATATGTGAAAAAGCAATTTCTGGAACGTACACATCCGAGAGGGAACCAGAAGGCCGCGGCCCTCTGGGACCTGCAATCAACAAATCTGCTGGTTTGGTGCCCTCATGTCTGGAATGGGCCTATCTACTTTCAATCTCTTCTGTGAGAACTTAGACCTCCCTGGCCTGCACCAGAAAACATTCCATAAATATGCAGATCAAATTTTTGATCATCTGGATACCATGCACAACTCTACAGTATTTCAACGTGCTGACAGCATCATCCGAGCTGAACATGCTAAGAGTCAGCATCGTACCATTAATAAAAAAGAAGTCATTGACATCGCTGTCAGCTTTGATGCAACTTGGCTAACTAGAGGTATTGTCACTGAGAGGTGTTGGCAGTGTTATCGACATCTTGACTGGTATGGTCATTGATACGCACATTATGTCTTCCTTCTGTCACACCTGCGAGACTACTGGTCAGTGGCAACTGAAAAACCAACCTAAAAGATTTGAAAAATGGAAAGCAGAGCATCTGAAGGACTGCTGTCGTAATTACGAAGGGTCAACCGGAATGATGGAGGTAAAAGCCTGTGAGGTTCTCTGGCTTCGTTCAGTGGCAAATCACAAGCTACGCTACACTGTTTTGCTATCAGATGGCGATTCCAAGGCCTACAACAGACTCTGTGACATCAAACCTTATGGTCCAGAAGTTGACATAACAAAAGAGGAGTGCGTCAACCATGTCGCAAAGCGATTAGGCACTGCGCTGAGGACACTCATTACTGACTGCAGGAAACAAAAAGTCACCCTTGGGGGAAATGGCCATGGTCATCTGACCCAAAATGCCATACGAAAACTGTATTTACTACACCAGAGCCATCTGCCAGCATAGTACAGCCCCAGAGATGAAACAAGCAATCATGGCTTCTCTCTACCATGGGTATTCAACAAATGACAAACCCCAACATAATTTTTGTCCGCCAGGCGAAAACTCCAGATGTTTCTTTCAGGCTTCCATGGCCAAAGGATAAGCTGCTGGACCCCACGAGACCCTAGTTGACACACCGCTAGACTACAACCTGCTCCATAAGCACTTAGCCCCTATTTATGAACGTCTTACTTATCAGCATCTGCTCAAGCGGTGTGAGCTAGGTGCAACTCAAAATGCAAATGAAAGCCTCCACAATTTTATATGGAGTCATTGCAGCAAGCAGACATTTGTGTCATTAAAAAGGGTCAAATTCAGTGGCCATTGGAGAGCTCAACTTTGGTCCATCAGCCAGTGCAGAAGTAAAAAAAGCTGTATGGCCAAGCATCTGGAACAAACTCGAAACGCCTTGGACAGGTGCGATTAAGGAAACGTCTTGCCAACAGCCAGAAATATGAGGCTGACAAACTTGTAAAAAGAAGAAAAATTAGGCAAGACAAAGGCGAGAGGAGGAGCTGCAGGAAGCTGAAGGAGGTGCAGCATATAGTGCTGGACAATTTTAGACACATTCAGCCCCCCAGAATGGAGTATATTGGACAAGACAAGGCACTCGGTGAGTAAAATGCATTTTTCTTAAAACTAACTTTTTATTAACAAAAAATTAAAAAACTAACAACCTGTCTACCAGACCTTTATCAAATTTGGCATGCATGTAGTACATATATATATCTTTAAATGATTAGGACAGTATTTTGGTAATTTTTGTTTAATATATATTTTTAAAAATATATTTTTATTTATTTTTTCATTCAAATATAATGTATTTTTTTTTTTTAATCATTAAAAATAGAATTTTAAACTTACCAAAATAATCTTCTGACCAGTTGTTTTAATTGTCAGTCACAACATGTGAATGCAATTTGATAAACTTTGGTCGACAGGAAACATATGATATTTACTCTTGAAAATTGGGGGGAAATCCAATATGGCGGATTTTTTTTTTGGTTGCCATGGTAACCACATTTTTTTATTTTTTTTTTTTAAACAAAATAAACTGTAGAATTTGGCTCATGGACATACACTGTCTATTGAGTATATAAAAAGTTTGACAATGTTATTAGAACAAAAGTTAGTTTTCACTGAAGTGCATGCCCTTAAGACAATGCCCAGTGGCATATTTAAATGAAGGTTTAATCATGAATATTTAAAGCTGCCTGTGGAGCAAAGGTCAGCAGAAAACATACCAAATTCTCCTGTCCTGTGCATCTGTTCAAGGCCTTTCTATGTCGTCTTTTTCTCTTTTCATTTGTCTCCAGTTCTCTTCTCCGGGTCTTTTTGGTCTCCCTCTATTTTTCTTCTTCTTCTTCTTTGATCCATAACCGCCAACCGTCAAAGCAGTCAGTGGCCATCATGCCTGGTGGCGTCCTGTAGGGCAGCAACAAATTGATTCCACCTTGCTCGGTCGGCGGCCATCCTTCGTACAGTGCCCCAGCTCTGGTTCATTCTTTGCATCTCGGCTTCCACAGTTCTCCGCCAAGTTGTTTTTGGTCGGCCTCTCTTTCTCTTTCCCTCAGGGGTCCATAGCATAGCTATTTTTGTGATGGTATCAGGGTCCCTTCTTAGGACGGGGCCAACCCAACTCCAGCGTCTGCCAGCTATGATGGTGTGCATGTCCTCCTGGTTACTCCGAATAAGTAGTTCTTGGTTGCTGATGGTGTTTGTCTATTTTTCTTACCCTGGGGATTCCAAAACAGGCGTGTAAAGATATCAGCTGGTTTTCTCAGTATGTGACCTACCCAGTGCCAGCATCTTCTTCTCACCTTTTGTTCAACTGCTGTTTGTCTGGTTCTTTCTGTTAGTTCCACATTAGTGGTCTTATCATACTATTTCAGTCCTTCTATTCTGCACAAGTACATATTTATAAGTGGGTAGTGCACTGGCTTCCTAGCTCAGTGATCCATTGTTTGATCCCTAGTTAAGGTGGGATTTTTTTAGACCGCAAAAATCCCCAGAGTCGACCTAGCCTCATGAATTGGGTAACAGAGTAACTCTGGAAAGGTTAAGGCGGCTGGCTTGATGCTGACCACATCACCCCTAGTGTGCCGTATGGTCAAGAAAATGTGGGCCTAACACCATATTCCCAATATTCCTCAATGGGCGTGTAACAGGATCCTTTACCTTACCTTTACATATTTATGAAAGTCTATCGTTCTGGTTGTCAGTATTGTTGTTTAAGGATAATAATAGCCACATCACTTAATGCATCATTAGTCATTTCTGAAGCAGAAATTTATGATAAAATAACATGTCAGAATTTTAATGTTGCTATCACAAGACTTTTTGTAATGGTGAAAAAAAGTCTTAAACCCTGAGAAATTAGGCAACAGCTGCACATATCTGAAGATAATATGCCTAAGATGTCAGATTCCAAGAAAATCGGGTTTAATTTTGGCGGCACACTGGGTTTTAAAAAAAAAATAGATCAGTGCTTTCAGACGCATATTTAATGTACCAAAATAATCATTTGTTGTCAGATGTAAACCATACTGTTTGATAGGTGTGAATTTCAAATTTCCTAAAATATAAAATCTCAAAATTAATCATTGTTAAAAAAAAATTTTTGGGTACTTTTCTAAAAATTAAATATACCAACAAGTTACTGATTTCGCCACAACACACCATATAGTTCATATATTTCTAGCCCATTTAAAAATGAGCAAAAATCTTATCAAATCCATATTTAAAGCTACACTATTTTTGTTTTTAAATGATTAACAAATTTCCACTTCTGACCAGTATTTAAGGTCAACCCATCTGTATATATCTAGGTAATTTTGAAACAGGGTGAAAATAGCTACTTCATTCTCATATTGTTATTTTTGTTTGGTTTTGTTATTATCACATCTAACCCATTTTTTAGACTATGACCAAATGCCTGCATTTCTAGGCACTTTTTTGAAACAAAGTAAAACAAATGTCTAGCATAGATGTTCATTGTATTTGAAACAGATTCAGGAGTGCCCTCTGATGGAAGTTGCTGCCAAGTTTAACTGCAACAAGGGCCAGTTACAGTCTCTTCAGCAATCAGCCTCTACTTATTCTGGTAAAGCTTCCCTCAGATATTCTTGTCATTGTTGTTTAACTAGGGCTGCTGAGTTCGTCAATTTTTCACAGCCAATGCCAAGTTGAAGAATTTGCATGTGTTCTGTGGCTGCTGAGTGGTGCTGTATAGAGTGTTTATAATTTTGAGGAGCCTGATAGATAATACCCTTAGTTATATATAAATTGATAATACCCTCATTAGAGATAGATAATGCCTGATAGATAATACTCTCAATTATAAAGATTTTACTTAATTGAGAGATCCGTTTCCTTAGTCTCAGTACAGCAGAACTGTGCAAAAGTCATTTCTAAAAATATATGTTACTCTTCTGTCGAAGCCTGTAATTAATTATTCATTGTGTTTGGCTTCTTCTAGGTTATTGACTATGCAAACTAAGTTTGTAACCGGTTTATTTTTTTTAAGTACATTGGTGAAATCCAAGGCCGTGAATCAGGAAATTGATCTAGAACAAGTACATACATTATTCTTCAAATAAATTATTATACTGCTAATTATACAAGACACCACACTTGGAACAATTAGTATGACAGGTGAGGAAGAATGAGAAACTAATAACAGCTCTATGAGATTAATGAATCAGAATGCCCACTTCTTATCCATCAGAAAGAAAGTACACTTAATGTGCCTAAGATCAGGGGTTCCCAAACTTTTTCGACCCTCGTCCCCCCCCCCCCCCCCCTCTTGGCTTTTAGTAAATCTTCCAGTAATCTCTTCAGTATGAGAAGAAATAAAATCTAGAGTTTACAATGCACATGAACATAAGAAAATAAATGAACATACTCATGAATTCTTCATACAGAAAACTTTATTCAGTACAGAACAAAATGTTTTAGTATAGTAAAATTGTTAGATGTTTATCAAAACACAGTCAAATAAATTAAAGAGACCCTAGATTCTCTGTTATCTTAACCAACAGTTTTATTCTTGGTACAGTTTTTGAAAGAGATGCCCACATATCCTGTTCAGCCTCCATTTAATTTCTTGCTTTGGATTTTATTGAGAAGGGGGATTCACTATTCTGTCTCTCCAGTTCATAATTTTATTCACTAACATTACTACTTTTAGAATATTTCAGTAGACTAATGTACTGCAGTTGTTTGCCAAATATCCCCCCTCTGTGCCCCCTTGACAAACCTCTTGTACTCCTTAGGGGTATGTGTACCACATGTTGGGAATCCCTGCCTTAAATGGCCGAATGGGGAAAAAATTACAAAAACACACAAATAGTAAAACGTCTTACAAAGAGAAAGGACAAGAAAAACCTACGTTGCGGCCACAAGGCCTTCGTCAGGAGTCCTTAAATGGCCAGGTGGTAATGAATGATGCAACTATGAGAGGCATAGCATTAAAAGTAATCCTTTGCTAGAGCATGGAGCCACTACTGCAGCTGTTAGCAGTGGTTTTCTGTAGCAGTTTGTTGTACATGATGAGGCTGCCACCCCCCCTGCACAACCTCATGTTAATTGCCTGTTACTGCATGCCTGTGGGAACAGTATGTCTTATTCTTCCTTTGTCCCCTCAGAGACCCCTGGGACTACATGGGACAATTAAAAGTAATATCAAACAACAAAAAAACCAGCTTCATGTTTACCACACGTTGAAGATTATAAGCCACAACTTGGCAAGTTATAAAAGTGACCTATGAACTGTCCACAATTCTGAAATCTCCAAGGATACATACTGGTAACATCAGACTATATGTAAGGGTGTGTGTGTGTGCTGACTAGGAACGACCAGAAAAGTCATTGTCATCATTATCATTTGTGCAGCTTACAGAGCATAGAGGTACTACTGTAGCTGGTCCTCTTGCAGGAGGCCTGCACCAAGCATTTACATGCCCCTGCAGCAGTGGTTTGTGTGGCAGTATGTTTGACATGATGAAGTTGCCAGATCCATGCACTATATCAAAATAGTTGCCTTGTCCGACAGGCTTGAGGGTGCAGTAGCCCTGTTCTTTCTTTGTCTCTTCAGAGACTGACCCCTCCTGGGAACTACACACCTAGAGAAGTGTTGGTGAGAAAAACTGTTGATGAAGCAGTGACAGGCCCAGCCAGTCAACAATGGTCTTTATATTGCTCAGAAAGAATGAAAGACTATAGGTTGACAGACTAGAACAATGACTAAAAGTGGAATTAGTGGAATAGGAGACAAATGATCACAGCTTATAGAATTCATGAAAGAAGATAGCAATAATGGAAATTGCTGACAGAAGGAAAGGAGCAGACAATTATTGGAATACATGAAAAGCTTTTCCTGTTGGAAAAAGATATTGAAAACACGTAGATGATCTTAGTAGAAACACCCCCCCCCCCCCCCACCCCCACCCAAAAGAATTTTACCAGAGTTGAAACAGTGAGACCTGAGAGATAAAAATGGATTTTAACCCGTGTACCATTATAAGTGATAAAGATGTTCCATATTCTAGCTATGTATGAAATGTATTACATATCTATTCTCATGATCACCAGGTTCTGTTTCCCATATTGTAGTTGCAAATATGTTAAATATGTAGTCACAACATCTGTTGTCATCATGTTTATGTTCCATATTCTGTATCCTGATCTTATTTGATGTGTTAAATATGAAATATTTACTCTCATCGGTTAAGATATATATATATATATATATATATATATATATATATATACATATATATATATATATATATATATATATATATATATATATATATATATATATATATAAAATCTCTACTGTTAACAGGTATGATCACTGTGTTCTGTGGTCGCCTGGGCTGGCACAGCCTCGAGCTAATCCTCTCACAATTTCACAAAAGACTGTCATTTGGTGTGCAACAGGAGCTTGTAGATTTGGTGCGCATCTCAGCCCTCAATGCTTCCAGTGCAAGAATGCTTTACAATGCTGGCTACCGCACAGTTACTGATGTTGCAAGAGCAGAATCATCAAATATAGAAAACCTCTTCAAAAATGCTGTGCCATTTCAAAGGTTTCTTTGTTTTAAAATATTGTACTAAAGATTAGGTATTTGCGAAAAGACTCCACATGAAATTAGCAATGTGTTGGCATGTCTGATTTAGAGAGAATTGCAACAACAACAAAAAAATAGAATAAAAAATGCAAAAAAAAAAAAAGCCTCTAATTTCATTTAAATTGGTGATTCTGAGATATTTCTATTTATTAACTTTCTGCTTATCTGCTATCAAGGAGTATGGTTATAATGAGGGTCGGCATAAGGTAGATCCTGATCTACTGGTAGATTACAAGTGATGATTTGCTAGATCTCTAGGTGACAGGGGGAAAAGATAAAAACTTTTAACGGTAGAGAAATTTTGGACTACCTGCCTCCTGCAAGCATTTTATAGCGCGGTATCCGCATGTTTAAAGTTAATTATTCCACATTCACAGTAGAAACTCACAAGCTAGCATACACTTTAGTTGTGAACTTCATGAGGTAAGAATGAGATCTTTTCAGTGCAGTTAACATTTGATAAAATATAATTTAGTTTGAATTTTTGACCACTATGCTGATAGAATGACAGGTAGCAGATTGTCAGACAGAGACAGAAGTTATGCGGAAGCTGCATTTATTCCCGATTCCAAATACTCTGAAAAAAAAGACATGATTTAATCAAGCCAGATCTTTAGAGAGCTCAGTGTTTCAAAAGTAGATCTGCACAGCTCCTGGGCCTACTGCCGCTGGTTACAGGTATATGTAAGGATACATTTAAAGTTGTTGACCTATTCAGAATAATAGATTTTGCAAAACAGAGCTAATTTTTGTTTCATTCCAGGCAGCATAGTTTTGGTTCTATGCCTTAAGTGAACTCGGTAGCTGTGGTTCTCACAGTGGCTCATGGCATGCTTTTAGTTAAACATCATCATCTCCTTTTTCACTCCAAATGGAACAGATAGCCACCTTATGGAACAGATAGCCACTTTATGGAACAGATAGCCACTTTATGGAACAGATAACCACCTTATGGAACAGATAACCACCTTATGGAACAGATAGCCACCTTATGGAACAGATAGCCACTTTATGGAACAGATAGCCACCTTATGGAACAGATAGCCGCCTTATGGAACAGATAGCCACCTAATGGAACAGATAGCCACCTTATGGAACAGATAGCCACCTTATGGAACAGATAGCCACCTTATGGAACAGGTAGCCACCTTATGGAACAGGTAGCCACCTTATGGAACAGATAGCCACCTAATGGAACAGATAGCCACCTTATGGAACAGATAACCACGTTATGGAACAGATAGCCACTGTATGGAACAGATAGCCACCTTATGGAACAGATAGCCACCTTATTGAACAGATAGCCACCTTATGGAACAGATAGCCACTTTATGGAACAGATAGCCACCTTATGGAACAGATAGCCACCTTATGGAACAGATAGCCACCTTATGGAACAGATAGCCGCCTTATGGAACAGATAGCCGCCTTAATGAACAGATAGCCACCTTATGGAACAGGTAGCCACCTTATGGAACAGGTAGCCGCCTTATGGAACAGATAGCCACCTAATGGAACAGATAACCACCTTATGGAACAGATAGCCACCTTATGGAACAGGTAGCCACCTTGAGGAAGTTTCCACCAAAACACCTTGCAGCAGTGGTTTCTATAGCAATTTGTTTTACTTGATGAGATTGCCAGTCCCATGCACAACCTCACATTAGTTGCCTTTTATGACATGCTTGAGGGAGCAGTGGAGCCGCGGTAGCACTATGGTTAGTGCACTGGCTTCCTTGCTCGGTGGTCCATGGTTCAATTCCTGGTTGAGGTGGGATTTTTTAGACCGCAAATGGCTCCGGGGTCGACCCAGCCTCATGAATTGGGTACCAGAGCAACTCTGGGAAGGTTAAGGCGGCCGGCGTGATGCTGACCACATCACTCCTATTGTGCCGATGGTCAAGAAAATATGGGCCTAACACCATATTCCCAATATGCTTCAATGCGCGTGTAACGGGATCCTTTCTTCTCCCTGAGGGAGCAGTGATCTTAATATTTCTTAGTCACCTCAGATACCGCGGGGTAGCTACACAGGGCTTTTGTTTTAGTTGAACATGCTAGGTCATATTTACTGTTAGGTCACAACAGAAATGTTCTCCACAGAGAAGCCACCGTTAATAAAAGCTTTTATTTTTATTATAGTAAGCTCACATTCTTTAAATGGTTGTTCATGCAGTTACACCTCATTCAACATTTTAAAACTGTATGTGCAGCATTTATCCATTCTTCCCCCCCCCCCCCCCATCACCTTTCTCCAACCTATTAGTTCCTTCAAAAATATTTCTGTATTGTCAATCAGTTAATTTTGGCTGTTTCTTCTTGCTCCTTTCAAAAGGTTTAACGCTTAGTATCAATGTATTGGGGGGGGGGGGGGGGGGGGGGGGTCGTCTGGGAAAAGTAGATTTAGTTGTAGAAGTGGAAGGGGAGTGATAAAAGTAAAAGATCAAAGCCCTATAAAAGAAGCACAAGATAGACCCAACTTAGACCAGAAACAACTACAACTGATAATGTTAAGCATCAGGATAACATTACTGAAGAGGAGATTGGTTCAAGTGTAATCAGGTTTCAATTCAGAATGCATTTCGCTTGTGACAACACATTTCAAATTGTCTGAAGAACTTTTATCTAAAATCAGAAACAATTGAAACTTTCCTATATTTTGTGAAAATTGATATAATCTAACATGAAACTGGTTTTAGAAATGCCAGTTTTGTAATCATGCTTGAAATATTATGAGAAGCATACAACAAAATTTCTAATTTTTAAAAATTTTTCTATATTTATTATTATACATGTTGAATGAAAAGACAAAACAAGAACAACCAGACCTTCAGTGGCAAATATAAATAGGTGGAGAGCTACATGTACTAATGCTTCCTGTATTCCCTAGATGCCTCTGAGGAGACAAAGAGAGAATAAAACTACTTGCTCCCTCAGGCATGTTCATACGAAGCGACTAATATACGGTTGTTCTTATGGAGGCTGGCAACTTCATCATGTAAAGCAAGTTACTACAGAAACTACCACTGCAAGAGCATATGAATGCTTACATACAGGTTTCTTGTACGGTGGCCAGCTGCAGTGGTGGTTCCATCCTCTATAAAGAGAGACAAGAAGAATGTCACAATGCCGTACTCTGTGGGGAACAAACAGGATTGGTCATTATGATTGTACTTTAACATGTAACAATTTGTTGTTATTTTTTTTTCAGTGAGAAGAGGCAAGATGGAGAGACAGAATGGGAGCTGAAAGAACGCTGCCGCGCTAGGTGCGTCTGGTTAACTGGAAGAAAAGGGGTTACAGAGCTAGAGGCAGCCCTAGCAATCATTGACGAGGCCAAGGTCATCGTTGAGGGTGACTTAGGAGTGAGTGGTATAACCTGGGGAGCAAAGGACAAGGCTGAAGAGGGCAGTGTAGCAGCTTCCAGTGGAGACCTAGAAGAGAGCACTGTTGGTGAAGCTCAAATATGTGACAGCACAGAAATGGAAGATCAGAACAATGATAAAATACCAAGCACAAATGGTTCGCCACAGCTTCGTGGCTTAAAAATGAAGGAAAATGCTGCAGCCATTGAAAATGAGTGTGTAGTCAATACAGATAGCATACAAACAGTAAATGCAAGGCAGGAAAGCAAATTAACTCAAAACTGTAAAAAGAGCTCACATCAGAAAAGATCTGATGCAGAACGTCTCTCACGAGGGAAGTCTTTGTCAAGTACCAGAAGAAGGAGTAGTAATGAGAGTATTAAGAAAAATGAAAACAACAGTTTTTGTCTGAACAAAAGCAGGGAAAGGTCTTTTTTTGGTCAAATGGTCGTCAGTCCTCCTGAGGGTGTCAGAAATAGACAGAATGATATTGGCAGGATCAGTAGTAAAAGAACTGCTTTTGTCAAGGTCACGTGTGAGGAGTTCAGCGATACTCCTCATTATGAAAACGTGTGTGACAAGCAAATTCTGCACAAAGTAAACAGTGTGGCGGACACATCTTGTCAAATAAAAAAGAAACCAACTAGAGCTGAAGTGATAAAAAAAAACAACCCTGTTATACCATCTGTGGCTGTTCCACCTGACGCTGGTGCCACCACTATCACTGCAAATATATCAAGTGATTTGATCATCAGTTGTGTCAGCAGCGGCTCAAAAGTATGTTCAGTTGTTAGCACTGCATTATCATTTCAGGATACTGAGCAGTGTGAAGTGAAAGAAGAAAGCAGTTTTGTGGATAATATTTCCTTCAGTGAAAGTTTTGAAATAGACACACAGACAGCAAATATTATCAACCGCAATGTTGAAGTACAGAACCAGCAAACAGCAGCTGCTGTAAGGTTGAGTTGTGATAGTGTTTCAACAAGTCAATGCAAGTTCTCGATTTCAGATTCTGATATGAAAATCCACCAGATTTCTAAAGCTGCTGTCTCAGTATTTGACAGTGGGTCACATTTTCATTCCAATCATAATGTGCTGGACAAAAGGGATGATGTCTTCAGAGGAGTGAGTCCTGATCCATTTATGGACAGTATGTCTGAAGCTTTACTTCTTGACTGTGAAAATACGGGACAGAATACACCACAGATGTCTGTATCAAACATCAGCTCTGAAATTGTTCATCAAAATTACTCAGAGCCTTTATTTGGCTCTACTGAGGAACTTCCTCAGAAAAAACTATGGGTAAATGATGAAAGTACTCCAAAGAGAACAATGAGAAAAGGTGAAAATTTTCGTAAGTCTTACTCTGAAAATTTAGTTATGCCGAATAACACTATGAGCTCCAAAGCAGCAGATCAAAACTCAGAGACTCTAAAAAGTTTGTCTGAGTCTGTTAGACTGTCAGAGAGTATAACTGATAGCCTGGTGAATTGTGAACAAAACCCTGTAGGGGAATTTAGTTGTGAAGAAGAAACGTGCAAGTCTCTAATTGCAGCAAGAAATTTTGAAAGGCTAATATGTATGGATGAAGGAATGCTTGAAGAAGACTCAAGTCAGAAAATGAATTACTCTTCTGCTGATTTTCATGTTATTGAAACAGATACTGACTTGAACACAGAAAAACCTCTGGCTGATTGGAAAGATAAGAATGTGTCGGATGAAAAAAACAACTCCAGCAGTCAGTACTTTAAAGAAAATGAGAAGAGCATTCATGGAGAAAGCTCAAAAGCTGACTTTGTTCATATAAAGTCCAAAAATTGTACTACAGGTTTTCATAAAGAAGCTTTGCTTGCCTCGCCAGACATGAATGATTCTTTCTCATTTCTACCATTAGACTCTTGCCAGAAACCATCAGTGTCCAGATGTCATACAAAAACTGATGGCATAACAGAACATAAAAATGAATCAGGAATAGATACATTTTTTACTGACTCTTTCAGTTCTTCTCTAATGGATAAAATAATGGCAGACTGTGAAGATGTTGCTGAGATAAGATCTGGAGAAAAGGAAACAAAACTACCGTACATGAACTGCTATACAACCTGCAACAGAAGCAGCAAGACAGGTGGTGCTAACTTAACAGCTGTGGTGGACAGTAAAAATGTTAAACAAGACATAAGTAATACATCCCCATCAACCAGCAGAAACACTACTGGGCCATTATCAAATAATTCATCCAGAAGTGATGGAAGTGACTGTGTCCCGCCAACTCCACCTGATAAAACATCCAGTGCATCACCATTCAGAATGTCATTCTTTTCTCCATTTAAACCAAATGCTTCCAGAACCCATAACTCCATCTTGACTCCAGATAGAGGAAGTCCTAAATGCCTCAGTAATAAACAAGGAAGGAATGACTTTACTGCTATCAAAGACAGAAAAACCCGTGATACAGTCTTATTGCACCATTTAAATGTTGATAAGCAAGTCACTGATTTTAATTCCTCAGAAGGTTCCACTCCAAATCAGCATTATTCAGAATCTGCGCAAAGCTCATCTATTATGCATGGCATAACCCAGAGAAGAAATGCTCACTGTGCTATCTCTCCTAAAGTAAACAATGTTGTTCCTGCTATGGAAAATGAATCAGTTGAATCGCCTTTCCATGAACACAATCAGTGTCTTCCACCTTCCCAGCTATTTACCCAGCAGTCTTTCACAATTATTGATGTTTGTGCAAATAGGTCGCTTTTTGAGACATTTCTTGCAGAACTGAAGTCTAAACTGTACTATGCTATTTCAGTGGCTTGTGAGAAGAAACCTCTAGAGAGCAAACAAAGAGCAACTTCAGAGATTGGTGGAAAATTTCTCAGAAGTGAGTAAAGATGAAAGAAATTTTAACTCATTGCCTAAGAAAAAAGTCAGTATGTATGGTTTATTCTAATAAAATCACTTTTAAAATGAAATAAAATAATTTATTTTCACAGATTTTGAAAGTCAGTGTATGTGATTTGATCTTATAAATTGGCTCTCTGTTTTATTAATAAAAATAAAGGTATTTAATTATTTTATACAGATAATTCTGAGATCTTGAAAAAGAAAAAAATCAGTTATAAATGCAATTAGGACAAAAGTAGCAGCTCGAAAGCTTGGATATTGATAGTTAAGTGCATAGGGTAAAGTACAAAATAATTATACAATACATCAATGTTAGTTATAAAGGTAAGTTTACTTTGATAAGAGGTCACACAGCAAGTGAGTATGAAAATGCACAGGGAAAAAACAAAGCTGAGAATAAATATAGGAAATGATAATAAGATTTCACTTGAAGAAACACCCCCTACAAGATGTAGAATCATACTTATATCTTGGCAGCAATATAGACAAAGTTGGAGGGACAGACAGTGACATCAAAAAAAGAATACAAAAGGTAACAGTAACTTTCATTGCATTGGGATATATATGGACATTTTAAAAAATCAAGTGCAACACAAAAATAATCTTTAACTCAAACATCAAATCAGTCTTCTTGACGGCTCTGAAAAACTGAGGGAAACAAAAACCAAGAAGTTACAGACTTTCATAAATGGATGCTTGTATAGAATAAATGGGTTGAAATAGTTCAACAATGTCACCAAGGTGGGACTGATGACCATTGCCAGTGAAACAAGAGTTGAGAAGCAGACGCTTTCAATTGATAGGACACACATTGAGGAAACCTGTTGATAGCATTATCAGGCAGTCCTTGTTCTGGAATCCCCAGAGTAAGAGAGGTAGAAGGAGGCCAGAGAACACATGGAGAAGAGAACTGGAGACAAGGCATAAAAGGGATGGAGAAGACCTTGAGCTGACGGCACGGGACAGGAAGACTTGGCAGACGTTTGTTGAAGGCCTATACTGTCTGGGGAGCTGATTTGTGATGATGATTCCCGGTCATCATTGCATTGTAATTCTCTTTTTAATTTCATGGCAAATAAAGTGTAACATTTTACAGGAAAAAAAAAATAATGAGCTCTTTAATTTTGGTTTTATCTCAAACATTCACTTTGGATCTATGATTTACCATTACTGTGTTAGTGAATACTTATGAAAGTCATTGCAATTTTTAAAAAAAACCTAAAAAAAAAAAATTCCTAAACTGAATACATTGATATTTTCAGAAAAAATATCTCCTTCTGCATCCAGATCCAAAATAGCAGTTGGTATACCTGTTCCTGACAGTGATGCTTTCGTTGTGGGTTTGGCAATCTCTTGGGAGAATAGGGATTCTTACTTTGTGTCCCTAATGCCAGCTGATGTCGCAGTACCAAGTCCGTAACAGCAAAAATTATATTCTTCATTAGAAATCTGTTTTAAAACTAAGATCTGGTCTTTTCATTTATGCATTGTTAAGTCAAGGCACATCAGTAACATTTTGTAGGCAAGAGCTTAAACCATTTATGTACAAGCTAAACATAAGAACAAATAAATGACATACTGTATTTACACAACTATAAGTTCAGAAATGTATTTCCTTTTTGGACCTTAAAAAATGTACCTCTGACTTATGTTATAGTCAAGTCAAAAAAAAAAAAAACAAGATTTATGAAACTGGCAAGTGTTGCCTATCGCCCTTTCCACCGCATACTGGTATCCTTCAGATATAAACTTGCTGCTTCATTAAATGTTTTTATCAAAATATCTTAAGTAGTACATGTTTGAGTTCCTACAAAGTCACACATTTCAACTGGTATATGGGACCAAAGACGCAGCAAGAGAGATGAATGCAGTCAGCGACTCATAGCTTGACTGCTTGCGTCAGAGTCAGCGAACCAGAGCTGACCAAGACCCTACTCCACCTCCAAGTGGTGGTCCTGGAAACAGGCTGCATCACTGCAGTCTGGCTGAGAGAGTAGGGATCGAAGTGGGAAGGCAAACCCGGTTCCAAAAACTGCCGTGCTGAAGTTGGATGTGTCGGCCGAAAGGCGCAAATATCGCAGTTTCACTGTTAACGGCGACACAACGCAACCAGCGTCCTTTTTAGGATGAACGAGGAAGAAGAAGAACTGGTGTATGCTTTGTTGATCAGCCTCCTACATCTGATTTATCATCAATACCATTACTTCTTTCACCAGATTCACCTTTGTCAGTCTAAATTGGGCCCTTATTCAATATTCACATCTGATTCGACCATGCCATTACCATCCTGAACAAATAACAAGTCACTTCTCAGATTACAAAGCAAATAGTCGACCGCCTGGAAAGTCATAGATTTTAAAAATCACGAAAAATCATAATATCAGTCGATTCCAAACAAAGAATTTTAGAAAACTGAAGCTTTAGATATACCAGAAATCAGTATATAAATCAGGTCTGGCTAAATTGCGAGATCTCATTGCTACTTGCAACAACTTACAACAGTCTTCAGGCTCTCTGGGCTGGCGATTTCAGGTGTTTTAAACGGGAAAGGTTTAAGCTGAAAGTGATAGAATTCGCAGAAAGCCATGGAAATTCCAATGCAATACGGGAATTTGGAATCGACAAAAAACTCGTTCGACTTATAAATGGGTCATTCATCTTGGAAGCTTTAGAAGTCCTAAGTTTATGGGTCGACTTATGGTCAAATCGACCTATACTTGAGTATAAACGGTACTGATGTTCTCTTTTTTGTTTGTTTTGTATTCTCAGTAGTACTCCTGTTTGAATAGTCAGCATTATTATTACAGTTTTTTTAAGCTACATAATTTAATCCCACAACTTTTGGCTGGAAACTAAGTTGCAGTTATAATAATTGTATTTATCAACTGAGGTTAACAACATTACATTAACATCGAGCAAATAACCCACATAAAACATCATGGCAGTTAATTCTATTGTGCTCTTTCTGCTGCATGTCCTTATATGGAACTAATTCTCCTATGGTCATTTCATTCCTTTACATTCCATTTCAATTTCATTGGATCTTTGTAGTCAAAGTTATCGTGACTTATGATCAATGCACCATGAAAAAATATAAAGTCCTGCATGCTCTTTTAATGGATGTCCAGTTTAGCTTTCACTGTACAGTGCATACCTTTTCCTTTTTTCCCCTTAAACTGGTAGGATTGATTCATTGATCGTTTCATTTAGAAAAATAGTAATATGGGGGAATAACATTTTAAAATGACTTGTGGTTTTCATTTATATCTAGCTGAATCACATCCAGACGACTCTTTAGCTGAGCCCCCTATTGATGAAACATTAAGTCAAGAAGAAAGGATTAGCTCCCTTGCTGCAGTGTTGGGCTCAAATTCAGGTATTTCTCCATTTCACACAGTTCCTAGTATTTTGAAATTGTTGTCTTTTTATTTCCTTGCTATATTGTTTGGGCTTTCCCATGTAGTTCCTGAGACTCTCTGAGCAGACGTAGAAAGAAAAGGAACACTATACCCTCGGGTATGTTGTAAGAGGCAAATAATATGGAGCTGTCAACCTCATCATGTCAAACAGATTGTTACATAAACTGGCACTCACTGCAAGAGCATGTGAATGTTTTTGCGCAGGGGGTCAGCTTCAGTGGTGGTTACTTGGAGCATATTTCTTGTGAGAGTTTAGTCTTACCGGCGTATCCCTCTCGTGAATATAATTTTTTAGTTTTAAGGACTATCTTAATTGCTCACAGGCAGCTCCATCAGTGCTCCGATCTCCTCTCTTAGATCACACAAGGAGGATCTCAGCACTCCGTAGCACCGGCGAGAATCCCAATGTGTGTATACAGGAATCGCACATTCTATAAATATATTTGGTGGGTAGGTTTCTAATTTTTAAATTTTGCCAGGGTAGCGGCTTTATGGCCTACTCTTTACGATTTCCAATTACCGTGGGATTTTTAACATGCACACGGGACCTCCTATTTTTTTCGCCCTAATCCGAGAAGGCTAGGCGTCCGATCTCACTACCCATGAGACCAGGGGGAAGTATGATGGGAGTATTTGGTGGTAGTTTTAAATAATGCTGTTTTATCTACAGTAGTACATATATAATATGTGATATTGTTTATTAATATATATACAGTATATAATAAAAATTATGCAACATACATTTATAAAGAAAAAATAACGTGTGTAATTCTACAACACACCATTCTCATACAGTAAATGTTAGTGAAATGTTTTCTCACAATAACAGTTTACGTTTCAGCTTTGTTAGGCAACACGTATCACTGGGTTCTTAATGTTATTTGGTAATGACTTTCTGTTCAAAGATGACCATTCTGTACTCATGGCATTAAGTGAACTCAACCTCAGACTAGGCTTGATGGATATTTATGTGTCCACTGTTTCAAAAATGTTAAAACCTTACGTTGTGCATAAGTTAGTTGTTACGCAAAAAAATAGGATGGACAACCACTCTTTAAAAAAGTCACGATAAAGAGACATAACAAGTTCTGCTGTGTAACCTTTGAACCCCTTTCGCAAACGCCCATGGATTTTTGTCCCTCACTGTGGGAAACACTGTTTTAGAAGAACTGAAAGACTTAAGGTTTGAAATCAGTGGTCAAGCTTTTGGATGATCAATCAATACCCTTTAGCTCCCCAAGGAGCATAGACCTTCAACAAACACATGCGAAATCCTCCTGTCACGTGCCATCCGCTCAAGTTCATTTCATGTTTTTCTCATCATTTTCACTTCTGTATCCCGTTCTCTTCTCCATGTGTTTTTTTTGTCTACCTCTACCTCTCTTACCCTGTGGATTCCAGAACAAGGACTGCCTTGTAATGCTATCAACAGGTTTCCTTAATGTGTGTCCTATCCATCACCAGTGTCTTCTTCTCATCTCTTGTTCCACTGTTATTTGTCTGGTCGACATCACAACAGAAATGGAATCCAGTGTAATCTGACTAAACAAGCTCGATGATCTAGATTTTGCAGATGACTTGGCACTTGTAGATGATAAGGATATAAAATGATAATACTGGGCAGGGATAGCCACTAAGATTCTTTGTCTAACTTCATCATCATTTTCTATTTTGCTGCTTATAGAGCTGTCGCTGTAGCTGGTCATCCTTGCAAGAATCATGCATCAAGCATTCACCTTCTCTTGCTGCAGTGGTTTCTTTAGCAATTGATGTAACATGATGAGGTTGCCAACCCCACGTCCAGCCTCATATCAGTCGCCTTGTACGACATGCCTCATTAGAAACTGCCTGAGAACTACATTGGACAAAACACCTCTCTTTCACTTTTCAACTCCCAAAGAAGCATAGGCTGTTAACAAACGTATGCCAAGTCTTCCTGTCCTGTGCCATCTGCTCAAGGTCATTCCATGTCTTCTTCATGTCTGTTTCCGGTTCTCTTTTCCATGTGTCCTGTAGTCTTCCTCTAACTCAGAACAACATTATTATTTATCTAACATTTTGGGCCTTTTTTGCAGGTAACAGTGAACAAACAGTTGCAGCATACGACAGCAAGGCAACTTTTATCTGTCTAGCCAAGACACTTGGGCTGTCCCTGCCTCGCTGTGAAGACCCTTGTGTTGCTGACTGGCTTAGAGACCCAGGTGCCAGACTGAAGAACCTTCACAGAATGGTAGTAAGCTACTGCCCTGAGGAACTTGATTTGCTAGATGGTTAGTTTTGTCAGAGCTCTTCTAAAAACTGAAATATGTTTCAGCCAGAGCTGCATTAGAGTTTGGCTCAGGTGTTATTTGGAATGCTGAATTTGTTTCCATCTCCATTACTGAAAATGGTTTCGTTGAATAATGTTGATCTGAGCACAGGTACCAACCCGCTGAACATTGCTTTACTATTAGTCAAATATAATGGTGTTCGAAAAGTAAGAAATAGGCAATTACAACTTGAGTTTAATAAGTTTTAATTTTGTTTCAAACTAACATAGCACAAAATTTATCTTTGGGAATATATATATGTTCAGACTTATTTGTTTTCTAGTTTATTTTTCCCTCTTTGTCTTGTTCTATCCCTTTTTTATCACAGGCATTAGTTTTTTGCAATGCTATGTTCTTAGCTGCTCTCGCACATGTCAGAGTCATGAAATCTTGACAAAGCACCTACTGACAATTCTCTGTTACAATTCATACAATGTTTTTTTATGAGTATTTACTGTAATTTTTAATATATGTAAATGCTTCATTGCTTCCTCTCTCTCTGTCTCTCTCTCTCTCTCTCTCACTCTAGTCTTTCTGCCTGTCTCTACCTGTGTGTGTGTGCATACAGTTACTGAGTCAACATCATCACATTTCAGATCCCCAGAAAACATAGACCTTCAACAAACTTACAATGTCTTTCTATCTCTTCTTCATGTCTGTCTCCAGTTGTTTTCTCCGTGTGTTCCTTGGTCTCCCTCTAATAATATTCAATCATTATTATTGAAGTTATTATTTTAATTTCAAAACACTTATAATTACATTGTTACGGGGCAGAAATGTTAAAGGTGGTAATGCCTATTTCTTTTACCTTGAGAAAGTAAAGTCTTTGTTTGATCTTTCTATGTCTCTTTTGCTTCACTGTTTCTTCACTTTCTTCTCATTATTATTAATTTATTGCATGCTTTTCACTGTTGTCACTTAATATTTTCCTTTAGGCTTATTTTAAATGCATTCTTTTCCTTTTAGTTGAATAATGTTACACACATATACAAGTATAAATGTATTAAAACCTCCCTCCAGCTGTAGGTGGTGTGAGTGGTTACCAAAGCATGGGCAGTGACATCAAGAGCAGAGCAGATGGAAGGCTAAGGGCTTGCACAGAAAGCATCCTGACACAGAAACTCATGAAGAAGTACCACGACCTACTGACTGATGAACACTTGTTGACAGCATTCACAGATGTGGAAATGCCTGGCATTGTCACCTTGGCTAGAATGGAACTTAATGGTTTTGGTATGGTTTATGTGACTATCAGCATCAACATTTTCCTTTGCACTTTTTACAGAGTATGAAGCCACCACAGCAGCTGGTCCTCTTGCAGGAAGCCAGCACCAAGCATTCACATGTTCTTGTAGCAGTGGTTTCTGTGCCGTTTGTTCTACATGATGTTGCCAGTCCCATGCACGTCATAATGTTCATCACTGTGGCATGCCTAATTTTGAATGTACGGACTGCAGTGCCCCCTTGGTAGTGGAGGTGTCCTTGAAGTGATGGAATGGGAGAGGATAAATATTCTAAAGTAACTCTTATTTAGGCACTGACGAAGACCACAAGCTACAGGCATATAAATATTTATTGGGTGATAACAATCTCCATCGTGCATAGCACATTCAGAGGCTCCATTAACAAATAGTACATGGTGTTCAGTACAACTACCGATAGAGCGGTCCTGTCACGTTCTGTCTTACACTCTCACCGCTTCAATTATCAATGTAGACAATTAATTATTATTATCTTATCTTCATGCGTCCAGACCTCTCCAGTACGTCATGATACAGTCATTCATTGACCAGGATTGATATATCTTACGCCATCTTCTTCCACTGATGGCCTCTCAGTAATACAATCTAGAGGACGTGGTACTACGACCCGCCTCAGGTCGGCTAAGTTAGCAAATAACTATATCATTGTTAATAAACTGCGTGCATAATACTCACTGTCAGAAACACTCCATTCTGGCATCCCAATAACGCCTAATATATGAACAGAACAAGTCTGTTGACACCAATATCCATGAAATACTTAAAGCACACATCAACGAGCTGACACCTACTCAGAACACATCACGGATGCCCCCGATTTTTCATATTCCCCCGCATGACCAAATTGGCGTCCGCTATGCAAATGAGTTAATGACATCATATCGTCTGTACCCACAATCGCTCGTAGTTGACCCATATTGGGGTAAACACTGTGGCGATATACACGGCCCTACTTAATTATATATTTTATATGCCACAATCACCTTCTACAACGTGCCTGATGATACAGTATGCCTGTTCTTTCTTTGTGTCCTTCAGAAGCCCCCGGGAACTACACAGGACATATATCTGACATGGAAAGACCTTGAGCTGATGTTATGACACAGGAGGATGTGGCGTGAGTTTGTTGACAGCATAGGGAGCTGAAAAATAACGAATGAACTAAACATAACATTGCACTGTCACTAAAGAGCACCCACAGGCATGTCGTACATGGCAACTAATATGAGGTTGTGTATTATAATAATAATAATGGCGAGGAAGACATGGAAAGAACTTGAGCTGATGGCACATGACAGAAGGACTTGGCATGTGATTGTTGAAGACATGTGATCCTTTGGGGAGCTGAAGGATATTAATTGATGGGCTACTGTTGTGACCCCCTTCAGGGTAGAGGACTGTCCAACTCGTGGCACTGCATCACACTCCAACTAGTAGGTTTCGTATGTTTTACCAGTGTTGAACTTGCTGAGATGGGGAAGCCCTCTAGGTTTGCAAGAAAGCCCTGGAACTTACCCCAAATAAAAATGGATAAAGGGTAAAAACTCAAATCCCTGGGGATTGAAACAAACAAACAAACTATACTGTTTGTGACGAAAGTACTGAGATTCTGTCTTTCAAATGGCCCATGTCTTTTTCTCCTTGCATTTTGTTCACTATATTTTAGGAGGGATTACAGGTAATCCTTCTCCATGTTTCTTCTCCTTCTATTATTTACGTTTTTTTCAAGATGAGATCACGAGGGAGTTTGATCTCATCTGCTTTATGGTTCTTCTTTATGTGTTTAGAATGGGGGTGTAGGGAATTAGAAAGTATTTTTCTAGAAGGAAGATTATAGAGGCTAGATCAGGATTTGCACCAGTGTCTTTTTTTTTAAAGATATTGCGTGGCCATATACGCATTTTTCGGGAGTTAAATTATTTGCGGCCATTTTTGCTTCATTTCCGCAGTATAGGGCTAGGACCAATTCCCGGTTCTTTGTCTAGCGGGGACTGGTTGCATCAGAAAGATCTAAGGTTCTGATTGGCTGAGAGATAACTGCAGTTGAAATGCAGAGCTCTCATTGGCTTTACAACCACGCCGCGCATATGACGTCACGAAGTCGGCGCGTGGGGGTCTTGATTATAAAAGGCCTATATTTCATAGTTCTTTCTCTTTTAATGAAAATTAATTGCCAAGCCGGTTGCCAGTCAAGTCGATTGCCCTTCAGTTGGACATTCGAGATTTGGTAAGCATGAATTTTTGCGTGAGGACTTTATTTAATTTTGCTAGTCCTAGCCGATCATTTAAGTTTCTTGGGAAGTTTAGTTTAATTTAATTCTTAACTCCAGAGCCATCAATTCGATCTGAGTGATAGACATGAGAAACTAGGTCCATTTAATTCCTTGTTGAAAGAATAGCGGCATGGTTTAAAAGTTGAGATATCACCGCTTTGTATTATTGCAAAGTCGGTCGGGAGAGAAACTCGCATCTGCGAATTTTATTTATTTACAGAATAGTCGGGAGCGCGTAATGTGTATTTTTATTTGTGATTTTAGTGAGAGTATTGATGCTCGCTATTTATATAGTTACGCATATATCTGTGGACGGGAGTGAAAGAGGCATAATTTGGAAGCGCGTGGGCGCGTTGGTTACGGAATTGTTATTGATACAACGTTCAGAGGGACGAGGGGGAGATAAGCACGTGGTCATAAAATTACAAACACGTGGTTGAACTACGGGGTTTTCAATTTGATAATCAGGGGTTATGTATAACTTTTGATGGCATGTAGATGCTAGCGTAAACAGGGTTATAGGTTATTGATTGTGCTTTGTTATTCTGTGTATTCAGAAGATGGAGATGACATTTATTTATGTTAAGGGAATTATTTTGTATTTCATTTTGAATGTGATTACTATTATTGACGGGAATTTTAGGAATTCCTAGAGAAGGCTAGTTTTAGTTGTGTTAAACATTACGGCATTAGTGTCAGCGTAAGAAGTAGGCCACAGTACGTCTGCCCAGACGGGCCATTGAAAATATGGTTGTTGCTCGGAGTTAGTCAGGCAGAACAGGCGATCTGGGTTAGCCAATGTTTACCTTGTGGGCTCAGGTAGAGAAGGGAGCTCAGTGGGGGGAGCGGACTTTGTTTGCATGATTTTGTATGGTGGTGCATAACGGGAGAGAGTAGGGGAGCTGTATTGATTATAGACGGGGGAGACTTAAGTGTTAAAGACTTAAGGGTTTGTCAGGAAGTTAATTGTTATTTGTAATAGAGTATTAACGTTTTGTTTAGCTGTTGTTTTTGCTTTTGTCTAAACAGCAGGTGCCGGTTTTTTGTGGGAATGAGAGCGGAATTTTGAGACCACAAAATTTCTCCCACGGCAAAGTTGGGGCATTCGCAGAACCGCAAGGGTTTTACGTTAGTTGCCAGTAGTGGACGGAGAGGAAGAAAATACGTTTTCCCAACCAGGGGAAGACATTTTCCAGCGAATAGGATTTTTGTGGATAAATCCTGAGCTCTGACGCTCGTTACACACGCAGATTTGGCAGGCTGCCAGCGGTGTGGTAATTTTGTGTTCGTTTCTTCACGGCCATAATAAAGCCGACAGCCCAGTTATAGGTACTCGGGCAGGTAATTTCCGAGTGGTAGAAGTCCGCTACAGTTCCAGTCCAGAATCCAGTGGGGTTCTGTTGGACCCCTCGGTCATCAATTCCAGAGTTAGTGGAGAGAGATAGGGTAAACATTCTCTCTACTGAAGTCAGCACAGATAGGCAGAACTGTTAGCTTTGGTGAATCATAGCAGAGGACAGCTGCTGAAGTTTAGAGGTGCAGTTAGTTGTGTTCAGGAGATTCCAGGATAGGCTGTGTAGAACCGAAGTCTGTGCAGAGATTGTGTAGTCACTTCGCCGTCGTTCCAGCTATCAGTGGACTTAGAGTTAGAGTTAGAATTTAGAACAGCTAGTTTGGAGTGTAGGCGACATCAAGTGCAGTGTAGTTCATTTCAGTTAACCTTACCTTCTTTCTCCATACAGGTTGCAATTGTGGGAGAAGGGTTGGGGTTGATGCATTTTTAACTGTGCTTGCTTTTGTTTCAGGAGTGCATCCTCGCACTTGATGTAAGGGACATGCATATGTTTGTTGTTTATAGGTGTATAATAAACTTGTATAAATTGTAGCTGGCATCAGTCATTTCCTTTAGTACAGTAGCTATATGTTGTCTGTACCTTGGTGTTTGTGAATCTTAATTGAACCTTATCCCCATAGGGTAGTTAGAGGTGGTTCGAGGCCATAGCAATTTAAACGTCCGAAGTGGCGAGGAAAGAATCAACCTCGGTTCTCAACCTCGGAGCCAATGGTCTCAACTTTCACAGTTTGCACTATATTTCTATCTGAATCTATCATTTCAGTCTTTCTTCTTACTATTGTCTTTGCACTATATGTAGACAGTCTCTAGTCCTAAATCCATTTCGTGACAAAGTGGGGGCTATCGTCCGGTGAATCATCTTTGTTACGTTCAATTCTGTGATCTTGACAAAGTGGGTGCTATCGTCCGGTGAATCATCTTTGTTACGTTCAATTCTGTGATCTTGACAAAGTGGTGGCGTCGTCCTTGGGATCATCTTTGTTGGGATCAATTCTAGATTCATAGATTGTCTCTGTAGAAAGTTCTGGAAATAGATTTCAAAAAAAAAATCCCCTAGACTTGAGCTATATTAAGACTGATCCAGCTATAAGTTTTTTTCCACAGGTTCCAGTTAGTATAGAGGATAGTGGTTGTAAGGTTGTTTATGACTTAGAAGTAATTGATGGCTAATGGAATTTTTTTCTTGACAGGAAAGTAAATTCGGGTTTTGGGTAGCTGGATAACTTGAATTTTTTTCAGGTAGTTATTAGTCAGACTTGGTGCTAGTCTGAGTGCGGGTTTTTGCGACAGCATATTCATAGTAGGTAACAGTAAATTTTTCTTGTTCCTTTTTTGTCATTTCCCCTCGTTGTGAGTACTGCTGATTTGTCAGGTAAGATGGCTGAATTGGTCAAGCTACTTACTGCATGGAAGGACGCAGCTAAAAGCATGGGGATGAATGAGGCCGAGACTAGGGCTTACATTATGAGGGAACAGGACCGGCAGACGGAGAAAGAAGAGAAGACCCGACAGGCATAGGAGAGAAAAGCAGAGAGGGAAGCCCAGGAGAAGATAGCAGAGAGGGAAGCCCAGGAGAAGATAGCAGAGAGGGAAGCCCAGGAGAAGATAGCACAGAGGGAAGCCCAGGAGAAGATAGCACAGAGGGAAGCCCAGGAGAAGTTAGCACAGAGGGAAGCCCAAGAGAGGGAGAAGGCAGCAGAGAGACAGCATGAACTTGCCCTGCGTTCACTGGAACTGCAGTACCGATCTTCGGAAGGCAGTTCGGCTAACGGAGATTCTCCCGGAGCAGGGGCAACAGACCCCTCAGGAAACGGAGGGCCCCGGATGGCAGCCATGAATTTTCCGATGGACTCTTTTCCTAACGGGAATGAGAAAATTGAGGTATTTTTAGAAAAATTTGAACGGATGGCAAAGGCATACGGGCTGGATGATAGTCTTTGGTGTCTCAAATTATCTCAATCTCTAAGAGGACATGGATATGAGGTCTATAGCAAGATGCTAGTGGATGACCAGATAACTTTGAGGCACTGCGGAACGCCCTGTTACAGCGATTCCAATGGACTCCCCGGAAGTGCCAAACAATGTTTAGGGAAAGTCGACTGGAGAAAGGAGAAAGTTTTCCCCAGTTCGCAGAGAGGCTGAGGAATTACCTCACTCGCTGGAGAGAGTTGTCGGGTTTGGCTAAATCGTTTGAAGGACTCGAAGAGCTCATCATGTGCGAACAGATAAAGGCCAACATGTCTCCGGACTTAAGGAAGTACCTGGCGGAGCAGGGCGCACAGCAACTGGACCAGATAATTCTATTTGCAGAAAGGTTCCAGACGGCCCAGGCCGAAGTACTGGGCCAGAAAAGAAAACACCCTGACCTGCCAGCCCCGGACAAAGGAGCATCTTCATCGCATTCGCCTTCCTCTTCAGCTCACCAACCGCAAGGGCCGTCTCGCAAGGAGCCCCCTCCCAGTCATAACATGCGCTCCCAGCCGCCTAACAGAACACAGGGGCCGACTTCTCATGAACCCGTCAGGAACCGGGGAGATAATGAGAGATATTGTAGGTTCTGTCGGACTACTTCTCATTGGACAACACGGTGCCCAAACAAACAACCCGCTCATCAGGTGGCTTGTTTAAGGCCTGTGAGGGTGAAACAAGGGAAGAAGTGGAAACCCTTCCAGTCAGAGAAGTTGTTTTCCAACAGCGGGCCAGCAGAAGTGAACGGGACTGAGACAACATGCTTATTTGACAGCGGGCTTACATACCCCAGCATAGTCGCCCGACATCTGGTGAAGCCCTGGCAGATGACGAAAGAAAAAGTGAATATTGGTGGAGTTTTAAGGAAAGGGACTTCACAGTGCTTTCCGGTAGCCAATATTGAGGTGAAATGTAGGTTCGTGTCTGGCACCATCAAGGCAGCTGTAACGGCTCAGCCGGCCTACGACTTCATTCTCGGTAACCCATATTTAGTTTTGGGGAACCCGCCCACACCGATCCTTGCTGATGCAAGGGGGCCTACTGCAGGCCAGATAAGTGAAAAAGGAGAACCCCTAATTCACGGAGCCCCGAGCGAGCTCAAACATAGCTGTCGTGCCAAGGAGAGGTGCAACGCCTCTGACGACAGTGGTATGTTATTTGCAGAGGCAAATTCGCCCCCGCCAGCCCTGTTCAGCCAACCGGCCAAACAGTGGTGACGACGCCTCTGATTCCGGAAGTACACTCTTTGTTGTCGGGAATTAGGCCCCCGATGGTATTAGCTCCTTCAAGTGAGGGACATACTGACAAGAGCAGTATTACATATGTCAACGACCAGCGCCATCTTCATAGGGCACAAGATAGCGGTCTGAGCGAGCATATAGTTCCAACCAGCCCTGGAGCCCCATCCGACCAGCACTTTACTCAAACGGAGGAGGACAGTGATCTGAGTATCCGTTTGCCTATAGACGGAGATGGGCCCCACAACTCTCGTATCTCGTTTACAGGAAACGACTCTTGTAACGAGCAGCCTGAAAAATTGGCTATCTTTTCCAATTCGTTTCACGGAACATTGGAACCAGTTACTGAGAGCTTTAACTCAGATTCTCCGCGATCTAACGGGATCTTAAACCGTCAAGTGTCACTGCAGGACACATTCCAACTGACGCCAGTAACTCTCACAGGGGAGGGCAAGGTTGAAGGTAGAACCAGGGTGTTAGACGGAGAGCTCCCGTGGTCTACAGTTTCATCTCACCAACTTTTCAGGCCAGAAAAGAGTGAGAAAAGCGACCTTACGCATTTGCAAGGAGCTATTTTGGAGAGCTCTGTCCCGCTTCAGATTGGTAGGGGAAGAGCGAATCCAGAACCACTGCCAGGGGCAGATCTTACCTACCTTTCTCCAAAGGTAGAAGCTATTGAGGTCGATCGTGATCCAATAGACACCCAGCAAGAAATCGGAGGCTCTACACCAGAGGAACCCGAGACGGTGCATCGTTCTCGCACGGTACCAGCAGTAACAACCCTGCTGACGCGCAGCGAGGAAGTCGCCATCGCCAGGTCGCCACAGCGCCCGCCGGTCACATCAGCTGACCAGAACAGCCTTTTGACGGTCATAGCAAGGGAAAGTTCAGACCCGCCATTAGACGGCACAGGTCTGAAGAGAGATCAACTCTCCCAACGGAGCATAGGAGCTCATTCTAGGAGAGGAGGAAGGAGGAAACGCAAAAGAGGAAGGTCGAAGAACACTGAATAGGAGGGGTAAGGACAGACAGCCTTGTAGACAGAGTTAAGGGCCAGTGTGAAACACAGAGATTTCAGTAATGAGATCGATGCTCAATCTTCGAAGGTGGGAGTGATGTGACGAAAGTACTGAGATTCTGTCTTTCAAATGGCCCATGTCTTTTTCTCCTTGCATTTTGTTCACTATATTTTAGGAGGGATTACAGGTAATCCTTCTCCATGTTTCTTCTCCTTCTATTATTTACGTTTTTTTTCAAGATGAGATCACGAGGGAGTTTGATCTCATCTGCTTTATGGTTCTTCTTTATGTGTTTAGAATGGGGGTGTAGGGAATTAGAAAGTATTTTTCTAGAAGGAAGATTATAGAGGCTAGATCAGGATTTGCACCAGTGTCTTTTTTTTTAAAGATATTGCGTGGCCATATACGCATTTTTCGGGAGTTAAATTATTTGCGGCCATTTTTGCTTCATTTCCGCAGTATAGGGCTAGGACCAATTCCCGGTTCTTTGTCTAGCGGGGACTGGTTGCATCAGAAAGATCTAAGGTTCTGATTGGCTGAGAGATAACTGCAGTTGAAATGCAGAGCTCTCATTGGCTTTACAACCACGCCGCGCATATGACGTCACGAAGTCGGCGCGTGGGGGTCTTGATTATAAAAGGCCTATATTTCATAGTTCTTTCTCTTTTAATGAAAATTAATTGCCAAAGCCGGTTGCCAGTCAAGTCGATTGCCCTTCAGTTGGACATTCGAGATTTGGTAAGCATGAATTTTTGCGTGAGGACTTTATTTAATTTTTCTAGTCCTAGCCGATCATTTAAGTTTCTTGGGAAGTTTAGTTTAATTTAATTCTTAACTCCAGAGCCATCAATTCGATCTGAGTGATAGACATGAGAAACTAGGTCCATTTAATTCCTTGTTGAAAGAATAGCGGCATGGTTTAAAAGTTGAGATATCACCGCTTTGTATTATTGCAAAGTCGGTCGGGAGAGAAACTCGCATCTGCGAATTTTATTTATTTACAGAATAGTCGGGAGCGCGTAATGTGTATTTTTATTTGTGATTTTAGTGAGAGTATTGATGCTCGCTATTTATATAGTTACGCATATATCTGTGGACGGGAGTGAAAGAGGCATAATTTGGAAGCGCGTGGGCGCGTTGGTTACGGAATTGTTATTGATACGACGTTCAGAGGGACGAGGGGGAGATAAGCACGTGGTCATAAAATTACAAACACGTGGTTGAACTACGGGGTTTTCAATTTGATAATCAGGGGTTATGTATAACTTTTGATGGCATGTAGATGCTAGCGTAAACAGGGTTATAGGTTATTGATTGTGCTTTGTTATTCTGTGTATTCAGAAGATGGAGATGACATTTATTTATGTTAAGGGAATTATTTTGTATTTCATTTTGAATGTGATTACTATTATTGACGGGAATTTTAGGAATTCCTAGAGAAGGCTAGTTTTAGTTGCGTTAAACATTACGGCATTAGTGTCAGCGTAAGAAGTAGGCCACAGTACGTCTGCCCAGACGGGCCATTGAAAATATGGTTGTTGCTCGGAGTTAGTCAGGCAGAACAGGCGATCTGGGTTAGCCAATGTTTACCTTGTGGGCTCAGGTAGAGAAGGGAGCTCAGTGGGGGGAGCGGACTTTGTTTGCATGATTTTGTATGGTGGTGCATAACGGGAGAGAGTAGGGGAGCTGTATTGATTATAGACGGGGGAGACTTAAGTGTTAAAGACTTAAGGGTTTGTCAGGAAGTTAATTGTTATTTGTAATAGAGTATTAACGTTTTGTTTAGCTGTTGTTTTTGCTTTTGTCTAAACAGCAGGTGCCGGTTTTTTGTGGGAATGAGAGCGGAATTTTGAGACCACAAAATTTCTCCCACGGCAAAGTTGGGGCATTCGCAGAACCGCAAGGGTTTTACGTTAGTTGCCAGTAGTGGACGGAGAGGAAGAAAATACGTTTTCCCAACCAGGGGAAGACATTTTCCAGCGAATAGGATTTTTGTGGATAAATCCTGAGCTCTGACGCTCGTTACACACGCAGATTTGGCAGGCTGCCAGCGGTGTGGTAATTTTGTGTTCGTTTCTTCACGGCCATAATAAAGCCGACAGCCCAGTTATAGGTACTCGGGCAGGTAATTTCCGAGTGGTAGAAGTCCGCTACAGTTCCAGTCCAGAATCCAGTGGGGTTCTGTTGGACCTCGGTCATCAATTCCAGAGTTGGTGGAGAGAGATAGGGTAAACATTCTCTCTACTGAAGTCAGCACAGATAGGCAGAACTGTTAGCTTTGGTGAATCATAGCAGAGGACAGCTGCTGAAGTTTAGAGGTGCAGTTAGTTGTGTTCAGGAGATTCCAGGATAGGCTGTGTAGAACCGAAGTCTGTGCAGAGATTGTGTAGTCACTTCGCCGTCGTTCCAGCTATCAGTGGACTTAGAGTTAGAGTTAGAATTTAGAACAGCTAGTTTGGAGTGTAGGCGACATCAAGTGCAGTGTAGTTCATTTCAGTTAACCTTACCTTCTTTCTCCATACAGGTTGCAATTGTGGGAGAAGGGTTGGGGTTGATGCATTTTTAACTGTGCTTGCTTTTGTTTCAGGAGTGCATCCTCGCACTTGATGTAAGGGACATGCATATGTTTGTTGTTTATAGGTGTATAATAAACTTGTATAAATTGTAGCTGGCATCAGTCATTTCCTTTAGTACAGTAGCTATATGTTGTCTGTACCTTGGTGTTTGTGAATCTTAATTGAACCTTATCCCCATAGGGTAGTTAGAGGTGGTTCGAGGCCATAGCAATTTAAACGTCCGAAGTGGCGAGGAAAGAATCAACCACGGTTCTCAACCTCGGAGCCAATGGTCTCAACTTTCACAGTTTGCACTATATTTCTATCTGAATCTATCATTTCAGTCTTTCTTCTTACTATTGTCTTGTCACTATATGTAGACAGTCTCTAGTCCTAAATCCATTTCGTGACACTGTTGAAGAGCAAGATGGATATGCAGAGCGATCATTAAAATTCTCATTTGAGACAAGTTGATTAGTGCAATGGCCACTAACACTCACAAGCTTTTTTTTTTTGCGTACGCCTGCTATAACTCGACGCAAAATCTCAGGTTAGTATAACCTGAGACTGATTTTTACATGAGTATCCCTTTTTTCTTGTACAGAAACAGGTGTCCCTTGCCATTCAGGCAAATACTCGCCGATTTCGGAGCTACCCATTAGGGCTGGGTCGGCTCAGACAAGCTTATTTTATATCCATCTTCTATTTGCAGAATATAAATTGTAATATGATAATGAATAAGAATATGAAGTTGTGAAGACAACAAAGCTGGGTGTTACTTTTTATTGCAGGAATAAGTGAGTCAGAGCTTGAAAAGCAGAAGACACTGTTGACAGCCAAGCTGAATATACTTGAAGAGCAAGCTTACAAGATGGCTGGCCATGTTTTTTCCTTAACTTCAACCACTGATGTAGCTGCAGTTAGTGTTTACATTTTTCTTATTTAGTGTAAAAAGTGATATCTTCATGCCTGATCCTCTTGAGTGTCAGTGCTTTGTCATATTTAGTTCATTCTTATTCTTCAGCTCCCTAGGGAGCATATACCTTCAACAAACTCATGCCACATCCTCCTGTGCCATAGCATCAGCTCAAGGTCTTTCCGTGTATTTCTCATCCTTTTCATTTCTGTCACCAGTTTTCTTCTCCGTGTGTTTTTCTGTCTTCCCCCTACCTCTCTTACCCTGGGGGTTCCAGAATGAGGACCTTCTGGTAATGCTGTCAGCAGGTCTCCACAACGTGTGTCCTATCCACCACCAGCATCTTCTCATATCTGTCTCCACATTCACTTGTCTGATTCTTGTCATCAGTTCCATATTGGGGATCTTGATGTATCACTTCAGTCCTTCTATGCAAGCACCCATTTATGAAAGTCTAACTTCTTGATTGTTGTGTTTTTAATTATATTTAGTTGCTTGTATGAAATGTTTTTGCAAAACTAATTTTTAAATAACATTTAATTACTGAATAGTTTCCTCTGTTTTGCATTGGTTAACACACTTGCTTACCAATGTGGGAAACTGGGTTTATTGTAAATGTTGAGC
This sequence comes from Oreohelix idahoensis, assembly GCA_024509875.1. Lineage (NCBI taxonomy): Eukaryota > Metazoa > Mollusca > Gastropoda > Stylommatophora > Oreohelicidae > Oreohelix > Oreohelix idahoensis. The sequence continues at coordinate 308,496 of JAMPIV010012234.1, read as the reverse complement.
AGAAGTGACATCGCAGCACTCCATAGGTGCTCAATCTCCCTCAGCAAATGTCGAAGGGTATGAGTGCTGTCTTTTCCTGTAGTGTGCTGGTTGTATGCTCGATGGATGTATCCTCTCATTTGCCATATATGCCACCCTTGGTGATGAAAAACCTGTATAAAAAATCTGAAAAACCTGTAGCCTACCAACAAATATTTAAAAAGGAGCCATACAAAGAAATAAACCATACAACAACCATTTTGTTCTTTGAGTAACCAAAAGAGCATTTTTTTTCACCAATGCTTTCGTGTAAGTTATTATTTTACTGCGTTTTCCTTGTTTGTACATTTGGTACAATTCTTCATGTTGGATATAATAGGAAACAATACGGAGCATTTAATTGGGTCTGAAAATACACAGGGAAAAGACAAAAATAATGAGAATAAATGCAGGTAATGATAACAGGGTTGAACTTGAAGAAACACCACTACAAGATGTAGAATCGTACACATGTCTTGGCAGCAGTATAGACAAAGTTGGAGGGACAGACAGCGATATCAAAATAAGAATACAAAAGGCAAGAGGAGCTTTCATTGCATTGGGAAATATATGGAGATCAAGAGAAATCGGATCCAACACGAAAATAAGAATCTTCAATTCAAATGTGAAGTCAGTCCTATTGTATGGCTCTGAGACATGGAGAACAACAACCAAAAAGCTACAGACGGATAGGACACACACTGAGGAAACCTGTTGATAGCATTACAAGGCAGTCCTTGTTCTGGAACCCCCAGGGCAAGAGAGGCAGAGGTAGACCAAGAAGCACATGGAGAAGAGAGCTGGAAACAGAGGTGAAAATGATGAGGAGAACGTAGAAAGAACTTGAGATGATGGCACGTGACAGGAGGACTTGGCATGTGTTTGTTGAAGGCCTATGCTCCTTTGGGAGTGGAGGGTTATGATAATACGGAGCGTTACAACAGGAGGTGGTCGGACCATCATAAGGGTTCCCCCTATTGGTCTAGTGTTTTTTAAATCTCCACTTTGACTTTTGCTGTGAACCCGTCATATCTCAAGTCCATGACCAGGTAAACTAGATCTAGAGTGTATTTAGGTCACGGGTTTCCTACAAAATGACAAATTTTAACAGAAGTATGCTATGTTGACTACCTCCTACGTTTGATCTGTCATCAATAATATTAGGCTTAAGTCTTTCCCTGGATTCATTTTTGTCATTGTCAGAGTCTAAATCAGACCCATATTCAATACCCACATCTGTTTCAACAACATCATCATGTTCCTGATCAAATACAAGTCACCTCTCAGCTCCCAAAACAAAGATTCCACGCCCGGAAGGCCACGGCGTAACCAAAAAAAAAAACCGCAAAAAATCAAAACAATTTCAGAAGACAAGCTTCATGCGTACTAGAAATACTCAGATCTCGCTAAACAGTGTTCCCACTCTCAATTTTTTGGATGATAGACTTTGCGCACTGGTGTTTTTGGCCCATTCAAATTGTAGAGGGTTAATAATTTGGCGAATACCTGTACAGAAAGTATATACATCCATACAGATATGAAAACAAGAAAAGCCTGTACAGAATACGGGTAACCCGTACTACTTGGCATGTATGCATATGCCCATCCCTGCTAGTTTTACGTTAGATGCCAAAGTCCAGCAATCTTAGCCTTGTTGATCCATCGATTACAATATCACTAATTGTCTTAAGTATTTCTCCCTTATCCATATCCAGTGTCCCCACTATGGGTACTCTCAAAGCTAGTCTGTCAGCTCTGTTATTGCTTTGTACACCTTCATGACCAACACAGTAGATTCACACCAGTTCCTGACGATTTGAGGCTTCTATGGATGTTTTCCATTCATGCCAGAGCCATCCATTTCAGACCTTCCAAAGCATTGACATAGAGTCTGACACAATAACTGCCCTGGTTGATAGAGTTTCTAACAGCCACATCAGGGCTGCAGTAGCTGCCTCTTTCTCTTTTCTTAAGCTGGAGGTTGTTGTCATGTGAGCTCCACTTTCATCATCGACGACCCTGCTCTTTACTCTAGCCAAGAAGCCCCATCCTGATTTCTCACCACAGAGTATAGACCCACAAGTGTACACTGGCATGATCATTTATGAATGTATTAGCCATGAGGAACTCAGCTAGGTGACAGATGTGGCCTGCTGGCAGTTTAATGTCGCTAAAGTAAAATGGAGTACATCTTCTCTTTACTTAATGGGAAAATACTTGATTTTTGTTCATTCATTCAGTACCCTGCATCTCCTGAAGGAGTCTAAACCTTCAACAAATTCACGCCGTCTGCTGTTCTGTGCTGTCTGCTCAAGGTCCTTGCATGTTTTTGTCATCCCTTTTATTTCTATCTCCAGTTCTCTTTTCCGCATGTCTTTCAGTCTCCCTCTACTTCTCTTACCCTGGGGGTTCCAGAACAAGGACTGCCTTCTAATACTGTTAACAGGTTTCCTCAATGTGTGCTTTATCCATAACTAACGTCATTCACTTTACTTTAAATCTTGTGTTTTTTCTGTCCCAATTATTCACCCTTTATTGGGAGCCATCCTGATTTTAAATGTCTTATTTTCATTATTATAGTTGAGTGAGCATAGTGTATCCTAGAAGTGTATGAATTCTGATTGTTCCTTTAGTGCTTTGGTTGTATACATGCTGATCCATAGTTCACTGGTAGTTCACTTTTTTTATCATCCTGTTCACTGCACAAACTCAACTTTGTAATTCACATCTTGCTTGGCAAGCAATTTCAACAAACTGCTTTGATATATGATGATATATATCTGGTTAACAGTGGCTGCTTGATAATACGGTCAAGATAGAAGCCATGATTGTACAACAGGAGTTTAAATATCACTGATAGGCTGGGAAAAAAAATATCTAAGTGTGTTCTTTTTCTTTTTCAATGCTCACTCATATTGAATCTTGTTCTATATGGAGATTCCTTTCAGAAAATTGATTAAATTCACTTGTTTTATTTTTCCTTGGTAGGACTCATTTTTTTGCAATATCTCTTAGGTTTTATACAAAGAACTGAAACTACCTGTCAATGGAGACCCAACACTGGTGCTTCACTTGCCCACACATGGTCGAAGAGGCAAGCAGACTGCCATTGGTGGCACGAGCAAGGAGATACTAGAAAAGCTACAAAAGTTTCACCCACTTCCTGCCATCATCCTGGAGTGGAGACGACTCTCCTCAGCCCTCACGAAATCTCTGTTTGCACTTAAGCGTGCTGCACGGTACAGCTGATTATCTTAATCTCTATCACCCATAACTGTAGAACAGGTGTTGAGAATAGGCAGACCTAGGAGAGTACACAATATAGTTACACAGTACTTAACAAGAATAAAAATTAATTCATAATGGTTGGTGAAGATATGATAAGAGTGCAGCAGTCTAGTAAAGATCTAGTAAAACATACTGCTAATGTTAAATTAGGTAAATTAAATATTAACCTACATACCCTAAGCTTTCATACACACACATATTCACTCTTTTTTTTTTTTTTACAACATAAGCATGAAGCATCTACTGCTTCAGGACAAAGTAAAGGGAAAAACACATACACACACAATTTGGAAATGTTCATTTATCCTATTTACCACAGTTCTTCGTACACTCTAGATGTCTACTTTAATATTTTCAGAGAAGGCAGTGACCATAGAGTTATTCCGAAAACGATACTGGTGACGGCCATATATACTTTCTATGTTTCTCATATGTTGGATATCTTTGAAGCAGATGTTCAACAATCATTTTATCAGTGCCACATTTACACTCATCGTTAGTTGCTATCTTTAGCTTGTTGAATAGATGATATCCCAGTCTGTTGTGTCCCGTACAGTCTGAAGATTTTCACTTGTTCTCATCTGCTTACTTACTTACTACTTACTTAGTCGTTCCCCTTCTACCGTGAGGTGTAGAGGTTTGGAAGAGAGAGCGCCAGACTATCCTATCGGCTGTCTTCCTCCTGGCCTGGTTCCATTCTAGTCCTCGATCCTTCAAAGATTGTCTAATGTTGTCCTCCCAGCGGACTCTGGGTCGTCCTCGGGGTCTGGATCCTTGGCTCTTTGTTTCCCATGCTTGTCGTGGTATCCGATCTTCTCCCATTCTGCAGACATGGCCAAACCATCTTAATTGGGACTGTTCTACTTGGGTCTGCAGGGGGTAGGATTTAAGGCCTTGACGTATCGTCTGGTTGCGTACCATGTCTCTTCTTCTTACTTCAACCACCTTCCTCAGATACCTCATTTCTGAGGTTTGGATCTGGCTTTTATGGGTTGTAGTCATTGCCCATGACTCGCATCCGTATGTCAAGACTGGGACATAGGTGGAGCGGTATACAGCCATCTTCGTTTTCTTACCAACCTCTCTCTTGCTGAGGAATCCTCGATTTATGGCCTGAAAAAGTCTCCCAGCTGCTGCTTTTCGAGTGGCCAACTCTTCTTTGATGCCTCCCTTTCGGTCTATAATAGCTCCAAGGTATTTAAAGTGGTCGACCTGCTCCAGGACCTGTTCTCCCAGCTTAATCTGATGTTTTCTTTCTTCTCGTGATATCACCGTGGATTTTGTTTTAGAGCTGCTTATGACCATCCCTCTCTTCTCCAGCTCTTCCTTCCAGACTTGCAGGTTGGATTGGAGATGTGCCTCTGATTTAGCAATCAGGGCAACATCATCAGCAAATGCCAACTCCGAAATATAGACCTGTCTCATCTTCCAGTACCCCACTGAATACTTTCTTGTTCTCTCCTTACATGCCTTGATGACATCGTCCATAAGGAGTATGAAGAGGTAAGGTGATAGGATATCACCTTGTCTTACACCAGTGGTGGTCCTGAACTCTTCCGACTTATGGTTTGCTGTCCTCACATAATTTCTGCAAGACTTGTAGAAGCTCTGTATAGCATGAATCAGAGGTGCTGGAATATTCATCCTTGCCAAACAGTCCCAAAGTTTGCTCCAGGGGACCCTGTCAAACGCCTTTTCCAGATCTATGAAACAAAGATGCATCTCACTCTTATACTCAAGGGCCTTTTCACTCAGCTGTCTGAGTGTGAAGATTAGGTCTTGAGTACTTCGGTTTGCTCGGAATCCGCACTGGACCTCATCCAATTGTTCTCATCTGCTCTGCTGGTAATATGCATCATTTTGTGTGTTTCCTGGATGCTCTGAATCTCATTTGTTACCATAGTTCACCAGGAGGAATAATGCTATAAGCAGATAGTGGCAATTTAATATCCTGTCTAAAAATTATAAAACACTATGCATCTTAATTATAACCCAGAAGTTGAACAGAAGATTTTTCTTTGTTAATTTTTTTTTTAAATCGTACATTTCTGCTATCATTGTGCCCTTATGTATTTAAACTAGATCACATTCTTTCATACGTTATCTCTCAGACATTTTTTATTATTGTTATGGCCTAAAACTGTATCTGTGATTGGTTGAAATCCTGAAAATATAGGGCAGTGACATCAAAAGTTATATCTTGCCATCACTTTCATCTATAAGTTTTTTGGACAACGCAGGCCAAAGCACTATAAAATATGCTAGGGAGAGCTAATTCAAATATTGATTTTATATTAATATATGTGCCCTGTAAAGTTTCCAGGGGCTCTCTGAAGAGACAAAGAAAGAATAGGGCTACTGAGCTGTCAGGCATGTCCTACAAGGCGAATAACATGAGGTTATGCAATGGTCCTGGCTACCTTATCATGTGAAACATATTGCCATAGAAACCACCACTACAAGAGCATGTCAATGCTTGTGCAGGATTTCTGCTAGAGGACCAGCTGCTGTATTGGCTTCATTCTTTGTTAGAGCGTTAAGGACAATTATTATGATGATGATTAATAGAAATGTTTCGGCAAGCCTGCCTGTGACTGCTGGTAAAGTATGGTAATCTGAAGTACCATGTTAACTCATACTGACAGACTAGTGCACATAGCAGAATGCTGGACTTGGTAGAAAGTTAAAAATACATGTCCCATGCTACAGGACTGTGGACCAGAATTGAATAATTCCAGCTCTGGAACATGATATCGGAAAGGATTAAGGGATGAACAAAATGTAGTCTACCAGACTCGTACAATCAAGGTGAGAAGAAGAAAATGTTGAAGATCTATCTAAAAATAGGTTAAAAACACTAGATCATGGATGGACTCAAAAATGCTCCAGTTTGTAGAATTCCTCAGGATATATTCACAAAAACAACTTTAGTCATTAAAAAAAATGTCCAGACATTATCCCAACTCTTGCCAGGTGATTTTTAGGGTAATACCTGAAAAGGTGTATAAATATCTAGGACACTAAATGAAGTGGTATTTCAATGGCTTAGATTAGAGATCAGTCGTTAACACCCATTGAGTAAGTGCCTTCATGCATCCATTCTGTTAAGTAGGTGGTATTAAAGAAAATGACAGGTATAACCGCACATTTTTTGTTTAACAGGCCTTGCCCTAACCTTGACATGGTTCGAGTATATGGGGACTGTCAAATCTTCACCTCGACTGGAAGGGTCAGCATGGCTGAGCCAAATTTACAGAATATCCCAAAGGATTTTGCAATAGATTTACCTAGTAAGTTTGCAAATTTCAAATTAGCTAAATTGGTCCTTTCTTGAACATTGAAGCCTAATAAAAAATATGGTTTTTAGTCCTTTTTTACGTTAGAGGTTGTCATTGGCAAGTAAATTTTACTATGGTTTTTAATGCTGAAGTTTCCTTTGTAAGTTTTATTTCCATATTACAGTGTGAAATATTTCTAAGTTCAAGGAATTCAAGAAAGCTACATTTCTGTGAAGGTGTAAGCTCCAGTGTCTGCAGTTAGACATTCTTGAGTATATCAAATGACCTTTGTGATAATTACCACCTTCAGCATTATTCCAGTTACTTCATCGGGTCATCTTTTCCTTGGATCTCCTAATGTCTTGTATTCTAAGAAAGTTGCATATGTTGTAAGTCGAGGACAATCTTTATGTGCTTCTGCTGTGTACAAGAGTGCAAAATTTTGGTCAGAAGAAATTGTTGCATGTAAATTGAAAATTTTACACACAAGCTGCCAATCCTTGGAGGGACCATTCTTTGGAAATGTCAAAATTTTAGTGTGTTCATGCAAGAATTTTAATCAGAAGTTATCATTTTAATCTCCAGTCTCATCATCTTTGACCTTCAGGTTCGCTAAGGCCTTCAACAAACACATACCGAGTCCTCCTTTCCCACGCTGTCAGGTCAAGGTCTTTCCATGTCTTCATCATTCCCTTTGTTTCTGTATCCAGTTGTTTTACCATGTGTTTTTCAGTCTTCCACTACTCTATCTTGGGGATTCAAAAACAAGGACTTCCTTGTGATGCTGTCAACGAGCTTCCTCAATGTATGTCCTATCCATCGCCAGCAAACTTCATCTCCTTTCTTGCTTAACTGGTTCGTGTCATCAGTTTCACGTTGGTGATCTTGTCATACTAGAGTCCGCTGGGAGGACAACATTAGACAATCTTTGAAGAACCGAGGACTAGAATGGAACCAGGCCAGGAGGAAGACAGCTCTCTCTTCCAAACCTCTACACCTCACAGTAGAAGGGGAACAACTAAGTAAGTAAGATCTTGTCATACTGTTTCAATCTTTCTATTCTACTTAAGATCTCCTTATGTAACGGAAAGAGCTAGAACAGATGGCACAGGACATGAAGGCTTGGCGTGAACATTTTAAAACTGAGGAATCAGTCTGTAGGTGTAGTAATTTTAATCTCTTTGTGAGAGAATAGGATCAGTAGGTTTATGAACTTTAACCCTTTACAGTCCATAGCCCTGCTAATATTTCAACCCCCAACGACCAAGCAAAGGGACATAACTCTTTTTCTGAAATATTACTTATATTTTAAAAATTATTTATACACTAATGTTAGTTCAAATAACACAAAAACACATTTATTTGTACAGTAAAATTGACATACTTTGATACTTGTATATTTTAATGTCACATTTAAATGTTTTTCACAGTTTAAAAAAATTTCAAAACCAAAAAATTACTTTATCTTTATGATAGTCTTGCGCTGGAAAGCTTTTATGTACATTATTAACAGTTTTTCTTGAAACTTTGAATATCAAACAAATTACACTAACGTTGAGAACACAATTTACAACCATAAACTGTCTCTAGAACTCTACAAGTGTCCGTTTTTTCTTAATTCTTACAGCATTGAGCACAACATTTTTCTTTCTGCTCACAAGTTTGACAGTTCATGCTTGTTGGATGTTGGTTTTAATTACGCTCACACTGAAACAACGTAACCAACCCTTTTCAGCGCTGTTGTTTATTCATAAGTCCATCGTCTGGTATAAATAAGAAGAAACAAATACGCCGCTGCTCATCAGACAAATTATGTTTAGGCCCTGGGAGCTCATACATCTGGAATAATTCCGTACAAGTAAATGTGCCTCTATTTGTCCATTGTCTACAATTGTACTAGTTCCTACATCAATTTTCCTAACTTCACTATCATCGATAACTGGGTCATAGTCCACATCAAAGTAGGATTAATCATTTTCACAATCGGAATAACACAGAAACGTAGATCTAATCCTTCAAAGTTCTCTAAAATTCTCTTCCATGGCTTGAAGAACCATTTTTACACAGTGTAATTTTTAAAAAAATCAACCACTTGACTTAGGAAAACGCGATCTATATCAAAACAAACTTCAAAACAGCCTCTATCCACCGGAAACACACAAAATCTATTACGCGCTGGACTTCCGATGTTTCTTAGCAACGAAATAAGCAACCTGTTGCCGGGCGCTTTCAGGCGAATCGGACTGTACGATAAAAGATAAAATACGGGCTCTTTTGGGTGAATTGGACTCTAAAGGGTTAACCTGTGTATGTAAAAATGTAAATCAGTAAGTTATGCTTGCATTAGGCTGAGGTAGCTTTCCACCTTCCTTTGCCAACCAGTCCTCTCTTCATTGCCGGAGATGTTGCAATGAGATGGGATCCATTGTATCACTATTCTTCTGACATAGTATGTGGAGTATTACTCAAGTTAATCATAACTTTCGAGGAGGCAAAAGAGGTTTATCAGAAGCAGATATAGGAACAAATAGGATGCAGAGTATCCAGGCCACCAAAAAAAAAAAAAAAGATCCGTATTACCAGCTCAGCAGACGAGATCAGGTGATAATCTTCAGACTCCACATGGACCACAAAAGATTGGGATACCATCTATTCAACAAGCTAAAGATAGGAACTACCGATCAGTGTAACTGTGGCGCCAATAAAATGACTGCTGAACACCTTCTTCAAAGATGCCCCACATATGAGGAACAGAGAAAGCGCACATGGCTGACACCAGTACCATTCCTGGAAAAACTCTATGGAAATGCATATAGCCTCAAGCTGACCACTGCAGTCCTTGAAAACATTCAAGTAGACTCTGAGAGTGTATGAAGAAGAAAAAAAAATCAGTAAGTATAATACATTTCATCTGTGGATGTTGAGAGTATAATAATCTATGGATGTTGAGATTGTAATACATATATTTTAACAATTTCATCTGTGGATGTGAGAATTGATCACAGTGTAATCTATAGATAAGAGAATCTTAATCAGCAGATTAACTTTTAATTTGTACACACAAGTATTTTAAACTATGGATGTAAGGTGTTTCAATCTCCTGACCTGGAAGGTATTTTTACAATATTCACAGATAGTAATGTGGAAGTTGCAGCCTCATCGAACAGTAAAACTAAAGACAACAGTAAAAGGCTTTCAGTTTGCAAGGGAGATAAACTTGGAACCAAAAATGTATCTCTAAGATATGCAGCCGCTGCTCCTGTCAGTATGAGAAAGATGTTTGTTCCTTTCAGAGGTACACACTTGATTTTTAAAATTTTCATATCCTTTTGTGATTCCTTTACTTCCTTGAAAACCAGCTTAAAACATTTAGACTGTATAGAAAGAAGCTATTACATATTAAACACATGAGCCAGAGGAAACACTCCCCATCGTTACTGGGGCCCGGAAGGGGAGCAAAGAATAGTAACACTGTGACCTACCATGCTTGTCATAAAAGGCAACTAAGAAGGGTTGGGAATAGGGCTGGTTACCCCCTCCTGTATAAATTTTAAACCACTAAAACTTCAATAAACACATGGACAGGGTCAAATAAAGAAAGTAACACTCAGCCAAACAAGACGGGAGAAGGTTCTCTGGCAGGAACAGAATCTTCCATTCAGGTGTCCAGTCAATCCTATTATTTGGCTCTGAAACATGGAGACCAGCAAATAACCAAAACCAAAAAGCTGCAGACTTTCATAAATGGATGCTTGCTTAGAATAGAAGGATTGAAATGGTATGGCTAATGTGGAACTGATGACATGAACTAGACAAGTGCCAGTGGAACACGAGATGAGCAGAAGGCACTGAAGTTTGATAGGACACACATTGAGAAAACTTGTTGATGGCATTACCAGAAAGTCCTTGTTCTGGAATCCCCAGGGTGAGGGTAGAGGAAGACTATTGGAAAAATAGAACTGGTGATAGACTTGAAGGACATGGAAGGCATCATTTTGTTGCAGGCCTATGCTCCGTGGGGAGTGAAAGGTGAAATAATAAGAGAGAAAATTAAAAGTTAGCCTTATTTAAAACAAAAACAGCAGTGAATAAAATATTATCCACTAAAAGTTTTCATTAGGGAAAAAAAAGGGGTAAAGTTTGTCCCATTTTGATACTGCCATAGGGGAATGAAGTGTTAGATGCTTCAGTATACTAGTGTCCAACTTTACGAGGTAATAGTGACTGGTTCCCTTCGTCACTGCCTTTCTTTTCCCTAACTCAAGAGCAGAGTCGGGTACCTATTTCCAGCTGGATAGACTGGAACCTGATGCTGTCAGGTTAATAACATGGAACCCGATAGCTTTGCTGCACAAGGCATGTGCTCTAACTAATCTGCCAATTGAACAAGGAAAAAAAAAAAAAATTTTGCTCACAAAGACAAGACAGAAGGACAGTTTTTGAGAACATAATGGACAGAAATAACCAGACACAGTTGATTATCTTGATGTACAGGTGGTGCCATTTTGGCTGCTGATTACTCCCAGCTTGAGCTGAGGCTCATTGCTCATCTGTCTGGTGACTCAAAGCTGACATCCATTCTGAACACTAAAGATGGAGATGTTTTTAAGATAATTGCAGCTCAGATAAAAGAACTGGATATTGAAGAAGTTTCAGCTGAACACAGACAACAAGCTAAACAGGTGAGATGTTAATGTGACTACTGAGCATTTTCCTGTCAAGAAACAGTGTAAAAGATTGAAACATTAAAAGATTTATACATGTTGTATAGCTGTACTTCCGTGACGAACATCACTCCTTGGATGTATTCTTCTGTGACGAACATCACTCCTTGGATGTATTCTTCTGTGACCATGCAACTCCTCATATCTATACTACTTTTAATGTCTTCCTCCTGCTGTATCTTCCTTCCTTCATTTGTATTATAGTGCCCCTTCTGTATGTGTTCCTTGGCTTTCCCCCTCTTTATCCATAGGCAGCATATCAATTTGTATGTCATGTGATAATAACCGGCCATTGCAGACTCAGATACCATATGTTCAACAAACTGAAAATTGGACAGACAGATATGTGCTCATGTGGGGATGACAGACAGATATGTGCTCATGTGGGGAGGACAGACAGATATGTGGGGATGACAGACAGTTATGTGCTCATGTGGGGAGGAGAAACAAACAGACAGTAGAACATGTGCTCCAAAACTGTCGGCTCCATGAGAGGAGCAGGGTGGCAGCGTGGCCTTCTCCAAACCAGTTGAGGGAGAAACTATATGGTGACGAGAGAAGCCTGAGACAGACTGCCAGTTGAGGGAGAAACTATATGGTGACGAGAGAAGCCTGAGACAGACTGCCTATCCATAACTTCTGTGTGGATTCAGCAGTGTATTTTATGTGTAGTTTCATTCGTTTTGGGAGTTATATCACTTTCTAAGATAGATTCAAAAGTAATTGTTTCTTACATATGTTTAAGTTACTAGTATTTTCTGCTTAGGATGAAAGTCATAGTATTTGCTTTTGTTACAGAGTGAAAGTAGCATTTTCTGTCTGGAGTTAAAGTCAGTTTCTACATACAGTAATAGCAGTAATTTCTACCTTGGAGAAAAAGTATGACCAAGTTGCCTTGACCTGTCTTCAAGTATTCTCATTTTGTTTTACACCTGGTTATGGGACAGAGGGGTCAGGTCAGTAGCAACATTTATACCATCAGTCAGTGGTGTTAGTGCACTGCATTCCATTTCCAACATTTTGTTTGTATATAACTCTTTTTATTTTAAACTTGGTTCTATAGGTTTGTTATGGAATGCTTTATGGGATAGGACCCAAAGCTCTTGCTGAACAGCTGGGAATTGATGAAAATGACGCTGATGCATTCATGGAGACCTTCAAATCAAGATATGCAGGTATGAACAAACGACAGCTGATCATAAGTGTTTGTCTTCTATAGATAGTTCTTTTCTTTGTCTTCTATGGATAGTTCTTTTGTTTGTCTTCTATGGATAGTTCTTTTGTTTGTCTTCTATGGATAGTTCTTTTGTTTGTCTTCTATGGATAGTTCTTTTGTTTGTCTTCTATAGATTGTTCTTTTGTTTGTCTTCTATATTATAGTTCTTTTGTTTGTCTTCTATGGATAGTTCTTTTGTTTGTCTTCTATGGATAGTTCTTTTGTTTGTCTTTTATGAATAGTTCTTTTGTTTGTCTTCTATGGATAGTTCTTATGTTTGTCTTCTATGGATAGTTCTTTTGTTTGTCTTCTATGGATAGTTCTTTTGTTTGTCTTCTATAGATTGTTCTTTTGTTTGTCTTCTATAGATAGTTCTTTTGTTTGTCTTCTATGGATAGTTCTTTTGTTTGTCTTGTATGAATAGTTCTTTTGTTTGTCTTGTATGAATAGTTCTTTTGTTTGTCTTCTATGGATAGTTCTATTGTTTGTCTTCTATGGATAGTTCTTTTGTTTGTCTTCTATGGAAAGTTCTATTGTTTGTCTTCTATGGATAGTTCTTTTGTTTGTCTTCTATGGATAGTTCTTATGTTTGTCTTCTATGGATAGTTCTTATGTTTGTCTTCTATGGATAGTTCTTTTGTTTGTCTTCTATGAATAGTTCTTATGTTTGTCTTTTATGAATAGTTCTTATGTTTGTCTTCTATGGATAGTTCTTATGTTTGCCTTCTATAGATAGTTCTTGTGTTTGTCTTCTATAGATAGTTCTTTTGTTTGTCTTCTATGGATAGTTCTTATGTTTGTCTTCTATAGATAGTTCTTGTGTTTGTCTTCTATAGATAGTTCTTTTGTTTGTCTTCTATGGATAGTTCTTTTGTTTGTCTTCTATGGATAGTTCTTTTGTTTGTCTTCTATAGATTGTTCTTTTGTTTGTCTTCTATATTATAGTTCTTTTGTTTGTCTTCTATAGATTGTTCTTTTGTTTGTCTTCTATATTATAGTTCTTTTGTTTGTTTTCTATGGATAGTTCTTTTGTTTGTCTTCTATGGATAGTTCTGTTGTTTGTCTTTTATGAATAGTTCTTTTGTTTGTCTTCTATGGATAGTTCTTATGTTTGTCTTCTATGGATAGTTCTTTTGTTTGTCTTCTATGGATGTTCTTTTGTTTGTCTTCAATAGATTGTTCTTTTGTTTGTCTTCTATAGATAGTTCTTTTGTTTGTCTTTTATGGATAGTTCTTTTGTTTGTCTTGTATGAATAGTTCTTTTGTTTGTCTTGTATGAATAGTTCTTTTGTTTGTCTCCTATGGATAGTTCGTTTGTCTGTCTTCTATGGATAGTTCTTTTGTTTGTCTTCTATGGATAGTTCTTTTGTTTGTCTTCTATGGATAGTTATTTTAACTGTTCTTGTTTTCTGTGTGCCTTGGTTTTGCTTTGTTCATATGTAGTTAACAGTGCAAAGTGTATATAAGAGTTAAAGTTAGTTGCTTATCCTTTACAGGACGTGGCAATCAACCCCAGCTTTTATTGGCTGTTTGTGATTTTTCTAGGCAATTTTTTCATTCAGTAGTTTGCCATTGCTTTCTGAACGGTACGGCGCTTATACCATTGTTAAAAATCCACACAAAGCGATTTGCTTCCAAACCGCCTGCAGCAGGTTTCGAACCTGGTATATCTGGATTATGAAACTGCGTTCATATCCATTAGGCCACAGACGCCGACAAAAAGTTAGTTGCTTATATAAGAGACAGGACCAAAATCTTACTGCATAATTTTCTTTGTATGTGTGTGTAACTGTCTTTTTCTCTTATAGAAGAGATCACTGGCCCAAGACAGTATACATGTTAGATGTGTAGTGCTGGCGTATGATGAACTGAGTGTGGGTGCGAATGAAGGCGCGATGTGTTTAGGCTCGTATATATGTAGACACTGCAACCTCTACACTCACATGCAGTAGTCAAGGATGCTTGAACACTGCAGGCACGTTTCAAAACATTTATTGACGATAACACACATAGTAGCATCAACAGGAACAGTCATTGTAAACAAGGTCATGCTGACCGGAAATCGATAATAATAATACATCAGGCGTTCAAAAGGGCTGGTAAACATTCCAATATTCGTGCATGGTCAATAATAATGTTATTCAATGACAGTTCAAAAATGCCGCCTTGATATCTCTGACTAAACGCGTCAGATACCTTAATCACCTTGACACATAGGTACAACTTGGCATTCCCCGCCAATTGCACATTATCAGGCTGTAGTATAATAGCCGAAAACACAGGCCTCGTTCTGACGTCGGCTGTGTACTGCTGATAAGCAGGTTACCATCAACCCTGCAGTAATGCTTATGTGGACATAAATATGCCGCCAATCTGCGGCTCCCACAATATATCTTCGTCACTGGATTTCTGGATGGTATGAAGACTAATAGTCTTGGATGGCTACCTTGAGCACAACATATAAGTTCTGTAATGTAGGACCGGTGAGCTGCAGTTCACAGACTAGGTAATCTTCTAACATGTTCTGCCACCGAAAGCGTAATAATGGAAAAAGTCGGTATTACCTGTAACCGAATCCACAGAACCTAACAAGGAACTCTGCTGTCATTCCAACGCACAGAGATTCACTGGGGAAAACTGCCATCGCAGTCACTTCGAAGATTTTTCCCTGAAAAACACAATGGACTCTCGTCCCTTCAGAAACCAGGACACCTCACGGCTTGCCGGAAGTCTAACTCTACCCCGCGCTTAAAAAACCTGCGCAAGGCACACCCGAACTGTTTTACCTTTGAACTTAACACTATGACCCAAAAGGGAGATAACCCCAAATCAACCTGACATCGCAAGCAAAGACCCAATTATTCACCTAACTAGGATGAAAAAATATACGACCAATAGATCGATGTTTGAAACTCCATTGGAAGTGATAGCAACATATTACTACACCCCTACCTGTAAAAAAAAAAATGATACATTTTTTTTTTCAAATATATTCATGAGCAAGATAGCATGATTATCAATTATGCGCTCATGAAAGAATGAACCTAATATCAGGTACAATAGACGCATAAATAAAGCGTCTGAAGAGGATACAAATCATCTCCCAACATAGGAGAAAATATTTCCTTTAAGCCAAACAAACTCAGAGGGTACCATTAAAGAAACTTAAGTTGCTGGCAATACCAATCATATATCAAACATTATTAAATACTATAATTATAGCAATATACAAATATCATGAATTACAATGCTATATTAGCAACATATCACTGATGGATGGACAAAATCAAATTTGTTAAATTCTTTATACATTATCCAAATACATTTGTATTACAATACATTAGGATATTAAGAACAGACAAAAGTCTGAAAGTGTATCAGGAGATCTAGGACACAAGATTTAAATGGAATCATGTGGGCATCTGGACAATATGTCCGCCATCACATTATCCGAACCACGGATAGCTCGCACCGTGAAATGGAAAGGCTGAAGAGCAATAGCATAACGAGTAGATCTCGAGCTCTTCAAATCCTTACTTTGCATAGCCGTAAGAGCTTTTTGGTCGGTTTCCATAAAGAAATGCGCGCCCAGAAGGAACCTTTGTAGCTTAAGAATGGACCAAACCATAGCCAACAATTCACGGTCTAAAACCGAGTAATTCCTTTCTGCCGCATTTAGCTTCCTAGAAATATACATTACAGGATGCAGAGTTCCTGAATATTCCTGCATTAGTGCCGCTCCAATCCCAGTGGAAGAGGCATCACTACGAAGAACAAAAGTCTTATCAATCGTTGGTAGTCTTAAGATAGGATGAGATGAAAACAAATTCTTAACCTGATCCAATGAAGATTGGCATTCTTGGGACCAACGCACCATATTAGGAGAACCTTTTTTTAATAACGATGAAAGTGGTGCCATAATGGAGGACAGATTCTCAATGAATCTTCCATAGAATTGTATCAATCCCAAGAGACTACGCACTTGCTTTTTTGTCTTCGGAACCGAGATATTTAATATCTTCGAAATGTTTTGGTCCTCTGTCTTCAACAGACCATGACCAACTCGATGACCTAGGAAGGAAATTTCACTAAACCCAACAAAGCTTTAGAGGGTTTTGCAGTCAAACTATGCTCACGTCGAGTAGATAGCAATTCTTTTAGACCCAAATAGTGTTCTTCCCAAGTATCGCTGAAAAGACAGATGTCGTCTAAATATGCGATGACATCTGCACGATCTGATAGAATTCGTCGCATCATGCGCACGAAAGTCGCTGGGGCGTTCATAAGCCCGAAAGGCATAAAATTCCATTGAAACAGACCCCTAGGTGTAGAAAAAGCAGTGAGAGGTTTGGCGTGTTCCGTCAGTGGGACTTGCCAATAACCTTTCGACAAGTCTAGTTTAGTAAAGAATTTAGCTTTAGAAAGTCTAATAAGTAGATCATCTAATAACGGCATCGGTTCAGCATCGAACTTCGTAACTTGATTTAATTTGCGATAGTCAACGCAAAGACGTATGTTATTGTCTTTCTTTCGAACAATAACTATCGACGAAGAATAAGCTGAAGTGGATGGTTCAATTATTTGCAGTTGAATCATTTCATCCAATTCTTTCTCGACTTGTGCTTGAAAATGAATAGGTATTGGGTATGGTCTTACTCTGATCGGATTACGATCAGTAAGTATGATGTCATGTTCTATGACATCTCTGTGTCCAGGAATATCGGTAAGGACATCCTGATATGATTGTAGCGTAGAGGATACTTGACGTTGCTCCTCAAAAGACAAGTTCGAAGAGACGGTAACGTTTTTCCATGATTCCGTAGAAGTAAGTGGAATCGCAGGAAGAGGTAAGTTAACGTCAGAAAAAATAGTTTCCTCATCCTGTATAACGGACAGGGATGAGATGTGACCATGTTGGACTGGAGAGTCGTCCGTCGCCTGGAAAATAGGCTGCAAATAGTCTGGACGTTCAATAAACTCTGTTAGCATATTTATATGGAAGGTTTTATGCCTTCCATCCACATCGACAATATAGTCGACATCTGAAATTTTGGAGACTATAGTGTATGGACCTTTCCATGAAATGAGAAGTCTATTCTCTCTTGAGGGAAGTAAGACAAACGCTTTGTCTCCAGGACAAAGTTGACGTAGGCGCCTTTTCTTGTTAGCAAATCGCCTAGCTTTTTCTTTCGCAAATTCGGAAGATGAAGTTGCTAATCTGCACGATTCGATAATTTTTTCCCTAAGAGCAATAACATATTCATATGACGATTGTGTATCACCGTCAATATTATCGGAAGTTATCAAATTGTGTAACAAGGACATCGACCGCGCGGTTGCGCGCCAAAGACAAGTTCGAAAGGAGAAAACCCTGTATGCTCGTTGGGAACCTCTCTATAGGCAAAGAGAGCTGCAGGTAAGACCCAATTACATCCCTTGAGGCAGCCCTTGAGATTGATTGCTACTTTACCATAATCATTTTAACAAATGACAAGAACCAGAGAACCAAACAAGCACCAGTGGAATAAGAGATGAGAAGATGCTGGAGATGGATAGGACACACACTGAGGAAACCTGTTGATAGCATTACCAGGCAGTCCATGCTGTGGAATTACCAGGGTGAGAGACTAAAGAACACATGGAAAAGACAACTGGAGACAGACATAAAAGTGGATGAAGAATACATTGAAAGACCTTGAGCTGATGACACAGGACAGAACTTGGCAGAAGTTTCTTGAAGTCTTATGCTCTTTTGGGGAGCTGGAGGGTGATGAATGAATGTTAACAAATCTGGAGAGAGAACTCCATCTGACATTTTTTATAAACAAATATTTTGATTACCCCTATACTGTGACTCATAAAAACTCAAAGTAAATACATTCATTGCCGATTCGCCACTATTAGGCATTGCTTTCACAAAAATACATAAACATGGTTACATGAAGAAAGGAGCACCGATG
Organism: Oreohelix idahoensis; assembly: GCA_024509875.1. Lineage (NCBI taxonomy): Eukaryota > Metazoa > Mollusca > Gastropoda > Stylommatophora > Oreohelicidae > Oreohelix > Oreohelix idahoensis. Next base: position 290,012 of record JAMPIV010012234.1, on the reverse strand, counting down.
GTTAAGTGGTTAATTGGTTGCTTGCCAGGCAATCTGTTCAGGTTCAATTACTGCTAGAGGTGCAGCCATTTTTGTTTTAAAATTCAGTCACCTTTCTTTAGTTTTAACAAAAAATAAAAATTAAATTTGTTTTATATATGATAAAACTAAATTATTTTAATTTATTTATCATTTCATAATTGTGTGTCTGTTTTTTTTTTTTTTTTTTTTATTAACCATATTTGCCAAATGTCTATGTGTGCAGATGCTGAAAAGATGGCTGCACTTTTTCTCCTATCTTTTTTTATTTTTATGAGTTTTCACTAATAATATAATATATCTGTCGTTTCCATTGTTATCTCTGCAAGTGAAAACTAGAAATGTAGTATTGTTCATGTTCTGTCAAGTAAGATTGTCTGTGACTTATTCATTAAGTAAAGTAAGCATATTTACTTTTCTTTGTATGTTTATAATTCTGCAATATTCTATAGTTGTACAGCATTTGCTATTCACATTAGGATGTACTATTTTTTACCGTTATGTAACTGTAAATTTTGTTTTATGCCTTATTTTGCATAATTTGTATTTCACATTTTCATTATTTATCCATTTCTACAAGTTTTGTTCTTGCCCTTATGAAGGCATATTGATCAATACCTTATCTATCTTGTTCTGGTAATTCATTAAAAGTATTGCTTCTTGTATTTTAAGTGTCGCTATTTTGTTCATGCATAATGTGCAGGTATCCCACACCAGCCGTGGTCTTTCCAACCAAACTTTTGTGTACACGTGTACACACAGTGAGTTAAATATTTATCTTTTCACCAACCATGGCACAAGGTTTCCAATCTATGCAGATTGAGGTGCATACCTTAGTTTTTACATAATGACAACTGTCAATCAATCAATCAATACTCTTTAGCTCCCCAAGAAGCATACGCCTTCAACAAACACATGCCAAGTCCTGTCACGTGTCATCAGCTCAAGTTCTTTCCACGTTTTCCTCATCATTTTCACTTCTCTCTCCAGTTCTCTTCTCCATGTGTTTTTTGGTCTACCTCTGCCTCTCTTTCCCTAAGGATTCCAGAACAAGGACTGCCTTGTAATGCTATCAACAGATTTCCTCAATGTGTGTCCTATCCATCGCCAGCATCTTCTTCTCATCTCTATGTATACATTAAAAAAATAAAAATAATAACACCGGAATTCATTCATTCATTAGCCTTCAACTCCCTGGAGCATAGACCTTCAACAAATTCATGTCAAGTTTTTCTATCCAGTGCTATCTGTTCAAGGTCTTTCTGTATCATCTTTAACTTGTTTAAATCAGTCTCCAGTTCCCTTCTGCATGTGTTGGAGGTCAGAGTGGCTAAGAGGTATGGCGTCTGCCTCGAATTCTAGAGGTACCGGTTTCAATTCCCAGTTGAGGGAATATAATTTATGGAAATTTTTTTCAGAACCAGTGGTCCTAATGATTTCATACTCCCCCTCCCTCCCCCCTCCCCCTTCTGGTCTCCTGGGTAGTGAGATTGGATGCTTAGCCTTCTCGGAAAAGGGCAAAAAAAAGTAGGACGCCCCAAGTGCAAGTTGCGCATGTTAAAAATCCCACTGCAGTTGGAAATCATAAAGAGTAGGCCATTATGGCTGCTGCCCTGGCAAAATTTAAAAATTAGAAACCTACCCACCACAGAAATATTTATAGAATGTGTGATTCCTATATACACACATTGGGATTCTCGCCGGTGCTATGGAGTTTGTGCACTGTGCTGAGATCCTCCTTGTGTGATCTAAGGGAGGAGATGAGAGCACTGATGGAGTTGTCTGTGTGCAATGAAGATGGTCCTTAAAACCAAAACCAAACCATACCAAATGTCCATGTGTCTATTTCTCTTACTTTGTAGATTCCAGAACAAATACTACCTTGTAATGATATCAACTTCTTTCCTCAGTGTATGTCTTATCCAACAGCATCATCTTCTCCTCCCCTCTTGTTCCACTGATATTTATCTGGTTGTGTCCATCAGTTCTAAATTGGTGATCTTGTAAATACCATTTTTAAACCTTCTTTTCTGTGCAAACATCCATTTTTGAAAGTTTGTTGATTTCTTTGTTGTCCATTTAGTTGTTTCTCCATGTTTCAGAGTTGTCACACAGTAAGAGTACCTTGTCAATAGAGTTGAAGATTCCTAATTTTATTCCTGTTTTTATGTTGGACTTGAGTGATTTCTTGGTTGTCTATTTAGTTGTTCTTCCTTTTTCAGAGTTGTCACACAGTAAGAGTACCTTGTCAATAGAGTTGAAGATTCCTAATTTTATTCCTGTTTTTATGTTGGACTTAAGTGATTTGGTTGTCTATCTAGTTGTTCTCTTGATTTTCTAATATTTTCCAATAGAAAGTCTTCCTTTTTTTTTAAATTTTTTTTTTTAATTATCAATGTCTGTTCCTCCAATTTTATCTTTGTTACTGCCAAGATGCATGTGTGAATCCACACCTCATGTTGGGATGTTTCTCCAGCTGCAACCTGGCCATCTTATGCCACATTTATTCTCATAATCTTTGTCATTCTGTATGTTTTTCCAGACCCAACAGCTGTGATCTGTTATCAAGTATTCTCATTTCATTTTGCATTTGGATATACTTATGGAACAGAAGAGCACAGTTGTGGAAGAAGCTAGATCATTGAGCTGTTTTATCACAGTTTGCTAATTCCATTTATTTTTCTGATACAGTTTTCATAATCCAATCTATATCAAAGATATCAAAATCTAAGTATGAAAAAAAAAAAACTTGAACTGGTACAAGGATTTAATGGTGCACCTGTTGTGTTTATTTTTTGTTTATTGTATTTTGTTTTTAATTTTATTGTCTCAATTATTATATTGTGAATTTGGACTTTATATATTGTGCTTGTTTCTGTTACCATAGGTGTTCGAAAATACCTGCAGAATACTGTGGAGTTTTGTCAGAAGAATGGTTATGTGAAAACGTTATTCAACAGAAGACGATATTTGCCTTCCATCAAACACAGTACTTCCCTTGCTAGATCACAGGTACTATGTCTTTGTCTCTTTCTTGCACCATCTTTGCGATCATAAGCCATCAGCTGTAGCTCTCTAGCATGTCCCGTCGTGAACACTTCTATCTGTCGAATTGATTTTTATTTTCTATTTAATGTCAGTCTCCAAACTTATCATCCATGTGTTACATAATTTTTTTTTCCTATGGGTTCAACATTAATCATAACAACTAAAAACATTGTATAACCATAGTCTTTCTGCATATGTACGATTGGCTAAGTGGTTAGAGCTGCCTCTCACTTTCTGGAACTGGCACCTGGTAGTGTCATGCTTCAGTCTGCCCAGCTGTAAATATGTATCTGACTCTGCTTTTGAATTAGGGAAGACAAAGGCAGCAAGGAAGGTAACTGGTCACCCCCACCTCATAAAGCTGGACCTAGTGTAGTGAAGTCTGTAACACTTCACTCCCCTACTGCAGTATTTGCTATGGGACTGCCTTTACTTTAACCCTTTAATCATTCTAGCAGTTTTTAATTCAAGCTTTCAGTCTTATGGTACTGCATACCTTCAGAATACAAATGTTATTGTTTAGTTTAAGCATACTTGCCAACCTCCTGAGATAAAAACCTGTACGGCGTACCAATGAAAACCTGTACAAAGTTTAAAAACCTGCACACAGTAGCAATAAAAACCTTACAAAGTAAAAAAAAAAACTTTACACAAGAGTATTTGTAATACAGAAAATGAACAGTTTAAAAATAGTAACAACAAAAATAAGAATTTTAAAGAGGAAAAAAAATAATGTACTTACAAAACGCCTGACAAACTACTTGTACAGCTGTACATTGACAAAAATTAAAAATCCTTGTACAAATTATCCCTTTCCTGTATAAGTTGACAGGTATGGTTTAAGTGAAAGTGTTGCAACTTTCTGGGGAAGGAACCTGTCCTCCTACCAGGCGCGTCAACCAGTTGGTGGATGGTTGAATGCCCTCTAGATACAGAGGTTAGCTGTGAATACTGAATTATCAGCCGTGAACCAAAACAGGTGGTTATCAATGAGGGTGAGGTGGGACAGTTGCGAGGGATAGCTGTCTGTATCAAATCACCTCAGAAGCTTTGTAATGTGACAGCGAGATGGAGGCGCTTTAACCTCTTCCCACCCCACTGCCTTATGGGTTTGACTTTTAAATCAAAGGCTAGCAGAGACAACCATGCACAAACTGACAGAAAGCAACGGGAAACTACCGTCGTATTATCCCTTGTATAATCATGAATCAAAACAACTTCCTAGTAAAAGACAATGACGTTAAGGTGGATTCCAGAGGAATTACCTCGTCCGGTAGGGAGCATCATGATACCCGATCGTCATCAAGCTACTGTTAGCAAAATTAGAATTAAAGATAACTTAAACATAGGAACTTGGAATGTCAGGACACTAATGCAGACTGGAATATTAGATAACATCAAGATGGAAATAGAAAGGAAGAATCTAAATGTATTCGGGCTATGTGAAATGCGATATACCGGAACAGGTGAAATGTATTCTGACAATTACAAAATAATTTATTCCGGAGGAAATAAACATGAAAGAGGAGTAGGCATAATATTAGATGCAGAAAGGGCAAGAACAGTAAAGGGATTTTGGGCAATATCAGATCGAGTCCTGTTAGTTAAACTGAGTGGTAGACCAATTGATATCAATTTTATACAAATATATGCCCCAACAGCAGATAGTACAGAAGAAGAAATAGACACATTTTACAATGAAGATATGGCAATGACTCAGTGTAAATTTCATGAGACAACAGTTATACTTGAAGACTTCAATGCAAAGGTTGGAAATGAAAAAGTTGATGATGTGACTGGTGGTTATGGCCTGGGAGAAAGAAATGAGAGAGGTGACAGACTGATAGAGTGGGCAAGAACCTGGTTTAAACAGCATCCTAGATGCCTGTGGATGTGGAAAAGTCCAGGGAACAATGTTCATAATCAGATTGACTACATACTAATATGCAGGAGAGTTAGAAACAGTTTGAAAGCTGTGAAAACCAGGCCAGGAGCAGACTGCAACAGCGATCATGTACCAGTAATAGGAATAAAATTGAAGAAAGTAAAGCGAGCTTCAAACAACATCATATTAAACTTAGCCTTACTTAAATCAGATAAGGAAATGAGTGAAAGATACAACATTACAATACAGAATAGGTACAATGCAATAGAAAAAATACAGAGTAAAGATGAACAGTGGGAAATGCTAAAGGAATCAATACATCATACATCAAAAGAAATCGTACCAGAAGTAAAGAGGACTGCAAAAAAGAAGTGGATGACACATGAAATTTTAAAACTGATGGATGCAAGAAGGGAGAAGAAGCAAGATAACAAAGAATGTGACAGACTACATAAGGAAATAGTAAACAAATGTAAAACAGCAAAAGAAGCATAGCTAAACCAGAAGTGCAGAACTGAAAAGACACAATCTATGTACAATCAAATAAATGAGTTAACAGGCAGAAGGACACAAACAGTCACTGGCTGTTTGAAATCAAAAGAAGGAACATTGTTAATGGGTCATGAGAACATGATAGAAAGATGGACAGAATACATGAAGGAACTGTATGATGATGAAAGACCAGATTTGAACAACCAGGACCATTGTGAAGGACCTCCAATATTCGTGGCAGAAGTAGAGGATGCCATGCGCCACATGAAGAAAGACAAAGGCCTGGACCAGATAATGTAACAGTAGAGGAAATGGAAGCTTTGGGAGAATTTGGAGTAGAAGTGATAACAAAACTCTTAAATGACATCTAAAACAGTGGTCAAATACCTGATGATCTGCTAAAATCCATTTTCATAGCTTTGCCAAAGAAACATGGAGCCATGGATTGTGAAGAACATCGCACCATTAGTCTTATGAGTCATGTGACCAAAATATTATTACAAATTATCATAAGAAGAGTGAGAAATAATATTAAACCAGAAATCAGTGATGAACAGTGTGGATTTGTAGAAGGTAAAGGCACAAACAGTGCTATATATATTATAAGAACATTAATAGAAAGAGCCATAGAGGTGAAGACAGATCTGTACTTGTGCTTTATAGATTACACTAAGGCATTTGACAGAATGAAACATGAGGAAATTATTAAAATGTTAGAAAGCATCAACATTGATGGAAAGGACTTGAGGATAATAAAGAACATGTACTGGCAACAAACAGCAGCTGTAAGAATTAGCAGCCAAATAGGAACGTTTCAGCAAGTAAAAATTGTGTCAGGCAGGGATGTGTGCTGTCACCAGATTTGTTCAATCTGTACAGTGAAAAAATAATGAGTTCTCTAGAGGACATGCCAGGAATATCATTCGGCGGACATAATATAAACAATTTGAGATACACTGATGATACAGTCTTAACTGATTCCGTACGCAAGATCTTTTAAAAGACGCTGATTTATTTCGTTGTTTCTTTCTATTCTGATATTTTATACTGCCCGGAATTTATCTCGAACGGAAGTAAACACAAAACTGGGCAAATTTCAACAAGCTTCAACGTCTTTTATTTGCGTTTGAAGGGATTTTTTCACATTTATCTTCATCTTTAATCGTGTTTTGTCGTATCGCCATAATGGCCGAAAAACACACAGGATATGTTACTAATATGTAAACAGTGAACAAACTGTGTGATCAACCATAACTTTCTTACTTTTTCTGTGTTTCTAAATGGATTACCTGCACAAAGAGAGCAGTGAAACTGTATTGTGATAACAATTTATGTTACAAGCCTTACGTAAGTCGAAAATCTTTGTTCAAAATTTCAAGTTATCTTTTTTCCGTGTACATGTTATCTGTTATAACATAAACATAACATAAAATTAGCTAGAAAGGTATATGGATTTATATTGTTCATCCAATGTACTTTAATTTGATATATAATATGTTATACTTAACTCATGATTAGACACACATTGTCAGTAAACGTAAATTATGTATGTGTAAATTTTTGGGGCTTAAAAATAATTCCGTCCAGAGCTGAAAATAATTACGTACGGAAAGAGTTAATAGCAAAGAGTGAAAAGGAGCTGCAGGAAATTGTTGATACAGTAGTGATAGAAAGTGAAAATAAAGGCCTTAACCTTAATAGCAAAAAGACAGAAGTATTGGTCATCTCAAAGAAAAGGGCTTCCCCAGAATGCACTATCAAAGTAAATGGAATCATTTTAAAACAAGTGAATAAATTCAAATACCTGGGCACATTAATAACAATGGATGGAAGATGCATCTCAGAAGTGAAGAGTAGAATAGCTCAGGCAAAATCAGCATTTCATAAAAAGAAGAGTATTTTATGCAACAATTCTTTGTCATTGGAAGTAAGAAAGAGAGTTCTCCATTGTTCATGTGGTTGGCAACATTGTCAAGTAAAACACATTGCCATAGAAACCACCAGTGCAAGAACACATGAATGTTTGTTGCAGGCTTCCTACAAGGGGACCAGCTGCAGTAGTAGTCTCTATGCTCCATAAGGAGCAAAAGGGGGCACAACAATAAGAAGAAACATCCATGTCAGTACAGTAGTACCTGCAAGTCAAAGAATTCAAATACCTTGGAATCAATACTGACAGAAGATGATTTTTAATGAACAGAGGCATACAAACACAGTGCTAAATGGCAAATGCAGTGACTGGCTAGTTGATGCTCCTGTTCAGGTGCCCATATGTCTTAGTGGAAACAAAGCATGATAAATGTCATTTTCAGACATGTTCTTATGTGGGGAAGACAGTCTTCCAAGAATGTTGATTCCACAAGAGAAGGACCACACTCCTTGAAGTCAGAAACAGTATGGCAGTGAGAGAAACATGAAATATATATGATTATATTAGGGTGAAACTGCTTTCTTTAATACTTTTTAAACATTCTGATATAAGGCATGTGTCCATTCTTAGGCTGAGAGGCAAGCAGTGAACACCACAATTCAAGGCTCGGCTGCAGACTTGGTCAAAGTTGCAATGACCAACATTGACAGAAAGTTGATGGAGCTGTTCCCTGATACTCTGAGATGTCACTCACAATCTCTTTCATCCAAAGGTTAGTAGGTCAACTCTTTTTAATTAGACTGGAAACTGTGTCCTGCCAATGCATTTTGTTGTTTTGTGACTAACAGCCTTGATTCATATCACAAATAGGGAAATGATCTGATAAGACAATGTAAACTTGTGTTACTGGTGACTTTGTGTGTGTGTGTGTTTGTTGTTTTGTGACATAACAGTAGTGATTCATATCACAAATTGGGAAATGATATGATAAGACAATGCGAATCTGTATTACTCATGACTTTGTGTGTGTTTGTTGTTTTGCATGTGTGCGTGTATTGCTTGTTTGTTTGTTTACTGAGGAAACAAGGTCATCTTTATTAGTTCTTGTCACTGCTCAAGAGTGTTGCTGGTGTAGTCTGATAAAGGAAAAACAGAATTCTCCATCCTCTCCATTTCTGGTTCTCTCTCTCTAAGGACTTTAACACATACAGAGCACAAAGAAACAAGGTACAATATTTAATACGTAGAGAAAAGAAAACATACTTTAAAAACTTAATTCAGAACAAAACAAACAGTAAAGATATGTGGAAAGCAATCAACACTCTAGCAAACAAACGAAGTTCGCCAGACTCATTAAGCCGCAATACCTCATTTACGTGTACGGACTTTAGCAATTACTTTCAGGCAGAAATAACGAGTCTTAAATCTACGATACCAGATTCCCCTTGTGACCTAGGCCAACTGTTAGCATTCTGTGAGAACAAATGCACGAACACAGTCCCATTCGACATTCCATGTATGACAGTTAATGAAGTGTGTAACTATCTTCTAGGCCTTAAAGAGAACAACTCATCAGGACTTAATAGAATCAGTAATCGAATACTGCGCTATGCTGCGCCAGTTATTAGTGATTCACTAACATACATATACAATTTATGTATCGCAAAGAGTTACTTCCCGTTGCACTTTAAAGTTGCTAAGGTATATCCTCTTTTCAAACCTGGTTCCTCTGATACTCGTAACCTTGGTAACTATAGGCCAATCTCTCTAATACCATCGCTATCAAAACCACTGGAAAAACATTCATAAAATAACACTACAACACCTAGTTAACAACGACTTGCTAATTGATAGTCAATCGGGGTTTAGGCCTAAACATTCATGTCACACTGCTCTAACTAAGATGACAGACAACTGACACCTAAATATTAACAACGATAACATGTGTGGGGCAGTCTTTGTAGACTTTAAAAAAGCATTTGATATGATAGATCACGCTATTTTAATTAGAAAACTAGAAACATCAAAAATAAACATGAAACTGTCATTGTTTTCACTGGTTGTTATGTACTGAATTAAGTGAAGAATAACTTTCAGCAGAAATGGATTCTCAAAGACAGCAATCCAGAAATTAGTCATACTAGAGCTGTATATATTATTGCTAACATTATCGGCAAAAGAACAGTTGGGCGACTGCAGCAGAGGTTCACAGATGTGTGCAAGAGAGACATGAGGGCACTGGACATAAATCTAGAATCTGGGAGGATGAAGCTGCTTATTGCACCAAGTGGCGATGCTCTCCATGGCGCCAACTCAGATTGGGCGAAAAGAAGCTCTCACAGCAAGCAGAAGAGAGGAGAATAAAAGGAAACACTAGGAGAATACGCAGCTGAGGGTTGTCACCTCAGGGGCGCATTCCCATCGTCAGTTATGACTGAAGGGCCTATTATTATTATAACATTATCGGCTGTTGCTGAGATGAGTAGTTACTGTTGTTTCAGCCACAGTTTCATCACCAACCTCTTGAAGGAACTCGAATTTCACAATGATTTATTGTTCAACTTAGAAATGACTGCTTTGTCCTTAAAGGAAAAGTTTGATCAAGCTAGGGAGTTGTCGGACAGTCATTGAATAAACCTTATTCAATTATTTTCGCTTTGTTTTCAAAGCAGTAATCTGACAATGAGCATCCGATTGACAGAGTGGTTAGAGTACAGGCCTCTCGCTGCATAGGCACTAGGTTTGAAACTTGGTGGCATCACACTGCAGTCCACCTGGCTGTAAATGGGTACCTGACTCTTGAGTTGGGGAAAGCAAAGGCAGCAAACTGGTCACCCCACCTTTCAAAGATGGACCTAGTATAGTGAAGTCTCTAAAACTTATTTCCCCCCCCCCCCCCCCCCCCCTCTCTCTACTGCTGTATCTCCTATGAGACTACCTTTTCCTTTTAATCTGATAATTAGTTTTGATTATAGTTGTGATTTCTCATCACTCACCACATTTGTAACCAAGACCGGTTTAACCATTAGGTGAACCACTTGACGTAGTTTGTTTGGGGAGGGGTAGGGCAAAATCAAGTAAACTATAAAAAATAGTTATTTGGTATAACAAAAAAAATCATAATTCTGATGGTAAAAAATTATATTTGTGTATGTATGTATGTTCCCTGGAAAATGGGGAAGGGGTCGACCTAGACGACGGTGGACCCAGGACATCACAGAGAGTCTGAACTTGTCTTTGGCTGATGCAGGTCGACTTGCCCAAAATCGTGATGCGTTCAGAGCAGCTGTAATGGAGACAACGTTCTGGAAAGAATACGTCACATGATGAATGATGTATGTATGTATGTATGTATGTACACACACACACACACACACACACACACACACACACACACACACACACACACACACACACACACACACACACACACACACACACACACACACACACACACACACACACACACACACACACACACACACACACACACACACACACACACACACACACACACACACACACACACACACACACAATTACTACTTGAGGCGCCAAATACCCCAGCATCAGCATTGCCTATGACTTATATGAAAATCTGGTTAGACCTTTGTTTCACTAGAAACTTAACTATGTACACTTTTTTCCACCTGTAGATTTGTCAAACAGAAAGAACTGTAAGGTACCCCCGGTGACAGGGGCATTCTTTGTTCTTCAGCTTCATGATGAACTTATCTACGAGGTGTCAGCTGATCAGGTGCCGGAGGTAGCTAGGCTTGTCAAACATCACATGGAGACAGCAGTAAAGCTCAGCATATATATGCCAGTGAAAATCAAAGTTGGACTCAGCTGGGGTGAGCTTGCGGATTATGATGTTCCAGGATAGGGGGTTATAACCTTCACCTTCAGATTTTCTTACCGTTTTAAGTAAACTAGTAATGTCTGGTCTGGTTGAAGGTTTTGTAGCTAAGCAAGTTTTTTCACAAGATAGGGTAACCAGAGGGGTTACCCAACCCTCCTTATGGTGTGCCTAATTGGACTGGAAGAGCAAGGAAGGTGAGAGCAAAACATTTAAGCAGAATGCCCAGAAGAAGAAGACTCCAATGTGAATACATTTTATTTTTATGACAATTGGGCCGGCAAATGGATCTTCTTTCTCTTATAATTTATACTATATTCTTTCATTCTCTGGGATGTCATAAATATCAGCACTTAGTACTGGTAACATCAGGATATTAACATTTTAGCAGTGTTGTGTCATAATGAGATGAAAAGTGTGATGGTGCTGCATTGCAATACACATTGTAGGTTACTCAGTACACCTGTTGTAAGTTACAAACCCTTAAGAAGATACATTGAAAAGGAACAGTACCTGATGTAAAGGTTAGATGACAAATAATAAGGGAATTTCTTATAATCAGCATTGAGAAAATATTTGAAAAGTTTGTGAACGTAAGAGTAGGTTTGGTTGAAAGCTTTAGCTTTATAGGAAGCAGAAAGGTGTAAGAAAAATGTCTTTCCTAGGACGCTCACTTTAGTCATGTTTCGTGGTTTTACTGTAATCATTACAGAGGGAGAAGCATGCAAGTGAGTAGGTCCATTAGTTTAATTACTTAGTCGTTCCCCTTCTACCGTGAGGTGTAGAGGTTTGGAAGAGAGAGCGCCAGACTATTCTATCAGCTGTCTTCTTCCTGGCCTGATTCCATTCTAGTCCTCGGTCCTTCAAAGATTGTCTAATGTTGTCCTCCCAGCGGACTCTGGGTCATCCTGGAGGTCTGGATCCCTGGCTCTTTGTTTCCCATGCTTGTCGTGGTAGCCGATCTTCTCCCATTCTGCAGACATGGCCAAACCATCTTAGTTGGGACTGTTCTATTTGGGTCTGCAGCGGGTGGGATTTTAGGCTTTGACGTATCGTCTGGTTGCGGACCATGTCTCTTCTTGTTACTTCAACCACCTTCCTCAGATACCTCATTTCTGAGGTTTGGATCTGGCTTTTGTGGGTTGTAGTCATTGCCCATGACTCGCATCCATATGTCAAGACTGGGACATAGGTGGAGCGGTATACAGCCATCTTCGTTTTCTTGCCAACCTCTTTCTTGCTGAGGAATCCTCGATTTATGGCCTAAAAAAGTCTCCCAGCCGCTGCTTTTCGAGTGGCCAACTCTTCTTTGATGCCTCCCTTTCGGTCTATACTAGCTCCAAGATAATTACTTACACTATTGATAAATTATCTGTTTTGGTATGTCCTTCAGTTTAGATTCATTTTCAGATGATTCTCTGTGGCTGCATTCATGTTTGTTTTATCTTTATTATTTACTTGGCCTTCCTCTTGTTTTTCCTGTTTTCTTCCGAGTTCTGCATTAAAGATTTTTTGGTTATTGTTGTTGATCAGAATCAAAGTCACTGCACTCTGGGCAAACCCATAGGTGCTCAGCCTCCCTCAGCAAATGTCAAAGAGTATGAATACTAATTGTTCCTGTTGCACGCAGGTTGTATACACACCGGATGCATCCTCTCGTACGTTCATCCCTGCTGGTCTTACATTTGATGCCTAATTAGAGCAGACTAAGCCTTGATGATTCATCGATTGCAGTGTCTTTCTCATTCTCTGACAGGCGATCATTAATTGCCCTCAGTATCTCTCCTTTATCCATATCCATTGCACCTTCTATGGGTGCTCTTGAAGCTAGTCTTCAGCTCTTTCATTGCCGCATAACCCTGCATGATCAGAACAGTAGACCCACACCAGTTCCTGAAGATTCGAGGCTTCTATGGAGGTGTTCGATTTATGCCGGAGCCATCCACTTTGGACCTTCCGAAGCATGGATTGTGAGTCTGATACAATAACTGCCCTTGTTAATGAAGTCTCAGACAGCACCTTAAGACTGCAATTGCCGCCTCTATCTCCATTCTCATGCTGGAGGCTGTTATCATGTAAGCCCTGCTATGTTCATTGACGATTCTGCCCTTTACTCTAACAGAGAAGCTGCACTCTGATTTCTCACCATGGGTTACAGACCCATCAAAGTACACAATGGCATCATCATCCCCAGCATGATAATTTATCAGTTGATCGATTTCCAGCTCTGCCCTCCCATTGGCCAAAGTTCTGCACTCTCTACCATGGCTGATGATGACTTGCTGGTAGTTAGTCGGGTTCTCATCTGACTTACTTCACTCTTCCCCTTTGAATATATTTTCAACTGTGGTCACCTGCTTAATCGTTGCCTCTACCTGTGCCATCCATGACATTCCGTTTTATTCTTGCTCCCTTAATGTCAGCAATGTTTCCTTGCAGGCTGTGCCTTTCGTCTGTGGTTACTCGCATACAGGCTTTTGACTCGGCCATCACATATCTGGATCTAATCTACAGTAATCCAATCTTGTACCGCATCATCGCGATGGGGGTATCTCGCTTACAGCCCAAGACTACACGCATCCCTTCATTTTCAATGCCAACCAATCGTTTACATTGTGATATTGACAGCGTGAGTATTCCTAGACCAAACTCGATGACTGACATGACATGGGATTGACCTTGGAGCCGGTGTCTTCGCACCGTTTAACCACTTCATACAGTGTCCCGTATTTGCTATTGACCATTTCCTGTCTGTCAGAGCCAGTTCTGTAAATGAGTTTATCATCTGCAAAAGTCAGTGTTCGTCCCATCCCAGGTGGCTAAATGGTACCTACTTTTGCTGTGTAGATGTTAAACAGCACCGGTTATAGTGGAGAACCCTGGGGTAGTCCCGGGCAAATATGCATTGGTTCTGATGTCCATGTTCCCAAACGAAATGCCACTGATTTCTCAGTTAAGGCAGCTGCTATCCATTTTGTTAGCCAAGGGTTAACACCACAAGCCATTATACAGTTCATTAACGTTGCAAAGTTCACACTGTTGTAAGCATCCTGTAGATCTATTGCTACAGCAACCATTTCTCATTTACCCTGGAATCCCTCATACACAAATGTTGCAGCATTTTTCCGTGTTTCTTTCATGGGCTTATAGCTATCCAGTGTATCAGGAGGGATGTGTGCATTTTTGAGGTGGCTCTACTTGGTTACATTTGGAGGGAACATTCTCCAAGTATTAATCCATCCATAGTTTTCTCAGGTTGTCTTTCTGTAATCTTTTGGCTTGCCCTTTTTTTTCTTCAATTCTGTATTGCTGATTTTGTACACTTGGAGTCACTGAAGCATGAATCATGTGAAGTAACTTTAAATATGGCATAATTTTTAAAAAAATGTAAAACAATTTATTACATTTTTAGCTGAGCATTCTTCCTTATTGAAACATGACATTAACTTAACCAGAGAACCCACTTTTTTTTTAACGTACTTTCCTTTTTCCTCTAATTTATTCTAATTGATTTGAATTCAGTATTTAAAAATGCTAACATGTTCTAAGTGATCTTCCTCTTTGCCTTTCCTTGTGGATTCCATAGAAGTGTCTCTCAAGCATTACTTTCTTAACTACAGTCCCTGGAAATTCAAATTACATTAATGAACTTCATGAATGTGTTGTTTTTTTTTAATTCCAGAGATAATGTAATTGTTTAAAAACAAGCATGGAAGAATTTATTTAGTTTTACAATGTTTTTGTGAAGATTTATATGGCTGAGTTTTTGTTTTATAACCTTGAGTTTTGCTGTTGCAGCCAAACAGGTGTGAATATCAAATATAAAAATCACTACAGCTTAATTACATGAGCCACCTGGTAACACATGCTATATACAATTTTTGGTAAAATGAATTTATATCTTGTTTGTAACACTTGATTTTTCATATACGACACTGGAATATTCTGGTATAAACCGTAACATAATCTGGATAGTTTTACTGTTTACCTCAGTTCAATGAAATTTTCATTGTATATATTTCAAAACAACAAAGTACATCTTAGCCTTCCTGAAACTATGAAATTGTAAATTCAGTAATTGTAATATATCATATTATATTTTAAAATGTATTATCAGAATTAGAAGTTTACTCTCAGAATTATGAAATAGTTTATTTATACATTTTTGATGCGTCATTAAAAAATAAGTAAATTATTGAAATATTTTATTCTACCATCAGTTGCCATCTCCACATTGAAGGTCAACTGCAATGGATGTCCACCATCTTCTGTCTCTTGTCTTGATGGTGCACTCTGATAGACTCTTTTCTGTCCTTCTCTTGACTTTATCTTCCCACTTATAGCGCTGTCTTCCACTTCTCATTGGCTTTCAACTCTTCCTTCTGTTATGGTCTTCATTAAAGTGTTATGGTTTTTACATGGCCAAAATATTTTAGCTGTCTAATTTTGATCTCCTTCATTAATTCTCTTTCCATTCCTAGGTTTTCTAGGACTTCTTTATTTGTTTTCTTCTCTTTCCATGAGGTGCGTCACATATTCTTCTATGCATCCACATCTCAAAGGCCTCAATTCTTTACAGCTTCAATTTTATTTACAACAATGCAAAATAAAATAAAAAACAACCCTTTAGTTTGAGATCTGTGTATTTTATAAAGAAACTTCAGTTTATCTGCTACTAAGTTTTATGTTATATGTGTCAGAACTTATCCTAAATACATTTTAAATGCATTTGAAAAAAGTGGCCAAAACTTTCCTCAAGGTCTTCCTGTAATGATCTGAGAGGTGCATGTTTCTTCACATTCATTATGTCATTGTGAGTGTTTCTGCCTATATTAAACATCAGTATTAACCCTTTTGCAACGACGGGTTTTTCATTCCAAATGACAACACCATTTTCAGCTTAGTTCGTTCCCCTGAACGACAGGATAATTGTAATTTTAGGGGTCATATTTTTAGTTTGACTGTAAACAGTTTATCGTAAAAGGAAACCCATTAAAAGTATATTCTGAACCAGACTACACAAACTCTGACCCTGAATCTGGGTAATCTTTACATTTAGTGCCGTCGAGTATGTATAATATGTGTATTGAGTCAGCATTAGAATTAGGGTAACCCTAAACCTAACCTCAACCTTAACTCTAAATGGTACGAAAATACACATATTAAATATACTCAACGGCATTAAAGGTAAAGATTACCAGAATCTCAGTAAAAAGAGTTGTCAGAATCATTCAAGTTGAATAAATTCAACTCAAACAAGAATTTTCATGCTCTTTTTCCACAAGATGTTTATGGTTCGCCGGTACGGCAGCGTCCATGTTTGTGAACTTTCGCTTTGGTAAAATCACTTATCAGTTCTACTGTATTCGCTAGCAGTAAAATATTTTGTTCGTTTCAAGCTTAGTGGCCAGATTTTTTAATGCTGAATCCGATTATGCCCAGCAATTGCCGATACGATTGTAAACAGAAGAGTTCTGGTGCTTTTAAAATAGGACGTACGCCGTACGTCATATAGGTGAATTGGAACGAGGTATCGCGCTACTTCCGTGACATACGCGGTACGGCACAGCGACAAAAATTGTGAAGATTTATGCCGTACGGCGTACGTCATAATGGTGCTGAAAGGGTTAATTTTAAACCCAGTTTTCTCATGGTTTGACACTTCAGACAGTCTGTCTTAAAACTCACAAAACCTTTCACCACATTTTTAAAATGTAATAATTTTTTTCATCGTTCCAAATATCTGTGATAGAACTTTCTTCCGATGCCCATCTTTCAAAATAATAAAATGTTACCAATTTTGTGAGGATACATCTTATTTCTTTGTTGGATATTTGTCTAGAAACATTCTTTTCTAAGAAATATGACATTAATGATGTATATTTAATGTACCGTACAGTATGTGTTATTGACCTCATCATGTAAAACAGATTGCCAAAGAAACCACAACTGTATGAGTACGTGAATGATTTGGTGCATGCTTCCTACAATACCCAATAGGGAGAAAAGGGGAAATAATACACAAGTTGTTGACACAGTATAAACAACTAGAGAAATGCCTATAATACAGTATTAATACCAAGAAATGCATGGAGCTGTAAGAAATAACTGGTACAAGAGTAATAGAAATTTAAACGCACACAAATAAATAAATAAAATAAAATTTAGCCTAAATAGCAAAACAACCAGAGGTAATTATCATTATTAGGAAACATAATTCTCTAGTGTGAAGCATTAAAGTAAATGGTATATGTTTTTTTAACCAGTCTGTAGATTTAAATGCCTGTAATGACACAGACGGATGCAACTCAAAGAAACAATAGAATATTCTAAACAAAAACAACATGTAATAAAATGCAAAGCATCTTACATAAGAAATCTGTCCATGGAAGCAGAAAAGAAAGTACTTCATTGTTCAAGAGAAAAAAGACAACGGACAATGCAAACATGTGGAAAAAAAGAGATGAACAAATCAAACAAGGATAAGGTTTGCATTGTCCATTGTCTTTATCTTGATGAAGGGTGAACCCCGAAATGTCCTTTATTTTTAGTGTATCATACATTTGTTAAACTGACTCCATATCATTTTTTTTTTTAAAATAATGTATTACTTCCCTTACCAGTTTTTACAGCAGCCCCCTTATTTATTTACTTATATTGTTTAACAAAAAACATTATGACCCCTGATCCTGTTGAATCCTCTTCTTTTTTTTTTTTTTTAATGGGAAATCCATTGATATAGTGACCCAAGATTAATGTTAAGGGAAACAATACAATTAATGTCTAACTTTTATTACCAAAAACATTGTTGCGTCCCCTGTTTCTGTTGGGCACAAACCAACAGACTTTCTAAAATATTGATTAGATAAGATATTTCCTTACAAATATATATGTTTATTGCTTGTTTTTAAAACATCACACACGGGGAAACAAAATTGCATCCATTTTGTTACTTGGGGATAAGCTAAAAAAAGTGCCTGGGACAGACAGAGTTGACAAAATATGAGTTTATTTATGGAAAATTTTTAATATAAACAAGCATGTGCACTTACAGAATACAGTGAAGTCTAATTTATATATATATATAGTTTGCAAAATGTTGAATGCTTTACATGATGCATCCCAAACAAAATCGCGTGATGCCAACCACATCACCCCTAGTGTGCCGACGGTCAAGATAATATGGGCCTAACACCATGTTCCCAATATGCCTCAATGGGCGTGTAACGGGTTCCTTTACCTTTATTGCATTGACTCTTCACACATTTTAAAATAAATGTATCATCAATGCTGAGGTCTTGAAACTATTTTTCTTTCAACACCAATATCTTAGTGTTTCAAATTACCAATGCTAGCCTGTGTATGTTTGATGTATCACATACTCTGATTTTACGTTTTATTGGAAAGCAGATATCTATGTACAAGTACGTACAGCTGTCTTTTAAAAAGTAAATAAATAGAAAATGTGGAGAACTAATGTTATTCCATAATAAATGGAAAACAATGTGTTTTTTATATATATATATAATATATATATAAACACCATAATAACCCCTTCAGTTATAACTAACTATGGGAATGCGCCCCTGAGATGACAGCCCTCAGCTGCTTTTTTTCGTGGTGTACCTTTTGATGTTTTCTTTTTCTCTTTTGCTTGTTGTGAGAGCTTCTTTTCGCCCAAACTGTGGTAGCTCTTTTCAGATTTGACCCTAGTCCAGATGCACCTTTGGTGTTTTCTTTTTCTCTTTTGCTTGTTGTGAGAGCTTCTTTTCGCCCAAACTGTGGTGGCGCTTTTCGGATTTGACACTAGTCCAGACGCACCCAATGGGGAAAGCAGAAAGTGGCAGGACAATATCTAATTGGCTGGGGGCTGCCTAGCTAGAAACAGGCGGTAACTGTCCAGTGAGATCCTAGAACCTCTCCCACTGTCAGAGTTAACCCCTGGCGCCATTTGTTGATAAAACAATTTTTAATCGATGAATCCATTTTTAGTAATGTTTATGATTTTTGCTTAAACGTGAGAGCATTTTCTGTGTTAGAGGCTAGTGATATGGTCAATAATAATAAATTGTTTGGTTGTAACTTTTCAATATTTTCATTATATTTTCATGACAATGTTGCCTTATAACACTTTAAATAAGTAAAGTTCTTAGTGATTTTTTTTAAAAAAAAGTTTGTTTTAAAAAGTTATTAAATTGTTCAACATTAATCAATTAATCTTTGATTAAATAAATTTGATTCATCAATTAAGATTTTTTTAAATCAATCCCAGCTCTAATATGTGTGTGTGTGCATCTGTCTGTCTATATATAAATATATGTCTGTCTATATATAAATATATGTCTGTCTATATATCTATATATATATATATATATATATATATATATATATATATATATATATATATATATATATATATATATATATATATATATATATATATATATATATATATATATACGAGGGGCGGTCGAAAAGTTTTGCACTTTAGTATGAAGGAGTCAAGGCACGTACCTGGAAATTGGTGTGAACTTTAGTCCTTCTCTATGTATTCACCCCTCAAGGCAATGCACTTCTCCCATCTCTTCTTCACCTTCCTGATGCCCTGATTGTAGAACACTCCCGTCTGGGCCCGGAACCACGTCTCCAGTTCAGTAAACAAGTCCTGGTCGTTAGAAAAACGACATTCATGAAGCGGATTCTTCATGTTTGGAAAAAGGAAGAAGTCAATCGGTGCCAAGTCCGCTGAGTATGGTGGATGGGGCATGATTTCATACCTGCACTGCTGGGCAAGGACGATGGAGCCATGAGCTGCATGAGCCGGCGCATTGTCCTGAAGCAGACGAACGCCTCTGGACAGCATCCCGCGTCTTTTGCGCTTCATTTCTTCTCGTAACTTCTGGAGAAGGCTTTGGTAGTACGTGGAGTTGAAAGTACGGCCACAAGGAAGGTAGTCTGTGAGTATTACCCCACGGCGGTCCCAAAAGACGGTGAGCATGACCTTTCCCGCAGAGCGTACCGTCTTTGCCTTCTTTGGTGGTGGCGAACAGGAATGTTTCCATTGTTTGCTCTGGATTTTAGTCTCGGGGTCATAAAAATGCACCCAACATTCGTCCACAGTAACCAGTCTACGAAAAAAATCATCTTCGTCAGCATTGCACATGTCCAACATCTGTGCGGATGTTTCGGCTCGATGCTCCTTTTGGAATGGCGTGAGAAGGCGGGGAACCCACCTGGCGGACACCTTTGACATGTGAAGCTGCTCATGCAAAATCTTCAATGTGGTCCCATGACTTAGTTCCAACTCAGCCATGATTTCCTCGACGGTTATGTGCCTGTCTGAGAGGACTAGGGCCTCCACTCTTGCAACGTTGCTTGCATCATCTGCAATAGACGGCCTGCTGCTCCTTGGTTCATTTTGAATGCTGCTGTGTCCCGTTTGAAAGTGACTTTTCCAATGCTTCACAGTGTCATATGAAGGGCAGACATCCTTATAAACGGCAAACATCTCATCATGAATTTGCTTTGCGGATTTGCCCTGCAGGTGCAGGAATTTGATTATGCAACGAGCCTCCCTTTTGTCCATGACACCGCTTCATACACAACTGAACCAGTTTCCTGCCAATTTCTCTTTCACACGGCACCCCGCGCGCGCCATGTACGCACGGGAAATGTAAACCAATAGTGTGTCTTTACAATGATACACAGCAATCCCGCCTGTCTTAACGCTTTCTTAGTAAAGTGCAAACTTTTCGACCGCCCCTCGTATATATATATATATATATATATATACACACACACACATTATAAATTGGAATCAATATTTGAGATAAATTATTAAAAATCAAATCAAAGAAACTCAAACTTAGTTTTGAATTATAGAACTAAAAACGTCTACCCTACACAGGATACTCAAACTGGCAGCCATAACAAAAATAGTTCTCCTGCTACAAATGACAGACTGAAATCATTGTGTAGTCAAGATGCATCAAATGTAACTTCAGAAAAATGGCACATTTGACAAAATTCTCTCTTACAGTTATGGACATGTTATGAGAACAGGGAAGTTAGAGCACATTGTGTGACAACATGCAAATTTGACTGGAAAAAAAAAATATAGAGAACAACAAACAATAAAGATACTAGACAGTATGGCATGGAGAAAAGTCTACAAAAGAAATTATAAACAGCAACCAGGGACATTAAATTGTGGACAATTATTAATGTTATCAGACCTACAGGTCTTTTATGTTTGGACATGCGTCCTAATATAACCGACTAGGTTGAAAGTGACGCACCTCGCCAAAACGAGGCAAAATTTTATTTTAAAAATAAAAAATTAAGTTGTGGAGACACATGGTTTTCATAATTTGTTAGCTAAAAAATGTTTGTTTGAAATATATTAGTTGTTGAATGTACACGTTAGATCAGTTGAAAATATGTGGATTAATGATATCTGTTTTCTGGACCTCAGTATTGTATGCACCATGATCTAAAGTATTTTCTGTCTAACCGTATTTCTGAATGTGCTCGTATTAATTGTATGTTAATTTCTGGATATGAAATATACATTCTCATTTCTAAAGACATGCAATAAATTGTGGTATTTATTTACATTAAAGCCCACAGTGTATTAATTTTTGTTGTTGGCCAGTTCATATGTATCGTATGGGAATGGAGTGAGTGTGATGTTATTATTAACTGATCCTATATATTCAGCATGTGTGTGGCGAGATGGATAAGTTGAGATGAACAATAGATCAAGTCAAGGTATTCTTGACCTATTGAAATACGCCAGTGTCAGAACTGAGCATTGGTGTATGGATGGCACAGAATATAGTCAGACTGTTAAGTACTCTTGTCCAGATGGTAAAGTCATATACATCAAGAGCCTACCTTGCCTTCTCGCAACAACTACACCTATGCTTTTATAAATTATTCCCAATTAATTAATTCACAAAGGCAGAACATGGAAATGATTAAACAACTTCAGAAGTTAACAAAATCAATCAATTTACTTTATTGCTTAAACTTCTCTTTTCTTTAACAAGGATCCCATCCGTTCTGTCCATCCACTTCACCTATCACTTTCACCCATATACCTTTAGTGGTAGCTTACTTTCGGCTATATTTGTGTGAAAGTTTGACTCCAATTTGAGCATTCTTCATTTTTATCTCGCATTTTATATATACCTTTGCGTGTTCGCTTCTTTGATAATTCACGCAAATTAGCCAATTACTCTGCAAATATGTCAAAGGGTGATAAACCAAAGAAGTCCATACCTGTCTTCCATCTGCTCCTAAGTTGTGATAAAGGGTGAATCCTATCCCATTATCATTTTCGGAAATATACGCTTAATTCTAACCTAGTTTTACACAGTTTGAACATTCCAGTGTCTCGCCATTGTTGAATATTTCTTGGCGATCTCGGGAAACTCTTCTCTGATTGGTGAAGTGAAATAATACACAGGGGATTCTCCGATATGGTGAAAGCAACCACCAGAGAATTTGTACAGAGTTCACGACAATACGCAACTGGAAAGTTACAGGTGAAAGTCACAATGTCAAGTTTATTATTTATGTAAATCAGCATATAGTTATACCACTTAAAAGGTTTATCTAAAAATTAATATACCTCACGAAGTCAGAATATTTATTTAAATTATGCTGATATGATATTATCACAGAAAAGATAACATTACAGGCAAATGACTAGGGATAATAATAAAAGTAGGAAGAAAACATTATTGGATGGGCGGCAGGTAGTCTGTCAAAATGTATGATTATGGAAATGGACAGAAAATGTTAAAGATCAACTGCAGCCTTTCATATGGAAACATACGATGTGATTTAATCTATCACACAGACGGTTTTCACAAGAAAAAATCTTTAACAGATCTTGGAAAGTGGCTGTGATCTGAATATAGGATGATATGTGTTCCTAGAGCATTAACTTCTGAATAACTTTAGTACTTCCCACATATGAACTTGTATATTTATTATGCTGTGTGGTTTACAGTTAAAACTGTATCGTCTATTTGAAGCAACAGCCAAAACAGGAAGTTCAAGTTCTTAATGATCGTGGCTGACACATCTGTAATTGGTCAGTTAGTTTAGGAGCCAGATAAAGAAATCTGTCCTATAAAAGCAACAGCCAAAACAGGAAGTTAAAGTTCTTAATGGCCGTGGCTGACACATCTGTGATTGGTCAGTTAGCCTAGGAGCCAGATAAAGAAATCTGTCCTATAAAAAATACTGTGAAATGGACACACACAAAAAACCCATGCAGAATAGTGCTTTATAAACAGAAGAAATCCCAACCATTTTAGGATGGAAACACACTAAAACGTTTTAGTCCTATGGCAATAGTCTTCTTCTTCTTCCATCCTTAGCCATCAACCGGCAAAGCAGTATGTGGCCAGTACACCTAGTGGCGTCTTAGGGCAACAACAAATTGATCAATCTATCGCTGTTTCCACCACGCCTAGTGGCGTCTTTGTGGAACAGAAACAGACCAAACAATCTATCGTTGTTTCCGTAATCAGATTGGTTGGCAAGCAGGTGATCAGCCCACTGTGTATGGCAATAGTAGCTCTATAGAATGTCTGTAGCACATTACTTGAAAAGATAGTAGCAAGATGAGTAGTGAACCACCTCGAAAATGCACACATCCTCCCTGATATCCTGGGTAGCTATAGGCCTATGAAAGTAACATGGGGTAATGCTGGAACATTTGCAAACGATGTATACTTGGGATTCCAGGGTAAATGAGAAACGGTAGCTGTGGCAGTTGATCTAGAGTCCTAGAGAATGCTTATAACAGTGTGAAGTTTGCTACCTTAATGAACTGTGCAGTTGCTTGTGGTGAAGACCCTTGGCTAACAAGATGGATAGCAGCTGCCTTAACGGAGAGATATCCAGCATTTTGCTTGGGAACATGGACATCAGATCCAATGCTCATTTGTTCAGGACTACCCCAGGGTTCTCTTCTACTATCACCAATGCTGTTTAATATCGACACAGCAAAAGTAGCCACCATTCAACCAACATTCATTCATTCATACCCCTCCACTCCCAAAGGAGCATAGGCCTTCAACAAACACATGCCAAGTCCTCCTGTCCCGTGCCATCATCTCAAGTTCTTTCCATGTTCTCCTCATCACCTTCACCTCTGTTTCCAACTCTCTTCTCCATGTACTTCTTGGTCTTCCTCTGCCTCTCTTGCCCTGGGGGCTCCAGAACAAGGACTGCCCTGCAATGCCACCAACAGGTTTCCTCAGTGTGTGTCCCATCCATCGCCATCGTCTTCTTCTCATCTCTCGCTCCACCGGCACCTGTCTAGCTCCTGTCATCAGTTCCACGTTGGTAACCTTGTCATACCATTTTAATCCCTCTATTCCACGCAAGCACCCATTTATGAAAGTCCGCAGCTCTTTGGTTGTTGTCTTTGTTGTTCTCCATGTCTCCGAGCCATACAATAGGACTGACTTCACATTTGAGTTGAAGATTCTTATTTTCGTGTTGGATCCGATTTCTCTTGATCTCCATATATTTCCCAATGCAATGAAAGCTCCTCTTGCCCTTTGTATTCCCATCTTGATATCGCTGTCTGTCCCTCCAACCCTGTCTATATCGCTGCCAAGACATGTGCACGACTCTACATCTTGAATTGGTGTTTCCTCAAGTTCAACCCTGCTATCATCACCTGCATTTACTCTCATTATTTTTGTCCTTTCCCTGTGTATCTTCAGACCCAATTGCCATGACCTCTCCTCGAGTGTTTTCAATTTGTCCTGCATCTGACTACGGCCACGGGACAGAAGAGCCAAGTCATCAGCAAAATCCAGATCATCCAACTGCCTAGTCAGAGTCCACTGGATTCCATTTCTGTTGTGTGTTGTCGATGATCTCACAACCCAATCCATTGCCAGCAAGAAAAGAAATGGAGACAAGAGGCATCCCTGTCGCACTCCCGTTCCCATCCCAAACGGTTCCGCTAGCTGTCCCTCGTGAAGAACTCTGCATGTCATGTCTTCATATGTTTTCTTTATTAAATTAATGATCTCCAGGGGAACTCCACAATGCCTCATCAATCTCCAAAGTGACTCTCCGTCCACACTGTCAAATGCCCCCTCGCAGTCCACAAATCCGATGTACAGCGGTGAATTCCATTCCAGACCCCGTTCAACCACTATTCCCAAAGTGGCCATCTGGTCTGCACATGATCTGTCTTGTCGAAAACCTGCCTGTTCATCTCTCAGTTTCTTGTCCATGGACTCTCTCAATCTCTCAAGGATAATCCTGTCCAATACCCCTCCTGGCACTGATAGTAACACCATTCCTCCATAACCTGTGCACTCTTGTAAATTTCCCTTCCCAGGCAACCTAACCAGATATCCCTCCTTCCATTCTGCTGGTATCTCCTCCCTTTCCCAGACCCTACCAATTAATCTATATAACATCTCTGTAGCCGTGTCGATATCTGCTTTGATGGCCTCTGCTGGAATGCCATCAGGTCCAGACGCTTTTCCCTCTCTTAGAAGCTTTATGGCTTTCTTTACCTCTTCCCTCGTTGGTCTTTCACCATTAATTTGTAGCTCCTCCTCTGCTGGCTGGATGTCCGGCGGGTTTTGTGGAGCTGGTCTATTGAGAAGGTCCCCAAAATATTCTGTCCACCTCTTCATCTGCTCTTGTATATTGCTGAGCAGTTTCCCATTCTTGTCTTTTATGAGGCAACTTGTTTGCTTGTATTTCCCTGTTAGCTTCTTTGTACTGCTATACAGTTCTCTCATATTTCCTTTGGCTGCAGCATCCTCTGCCTCTCTTGCCAACTCCTCAATATACCTCCTCTTGTCTCTTTTGATACTTCTTTTTACTTCTTTGTTTGCTTCTGTGTACACTTCTTGAGCCTTGGCTTTGGAGCTTCTAGTTTTGCTTGTGTTTAACTCTGCTTTCTTGTTTTTTCTGTCTTTTATCTTATTGATGGTTTCTGTTGTTATCCATGCTTTTTGTTGTCTTTCCCTTTTCCCCAGTATTTCTTCACATGTCTCCTTCCATACTGTTTTGACCTGCCGCCAATAGTCTTCTGTATTCTCTACATCTTCCAGCTGTTGGAGCACTTGGAATTTGTTGGATACTGTGACCGCAAATTTGTCTCTTGTTTCTTGATTTCTTAGCTGTCCTACATTAAACTGTTGTCTATAATTTTGCATAGTTGCATATCTCTTGAGTTTCATTTTTACTTTGGCTATCAGAAGATGGTGATCTGATGCCACATCTGCTCCTCTATATACCCTTACATCCTGCAATGATGATCCAAACTTCTTGTCTATGCACATATGATCAATCTGATTTTCTGTTCTATGGTCTGGTGATATCCATGTTGCCCTGTGTATTCTCTTATGTGGAAACATGCTTCCTCCTATAGCCAGTTGATACGAAGCACAGAAGTTTGCGAATAGCTCTCCATTTTCATTCATTACTCCTAGCCCATGTCTTCCCATGACCTCCTCAAATCCAGTGTTGACTGTACCCATCGTTGCATTCATGTCACCCATCAAAATTGTGATGTCTCTTCTTTTTACTTTATCCATAATTTCTTGTAGTTTAGTATAAAATGCTTCTTTCACAGACTCTTCTTTGTCATTAGTTGGTGCATAACATTGGATGACATTTACATGAATTTTCTTTTTAGCTGTTTTGAAAGAAGCTGTTATTATTCTGGGTCCAACAGCCTCCCATTCAATTAGTGCTTTCTGTGCTTCTTTAGATAACATAAGAGCTACCCCTTCACTGTGGTGTGAACTTTCGTCTTCATGTCCTGAGGACAGCACCAATTCACCTGTGATGAGTTTCTTCCTGTCTACCCCCTTCCACTTTGTTTCACACATTCCCAGAACCTCGATTTTGTATTCCCTCATTTCTGCTGCTACTTGCGCCACTTTCCCTTGTTCGTTTAATGTCCGAACATTCCAGGTGCCAAATCTGGAAGTTCTCCTAGAAGAAAGAAGGTTAGTCAGCAACACAGACTCCTTTCGGCTTTCTCTGTGTTGCATCATACGCCTCCCCGCGAGAGGACCTTCCCCTGTCTTGGATGGCTGTGTTTTATTTTCTTTATTTGACTTGTCCATATTTGTTGAAGTTTTTTGTGGTTTAAATTTTTTTTTACAGGATGGTGTAACCGGCCCCATGCCCAACCCTCCTTAGTCGCTTTTTACGACATGCTTGGTAGGGGACAGTGTTACTATTCTTTGCTCCCCTTTCGGGCCCCGGTAACACACGGGTGATTCAACCAACAGGGTCTGTGCAAACGTTAACTTTCGCAGATGACATACTCATTTACAGAACTGGCTCAGACAGGAAATAGTCAAAAGCGTATAGGAGACACTACAGGCGGTTTCTAAATGAGCGAGGAAACCAGCTCAAAGGTCAATCCCAACAGAGCATGTATGCTGTGGTGCTCCTTGGACAACTCCGTAGTGAAAGCAGACCTTCCAAGCATTTTCTCAGTGGGTAGAAAATTGAAAGGCAAGACAAGCTGAAATATCATGAAGTAATGTTTGATCGTGAGCTGTTGTACAAGTACCATGTTGAGCTAATAATACTGAAGTGCAAGAGAGGTCTGGCAGCTCTAAAAACAATGGCCGCTGTGCACCTGGAGCAGGAACTACTGTTTCTCCTGTATCATCACCTAGTCATGTCAGTAATCGAGCATGGGCTGGGAATACTCAGTTAGTCCTTTTCAGGACTTAGTATCTATTGACGCTGATCGGGTTAACAGTTAACGGAGTTCACTTATTTTTAGATGGTAAATGCGCTCTGATATAACCAAATAGGTTGAAAGAAACGCGCCTCGCCACAAGAAGGCAAAAACCGAACCGAACCAAAAAATATATAAGGATCAGTGATGGACACCCTGGGCTTCCCTACCGCTTCTCCCCTTGTTAACAACAAGGCAGCTGTGAAAGACTTTTTCCCGTTTTTGTTTGTTTTTTAACTGGGAGAGTACACACATATACATCAACACAATTTTACATTTTTTATGTACTCTGGACTATTTGATGATACCATATTTTGATATCGGAAATCAAAATTTGTATCTTGAATTAACTACACTATACATCCTAATTATAATCCATCAAGGGTTGAACTGGATATTCAATCTATTTTTTTTTTTAAAGTACAGATGAAGTCTCTTGTTGTCTTGTCTTTGATCCACCAGCACTGAGCGTAAGCTCTTGGTGATTTTCATGCCATAATGTGAAACTATGCGGTTCTGATTAGTTGTTCAAGTCTGCTATGTAGGATATTTTCAATGATTTGGTTCTTTGGTAGGATGAGTTGTCTCGTCTCTTGTAGTGCTGGGCAGAATTTTGAGTGTTTTTTTGGGGTTTTTTTTTTTAAATTAATGAAGAAAAATATCTCGTTCAACCTCTGATTGGTTATAATTAGGATATATATTGTTTTCAATTCCAAATAATATGAACAACTGCCGATATGAAAAAGTGGCACCACATTTGTCAAATCATTGTAAATAGAAACAATCACAATTGTGCTTTTACGTTAAATAAAAAAAATAAAAAAAATCAAGAAGAAAAACTGAACAAGAATAACATTATAGTGGAGGGGTGTAAAGGCCTGGTGGTTCCAGTTATATAACTGACTTTAACAGATATTTAATTGACTTTCATCTGTTAAAAGTCATATGCATTGTAAGAACAGCATCAGACCTTCACATTCCCAGCCACTATATATTAACATTTGTTCGTGTTAAATATTGTTTGACTATATTGTGCAGTTCCCTAGGTCTGTCTATTCTTAACACCTCTTCCATATTTATAGGTAAGTTGGATGCTTGCAAATAATCTAATATTGGTATTCTCATTTGTTCATACCTCTTACATTTTAACAAGAAATGTTCTATAAGAAGACATCCTGCACAGTAAGGTTCTTCTATTCTGAAATAGCCTTTTCCCAGCTGTAGTCTGAGAAGTTTCTTATTACTGGGAATTTTCAATTCCCTAGATATCTGACATTTTCTTGTTGGAGCCTTGAACATCTTATATGCATGTCTTCCTTTCAGATTTTTATCCCACTCTGCTTTCCATTTATCTGTTATTAAATCTTCAATTAATCTCTTAATCTCTGATTTACTCATCCCTACATTTATTAGATTTTTATCAGATCTACCTTTCTTGGCCCCTTTATCTGCCTTTTCATTTCCTTCTATGCCAACATGTGAAGGTATCCAAGCAATTAAGACTGAACACCCTCTGGAATATAAGTATGTAGTAGCCAGAAATATCTCCTCTGCTATATCAGGTCTACTACATTCTCGCAAGTTTCTAAGTGCTTTAATTGTTGAAAGAGAGTCAGTTAAAACTAAGTTTTTTGGGAGGGTTATTAGAGAATATTTCTAGTGCTTTTAGTATTGCCACCATCTCTCCAGTGAAAATGGATGTATTTTCTGTGATGCTATATTCTTTTGCCATTTTCCATATTGGAATATATATTCCTATCCCCAATTTGCCATCCTCACCCTTGGATCCATCTGTGTACACAGTAATGCTGTCTTTTGATATTTGTTGTATATATTTATTGGATGTGTTTTTAATATTTTCTATATTTGTTTTCTTAAGTATTTCTGCTAGGTGGTAGTCCGTGTCTGGTTTCTTGATCTCCCAGGGTGGAATCACTGGCTTGCATTCACAACTGTTATTAATTGATGTAATTAATGTACCCAGATGGACAATTTCCTCCATACACTTCCATCCTGTAGGGTATCTAGTGGTATTCACTGAACTGGCCTGAGTTGTTAGTTGGCATCTGGTGAAAGCTGTACGTGCTGGGTGAGACTTATCTAACATAACTCTGTTCATGTAATTTAGTCTTAACTCCTTTCTCCATAATTCTAAGGGTAGAATTCCTAAAGCCACCTCTATAGCTCCCATTGATGTTGATCTGATTGCACCTGCTATTGTACATAAAACCTGATGCTGAATTCTGTCTAATTTAATCTTGTTACTGTGTGCAGCAGAGTCATATATTATACTTCCATAATCTATTATTCCTCTAATAAAAGATTTATAAAAAGTGAGCATTGTCTTAGTGCTTGCACCCCATCCATTACCTTTCAAATATCTTAATAAGTTAAGTCAATCCTCTGCAAGACTCCACTAGTTTATCTATGTGTTTATTCCAGTTCAGCTGTTGGTCCAATATCATTCCTAGATATCAAGTGGTTTGCACTGTATGCCCTTGGATATTTATGTCTATAATTTTATTTTTTACAACCCTACCTTTACTGAAGATTCTGCTAGCCTAAAGCCCTAAAATGATGCCAGTTCATACAGACCAATTTCTTTAACTTCCCATCTAGGTAAAATATTAGAAACCATAGTAAATAAAAGATTAAAGTTTTATTTGGAAAAGAATAATTTATATAATCAAACTCAGTCAGGATTTAGGAAGAACAGATGCACTATGGATCAGATAATTAAATTGGAACATGAAGTAAAATCAGGATTTCAAAAGAAAGAAAAAACTGTGGTAGTATTTTTAGATATAGCTAGGGCTAATGATGAATGCTGGAGAGAGGGTGCTCTCTTTAAAATGAAGAAGATAGGAGTAACCGGTAAAATATATAATTATTTAGGGAATTTTCTGCAAGATAGATATTTCACTGTTCAGGTAAACAATGATAGATCAGAACTGTATGAACAACAAAATGGAATACCCCAAGGATCAGTAATGTCTCCGTCAATTTTTACAATAATGGTAAATGATTTAGGTGAGGAATTTAATGATATAACAAATAAATTGTCACAGTTTGCAGATGATGTTGCTAAATGGAGGACTGGAAGACATCTGCCAAAATTATATAAGGATCTACAGAAGCAAATAAATAAAGTATGTAAATGGATGACAAAATGGGGTTTTCAGCTGAATACAAATAAAACATTGGGAATGATCTTCAGTAAAGGTATGGTTGTTAAAAATAAAATTATATACATAAATATCCAAGGGCAAAACATTAATACAGTGCAAACCACTCGATATCTAGGAATGATATTGGACCAACAGCTGAACTGGAATAAATACATAGATAAACTAGTGGAGTCTTGCAGGGGATTGACTAACTTATTAAGATATTTGAAAGGTAATGGATGGGGTGCAAGCACTAAGACAATGCTCACTTTTTATAAATCTTTTATTAGAGGAATAATAGATTATGGAAATATAATATATGATTCTGCTGCACACAGTAACAAGATTAAATTAGACAGAATTCAGCATCAGGCTTTATGTACAATAGACTAAGGACTGGAAGATCAAACACAACATCATCACCTAGATACCCTAAATCTAATGGTTTCATTGAGAGACAGATACAAACTATCAAGTCAATCATGAAGAAAACAAGAACAGAGGATGTACACCTAGCACTCTTGAGATGGAGAACAACACCGGTAGACAGTAAGATCGACAGTCCAGCAGAACTTATGTTTGATAGAAGAATTAAAGACCTTCTACCATCTAAGGTCCACTTCCGTCCACAACATAGAGACAGCACATATGATCAACTTCAGCATCGTCAGCAAGTTCAGAAATCCAACTATGACAAATGTGCTAAAGACTTACCACCATTATATCCTGGTCAGCATGTGACTACCTACAACCACAACAATGACACATGGTCAAAAGCAACAATCATTTCCAGAAACCCTGAACCCAGGAGCTATACTTTAAGACCAGACAGCAGCAGCAACCTCCTGAGGCGAAACAGAGTGGACATAAGAGAAATCCCACAGAATACAACAGAACAGAGAATTCCCATGCTTTCAACAGACAATGCAGTAAGTCCAGACCTTGGTGCCCCACAAAACCAACAAGCGCCAAGGCCGAAATCACAACCAACTCAAGCTAAACCAGGGACTTCCGCAGAACCACCAGCACTTTACACCACTCGTTCTGGCCGTACAGTGACACCTCCCAGCCGATACAGACAGTGACATATATATACTCACACTGAGCATTACACATACTTATCCTTTCTCACATGAAACATTTCGTTGGAAATGTTTGCACACATTTTTTTTTCAAAAAAGGGGGGATGTAATATGAATACATTAAAGTACGAACCACACATTGTAATATAATGCGAATCTTGACATATACGAGATTCTGTAAATAAACATGGCTACAGACTGAACATGCTTTTACTGAGTGCCTTCTGAAACATGTGTGTGCTTGTGTAGATGACGAGGTAATGCTTATATACATACATCATAACATTACAAGGATGGCAAATTGGGGATAGGAATATATATTCCAATATGGAAAATGGCAAAAGAATATAGCATCACAGAAAATACATCCATTTTCACTGCAGAGATGGTGGCAATACTAAAAGCACTAGAAATATTCTCTAATAACCCTCCCAAAAAACTTAGTTTTAACTGACTCTCTTTCAACAATTAAAGCACTTAGAAACTTACGAGAATGTAGTAGACCTGATATAGCAGAGGAGATATTTCTGGCTACTACATACTTATATTCAAGAGGATTCTTCTTCTTCTTCCATCCTTAGCCAACGACCGGCAAAGCAGTCAGTGGCCATTACGCCTAGTGGCGTCTTAAGGGCAACAGCGAATAGATTTTCTTTGCCGTTGTTCCCATCACGCCTAATGGCGTCTTTAGGGCAACGACAAATCAATCCGTTTGTTGTTGTTTCCGTAATCAAAGTGACTGGCAAACGGGTGATCAGCCCGTTGGGATTCCAGAGGATGTTCAGTCTTAATTGCTTGGATACCTTCACATGTTGGCATAGAAGGAAATGACAAGGCAGATAAAGAAGCCAAGAAAGGTAGATCTGATAAAAATCTAATAAATGTAGTAAATCAGAAATTAAGAGCTTAATTAAAGATTTAATAACAGATGAATGGAAAGCAAGAGTGGGATAAAAATCTGAAAGGAAGACATGCATATAAGATGTTCAAGGCTCCAACAAGAAAATGTCAGATATCTAAGGAATTGAAAATTCCCAGTAATAAGAAACTTCTCAGACTACAGCTGGGAAAAGGCTATTTCAGAATAGAAGAACCTTACTGTGCAGGATGTCTTCAAGACAATAATATAGAACATTTCTTGTTAAAATGTAAGAGGTATGACCAAATTATATTACCAATATTAGATTATTTGCAAGCATCCAACTTACCTATAAATATAGAAGAGGTGTTGAGAATAGACAGACCTAGGGAACTGCATAATATAGTCAAACAATATTTAACACGAACACATGTTAATATTATTGTCTGGGAATGTGAAGGTCTGATGCTGTTCTTACAATGCATATGACTTTTAACAGATGAAAGTCAATTAAATATCTGTTAAAGTCAGTTATATAACTGGAACCACCAGGCCTTTACACCCCTCCATTTTAATATAATTCTTGTTCAGAGTTTCATCTTGATTTTGTTTGTTTTTTGTTTTTTTTTTTGTTTATTTATTTAACGTATTAGCATAATTTTGATTGTCCCTATTTACAATGATTTGACAAATGTGATGCCACTTTCTCATCGGCAGTTGTTCATATTATTTGGAATTGAAAACAATATATATCCTAATTATAACCAATCGGAGGTTGAACGGGATATTTTTCTTCATTAATCAAAAAAAAAAAATCTTACTCAACGCTTTATTAACCTTCTAGCCATGGTATTGTCCGGCCGAAAATGGCGTCTACGTCGTTCAGCCTCGTTTTCGATTCTGACATAGTTGGCGTCACTCTATATGAATCTAGGGCACTACCATACACAGTTGTGTGGGGTTTCTTTTTAAGTGCCTTCAACCGAATGGACAAAGGGGAGAATACTTCAGACGGAAACACTGACATGGCAAGAAGA
This sequence comes from Oreohelix idahoensis, assembly GCA_024509875.1. Classification (NCBI taxonomy): domain Eukaryota; kingdom Metazoa; phylum Mollusca; class Gastropoda; order Stylommatophora; family Oreohelicidae; genus Oreohelix; species Oreohelix idahoensis. Next base: position 255,936 of record JAMPIV010012234.1, on the reverse strand, counting down.
GGCTTGTTATTATCAGCGTTGCCACTCTTAGGTGGATTCACCTAGATCTTAGTTTTTTGTCCCGTCTAGGTGTCATTTTTCTTCATTAGTTGAAGAACGCCACCTCGATTCCGCCCAAAATAGACCAGAGTAGCCCAACAAATTGCCCGAAGTAGCCCAAGATATCTAGGTTTTATTTTTGTTGTTTTTTTTTCTTCAAAATTCAGAGTGAATTGCAGGTGATCGTATTAACTCTAAAATAGGACGAGAGGTCGGAATGCTTGAATCTACGGTACGGAATATTATAAAACACACAGGCGAAATACCAGCTTATGTATGAAGATATAAAGAAAGTGAAGACAGTTCAGTCTACGCTGCTAAAATATTTGAAAAGACCGTAATGACGTTTTCGTCATATTGCCAGGTACAATGTTTTGTAATTTATTTTTATTTTTCAAAATTTTGCTTTCTTTAGCTATTCTATTACAGTCAATTCTCACTATTCGCGGGGATTAGGTCCCTTGAAAAACCCCTGAATACGGAAACCTCGAATACAGAACCAATAAACCCCCCCCCCCCCCCCGGGGGGGGGGGGGTTTGTTCCTGCGGAACGCTGTTCACCATACACTTTTGCTGCCGATAACCATAAACTCATCATTTCGCCTACCTTTCTTGTAAAAAAAAAAAAAACAGCTTATTTATTACTCTGTGCATTTTATACAGTTTTCTTTGTAATAGTACAGTATGTACAATCTTTTGGTGTACCAATACTCATTCACTCACCAATTCACTCACACTGTCACTACTCATTCACCAATTCAAGCGCAAACACACACACACACACACATTATTACAAAATCCTTGGAAAACAAACTTACATAGAACATATAAAATTAAGAAAATTGTATTCAGACATTCCAGAGCGAAGTTTATCTAACGTACTTCATCACTGAGGCTAATCAGAGCCTTCTTGCGCTTAGGCACACTCGCCAACACACTTGCACTTCGCTTGGATGTCATTATTAATTACAAAAATCATCAAAAACAGCGTAAAACTGCAACAAGGTGGATGAAAAGATGCTTGACAAAGACACGTGTAAACACAACGAAAGCCGGGAGAAGAAGAAGGCAGCCTATCCTTGCTGCGTGGTAGGCGTCTCGAAATTGTTTGCCTACTGCGCAATGCCGCAAATACCCACGATGTGCCCGCGAATGGCAAAAAAATGGTTACATTTTATATCGCGCGAATCCGCGAATAATGGAACACGCGAATAGCGAGGATTGTCTGTGCTTGGTTTGTTTGTTTGTTTTTGTTTTTTGTTTTTCTTTTTTTTTAATTACCCCTTCTGGGGCTCAAAGTGAGGTCTATTGACTTTATTGTGTAAAATGTGTAAAATATGTGTGATCTCGGCCCTGACTAAGACACTTTGATTTTAGCCAAAAGGCTACCGGTACTGTTATTTTATTTAAATATTTATTTAAATAAATTAAATAATTTATTTATTTAAATATATTTTCCTTCTCCTTTGCTGTTATATTACCTAAATAAATAGATAAAAAAGCTTATGTTTAAAAGTTTTCATTGCATATTTCCATTGGGCTGGAACCAATTACCATATTTTATATATAATTATAAGTTCGAATAGTGCGAATTCGAATTATGCGAATCAGATTTCCCATGTCTGAATATAGAAACTTCTCCCTCCTCAAGTCAGTCCACATGTAGTAAATCAAAACCGTAACATTTTGTGAAAGTATATGTGTGTGCCCTCCCTTTTCCCAAAAAAGAAAGTAAAGTCTCTCATAACTGCATACATGCCACATGCTATGGTTTACCCATAATCTGTACGAGGTGTTTGCGTTTTCAGATGTGTACACCCTGTACATAATTTCTGTACAGGTTTTCTAACCCATTCCCCTTATTACTGTGTCTCAGAGTTCTTTTATAAGGTCCTATTGAACACAGGATTTCCCAGTCTGTTAGTGATAATTTAACACAGAAATAGACTAAATGATGACACCATCACATTATTTTTACAGTGTAAAATAAACTCAGATATTTATTGTTTGGGTTTTAAAATAAGTGAAGACCTGCTTTAAAAAGCAAAGTCCCCGTGCCTCATTTATAAAACAGCCCACTGTAATTGAAAATATTTTTACACGAATTAACTCTTTTGATATGTTTTTTTCAGTCTTTGTACAGGTTTTGCGGGTCTGTGTACCGGGTTTTGGATTTTTTGTACAGGTTTTTCATCTCCGAGGTGTGGCATGTATGTAACTGTCCTGTTGTTAACAAGGTGAAAAGAGATGAGAAAGCCCGGGGTGTCCGGGATGACACCCAATCCACCAATTGGGATACCACTTATCCAACAAGCTAAAGATATGAACTACCGATTAATGTAACTGTGATACCGATAAAATAACTGCTGAAACTCTGCTGCAAAGATGCCTAAATATGAGGAACAGAGAAAGTACATATGGCCGTCACCAGTAACCTTCCAGGATGGAGACAGAAATAGCCTCATTATATTAACATTTGTAGCTCTGTTTATTAATTTTTTTCGCAAATAAATAATCCTAGTTAGGTTGTGCTTTAAACGTAGGTCTTGTTGAAATAAAATCACAGGCAATTTTTTTGGGGGGTAGGCCCTGTTACACGAAGTCGACCGGTCGACCGAATGGACTTATGAGTTCAGTAGGCCTATTCATTTTCAATAAATATTGTACAAAATCAATAGTATTGAAGATCATATTTGTTGTGCTGCGTAAATGATTACAGAAAGGTAAGTAGCGGTTCATTTATCTGTATAATTATACAATCATGAATTATGAAGGGTTGTTTATGGGATAGAAGTCTGAAAGGCAGACATGCATATAAATTGTTCAAGACTCCAACAAGAGCGTGTCAGGAATCTTGAGAACTAAAAATTCTTAGCAATAAGAAACTTCTTAGACTGCATCTAGGAATGAGCTATTTTAGAATAGAAGAACCTCACTGTGCAGAGTGTCTAGACAAAAATATTGTAGAGCATTTCCTACTAAAATATAGGAAGTACGAACAACAGAGAAAACCAATATTAGATTATTTACTGGCATGCAGTTCATCAATAACTGTGGAACAGGTGTTGGGAATAGATAGACCTGGAAAATTGCACGGTATGGTAAAACATTATATTACAAGAACTAAAGTTAATATATAAGGATCAGTGATGGTGTGAGGATAAGGAGTAGTCTGATGGGGTGCTTGTAAGGATGATGGCAGATAATTGCTGGATTTGGTGTAATCTCAGAAACGTTTTCTTTTGTTTAAAAAAAAATATTTATTGTTTGTTTGTTTCTTGGAAAGGTGGAGGTCACTCACACATACATTCACACAATTTTGGTTTTGATTTACTTTATTTGGACTGAGTGGAGGTGGGAAGAAGATACTATATTTAGATATCAGAAATAATATTTTGTTGTCTTGAATTTATTACATTATATATCCTACTTATAACCTATCAAGGGTTGAACAGGGTACTTTGTTTAAAAAAATGTATGAAGCCTTTTAGTTAGTGGGATACCATCTACATCCACTTGACTTCAAAAATAAACTCTTAAAGTTCATCTGTAGATTTTATTTTAAGCACACTAAATGTATGACATGATTTAAGACACTCAGTATTTCAGAATATTTACAGTTTGATTTTATACATTTCATAAAACAAATTCGAACAGTAGGCCTACAATTTTTTTGTTAATGTTCAGAACATCACATTTTGTACTAAAATTTGGTTACAGTGGATTACAGATAAACTATTTTCTGGGTACTATTTCTTTCATTTTGTTCCATACAGTTTAGCTGAGATGTCTAAAGCGGCAAAGAAAGCATATGATAACTCCTCTCTCAGGCATATCATCAATCAATCAGTACCCTTTAGCTCCCCGAGTAGCATAGGCCTTCAACAAGCACATGCCAAATCTTCCTGTCCTGTGTCATCTGCTCAAGTTCTTTCCATGTTTTCCTCATCATTTTCATCTCTGCATCCAGTTCTTTTCTCCATGTGTTTGTTTGGTCTACCTCTGCCTCTCTTTCCCTGTGGATTCCAGAACAAGGACTGCCTTGTAATGCTATCAACAGGTTTCCTCAATGTGTTTCCTATCCATTGCCAGCATCTTCTTCTCAACTCTTGTTCCACTGGCACTTGTCTGGTTCTTCTCATCAATTCAACATTTGTGACTTTGTCATACCATTTCAGTCCTTCTATACTACGCAAGCACCTGTTTATAAAAGTCTGTAGCTTTTTGGTTGTTGTTTTTGTTGCTCTCCATGTCTCAGAGCCATACAATAGGACTGACTTGACATTTGAGTTGAAGATTCTTATTTTTGTGTTGGACTTGATTTCTCCTGTTCTCCATATGTTTCCCAATGCAATGAAAGCTCCTCTTGCTTTTTGTGTTCTTATTTTGATATCATTGTCTATCCCTCCAACTTTGTCTATATTGCTGCCAAGATATGTGTACAATTCTTCATCCTTTAGTGGTGTTTCTTCAAGTTCAACCTTGTTATCTTACTTACTTACTTAGTCGTTCCCCTTCTACCGTGAGGTGTAGAGGTTTGGAAGAGAGAGCACCAGACTATCCTATCGGCTGTCTTCCTCCTGGCCTGGTTCCATTCTAGTCCTTGGTCCTTCAAAGATTGTCTAATGCCGTCCTCCCAGCGGTATATTTTCATGTATATCATAAGAGTTTAATATTATGAGGTCGTGCATGTGGTTGGGCGCCACATGATGTAAAACAAATTGCTACAGAAACCACAGCTACAAGAGCACATGAATGCTTTTGTGCAGGCCAGGCCCTTCAAGATTCATATGTGGCTCGAGCCATTTCACGTTGTGAGGCCCCTTCATTGGTTGGGAAGAGATGTAAAAAATATTTTATTGTGAAGAAAGACATGTGAAAAAAGGTCCCTCCATGAGGTGAGGCCTGGGCCAAGTAGCACTGCTGGTTCTCCCTCCTGGTGCCAGCTTCCTACAAGAGGGTCAGATGCAGTTGTGGCTTCATGCTCCTTAACTCTTACTATCCGGCAAGCCCCGTGAAGTGGCGCGGGTTTAGTACCAATTTTACAGCTCGCCAGTTCAAGTGGCGCGCGACGGTAACGATAGCTAAACTAGCGCGTAAAAACGTGGTTTTAGCTCACGTATAGTAAGAGTTAAGGATAGAAGTGGGAAATGATGCTTCTCTCTTTTCACCATTTATATTGATTTTCTATTGTATGTATCATGTACAGTTTGATCGCATCTTATGCAAACTTAACGCAATTTCACCTTTATGCGGTTGGTTGGTTAACAAGGTACAATTATAAAAAGCTGTCATTGTAAATTATTTACAGGAATATTTTTGGTAAATACATAAAATATTATGTTTTGAAAAATGTATTTTTAAAAATAAAATGTAAAAATAAGGATAAATAATAAATATAAAATACAAGAATAATAATAAAAATGAAGATGAAACACTCTATGCACTTGGTGATTAAGTAAAAGTCACTTTTATGTACAGTATTTGTAAAATTAAGTCACAGAAAAGATAACAGCTTGTATTTTTTTAATGTTTACAAAAACATTTACTGCAATACATTAAAATAAATATCTGTATATGCCTAGTCATGCAGATGCAATACAGTTGACATTCAAAAATCCGGCAACCTCCGGACCTGAGGAGTGCCGGATTGTTGAAAATGCCGGATTTTTTTTTGGTTATATAAGCTGTATATATTTAACAGAAAATGACTACCTGTACAGTCCTTTAAAGAAAGAAAATTAAATGTTTACGTTTTACACTACTTCTTTTATTTGCTGAATCCATAATGAGGCTATACAGCAGCAAATAAATGATAAAATGAGAAGGAATGAGCAGGAATGCCTGTTAACACGTGCAAGCAAGACCCAAACAGCTGCATCAAAACATAAACGGCTCCAGAAAACAGTGGCGCGCCAACGAGGTAAATTAAAAATTTGCTCCGAAATCCATTCCGGAAAACTGAAGGAACCGGATTATCGATGGCCGGATTTTTGAATGTCAACTGTACTAGCCAGCTTGTGTTGTTCATTTTAGGATCATAGCCAATGTATCCCTCTGCAGCTTTTTATGCACCTTAAATAATTGAAAATCTATTTTTGTTTCTTATTTATTAAAGTTTTTATCTTATTTTTTCATCTTTATTTACTATTTATAATATAAATTTAAAATTATAAAATTTTTAGTGAAATAGTAGTGTCAAATAGCTTTTTTTTCCTTAAAAACTGAACTATTTTTAGGGGGCTTGCTAGAGTTACTGCCCAATTTTGACTATATATGGTGTCTTCGGAACCTAACCACAGCGCTGAAGTTTCTATCGGATGGGTTGCTTCCTGGTGCCAAACCCTCCTTAGTCATGGAAAGAACTTAAGTGAATTAACTGAAGGCCTGAGCTCCATCGGGTGCAGATGGGTAATGATAATGAGTATATGTTTACGTGATAGGACTCAGTGGTTCTATTATGTGCTGCCCAGTCTCAATCCCAGCAGTCTACATGGATGCCTTGTTTCTGTTATCTTTATGATGGGTTTACTGTGTTAGATATGCATGGAGGCATAACTGGAGTCATCCTTATATGACCACCAGATAAGCGCAAAGCTACAATATTCAAAAGTGGAAGTGAACCTGTCTGCCTGTCTGTGAGGCTCATTACACCCTCATTGACTCTTGAAATCACCCACACACTTCCAGGGATTCCCCCTGTGGTGAAACATGTTCAGCACCCAGCATTGCACACTAAGCTTGGAGGAGTCACTTGAGCCCCAGAAGTAACTTTAGCTTTTACCTGGTAGGCTGCATGCAGGAGGATCTCACTATGGGTCCATGATAGGCAGGGGGAGCTGAAAAGTGGTTCTGTGTAGGACGTGACAATTCCTTGAGAAAGCAGTATTTTAGCTCTGCCTATTTGGACAGCCCTTTTGTATGGCAGGGAATGCACAGTATACCTTGCATTTCTTCCTCCTAGCTTGCGGCCAGATATGATTGTCCTTCGCATGGAAGCCAAGCTGGAGAAACTGGAGCTCATGACTTCAACTCACCATGTTTCAGAATGGTAGAAAAGACTCAGGAAAAGCCTAGATCTACAGTGTAGATAATACCAAGGAGTCTTCAACTTGGTATTCGCTGCAAAAGAAGCTTAGCAGCCTTAATTAAATAATAATAACAACAACAACTGTGTTAGATGCAGAATCATTAAAAGTGCTACCGTCAACTATTGCAGTAAAAGATGCTCATATAATTTCTGGTGGTTTTTAAGGAGACAAATAAAGAATAGAACGACTTCCTTAGGTATGTCATAACAGATGACAGCTATGAGTTTGTGTACGGAGCTTGTGATCTCATCATGTAAAATAAATTGCTACAGAAACCACAGCAGCCAAAATGCATGAATATTTTGATGCAAGTTTCCTGCAAGTGAACCAGCTGCAGTGATGACTCCGTGCTCCATAAGAAGCAAAGAGGAAATAAAAAAAAACAAGGTAAAGGAACCCGTTACATGCCCATTGAGGCATATTGGGAATATGGTGTTAGGCCCATATTATCTTGACCGTCGGCACACTAGGGGTGATGTGGTCGGCATCACGCCGGCCGCCTTAACCTTCCCAGAGTTGCTCTGGTACCCATTTGGGGCTGGGTCGACCCAGGAGCCGTTTGTGGCCTAAAAATATTCCCACCTCATCTGGGGATCGAACCATAGACCACTGCGCTAGGAAGCCAGTGCACTAACCACTATGCTATCGCGGCTCCTAAAGAGGAAATGATGATGATGATTGCACGAAAAGAGCTGCATTTTTGCTTGACTGTTTACGTTTAACAATAAAAGTGTTATCTTAGAGATTTACAGCAAAATGCAGTTGCTGTACAACTTCACACTGAAAAAAATTATGAACAAATCTACTTTTTTAAAATTGATCTACCATGTAGTAATTAACAATTATTCATTTAAAAAAATAATATTTGTCTTTATTTTTATTTCAGCATTTTATTTTTATCCTGTCTCAAACTTTGCTTCACAGTATATTTGAGTTCATAACTTGTTTAAGTATTAGTGACACATATTTTGGCTTGGAGTGCTGCTCACCTCTATTGCTTGTGCTTCAATATGCCAATCTTTGTAATGTGTCCTTTGTATTTTATAATGAATGAATTTGCTTTCATAAGCTATTTCAGTACTGCTGTCCTAACTTTTTGGTTTATTATTTATTTTCAGTGAGTAAGCAAGCATTTGCCTGAGGAACATGGCCAGTCTGGTTTTTGAGCCACAAATTCCAAGGACTGGCTCAGCTAAATGGAGTCATCCTCGACCGTTGTCTGTTGTCCACCCCAGATCACAACAGTCACTTGATCTTGACCTCACGGTAATTGGTACCCCAACTTTTGGATTTAATCAGGAACCTTCCAGAATGATTCAGTCAGGTACATATTCTTCGCTTTGCATTGTTTACTCCTTTTGAAATATTAGGCACTGACATACATCTCTGTTGTGGATCAGTCTTGTGCAAGGCAGCCAAGTCGTTCCGAGCTTTTTGGTAATACATTTTATCAGCGTTGTGGAGTCGGAGTTGTAGCTGGAGTTGGTTACAAGCTGCGTGACTTTGACTCTTTTCATAATTTTTAAATTACCTAATGCGCGGAAATCAATCAGGGTATTTCTCAAGAGATTGGGATCCTCTTAATGAAATCCCTTCAACTTAGTGAGTGCGCATTGCAGACTGAAAGTCGTGATATAAAACCCTAACAAATGAACAGCAAGACAGAGCTAAAAATGCATTATGTGAAGTTGCCATTTGAATGAAAGGTTTAATACCCGTGGACAGGGCTTTCTAGCAATCACCACAAAGAGTTCTCTCATCACCCTCATTAGCTTTGGATATTGAAGAGGATCTGGATTTGGAAAAACATCTAGGTCAGCAGGAACAGTCAAAGCACCACCAATTATACTTAAAGGAAAGCGTAGAATAAAAAAGCAAATTGAAATATTCAAATTTAAGCTGAAATTTAACAATGCACTGAATAAGGCAGAACAAACTGACTACACATTGAAGATGCATGCAAAAGAGCAACATCTTGATGCCCCTTAATTTTGTGAAACTTAGCTATTATTATCACAGCTTTACCACAAACACAAGTGTAGAATGTTTGTTTTCTGCCCTCCAAACTGTAAAACCTGAGTTAAGAGCAGCAATGATGGAGGATATAATTGAAGCCATCCTCTTTCTTAAAATAAATTTAACTTAAAAAAGTTCTTTTTTTTTTCAGGAGCTAAGGATAAGCTCAGTGTTAAATATTTGTTTTGTTTTTGTTTTCTAGTTTTGCAGTTATAAAGAACATTGTAGTTTTCAGCAAAATTTAACAAATGATAACTGTTAAAGTTAAAGAAAACAATTTTGTATTTGCCTTATTTGCTATAATATGCATATTAATCAGAAGTATATATTGCCTACATTCATGTACTAGAAATTAGAATTATGTTAAAATTAAATGACATTTGGGGTTGCATTATGTGTGCCATGTTTAATTAGTTAGTCACTGTGCGCATATGAAAGATATGATCATAGGTGATGAGATTAATAATTAATGGAGTCAGAGTTGGGGTTGTTCTTATTATATGTTACTTTAGTCGTAGTGGAAAAAATATTGTCAGATTCCACAGTCCAGCTTCCTATTATGTATCCATCTTTTTTTATATTTTTATTTCATCAATGATGTTGTTAATGTCTGTGCATTGGTGATTTCTGCACAAAGGTGTTGCTTGTTCTTGTTGCTTTCTAGAGATTCTTCTAGAAAATGCTTAGTTAATGTCTCCTGAATAACTTAGCTCCCTAACACTTTTTAATTAATTTAATTTCCTAACTTATCTGAACTAATTTAGCTTCATAATGTATTTTAAGTAACTTGTTTCATAATTTAGTTTAACTACTTTAGTTTCATAGTGTAACTTTTGTTTCCCCTAATTTATTTATTTTAACCAACGGCGAGTTTTTATGACATGAATTTCCTATTTCATAAATATTTTACAATGTTTCTTTTCAGAGCATCTTCAGCACCCAGGTAATGGGAGAACCAAGGTACCAAAATCTACAGCATGGAGAACAGATAATGAGGTAAGGCATGATAATCCTGGTTGTTATTTTACAGTTCTTCTTCCTTGTTAGAGCAGAGTTTTAAATTAAGATATTTTAGAGACAGTTAAACAAGTTCCCATTGTGCATCATATAAGAAAAAAATGTGATAAGCTGGATATACACTGAGATTTTATTTTTTAACGTATGCCCGCTATGAGGCGAGAATCTCCGGTTAGTGTATCTAACCTGAGAATTATATTTACGTGAGTATCGCTTTTTTCCTTGTACACTGACAGGTGTCCACTCCCCATTCAGGCAGATACTCGCCTGTCTTTGGAGGGTACCCATTAGAGCTGGGTCGGCTCAGGAGCCGCCAGTCCCTGGTTGACAACACTCCTTCAAATGACTTCACCAGGGCTCAAATTAATCCAGTCCAAGTCCCGGTCGACGACACTCATTTCAAATGTCCTCGCCCAGGATTGAACCTGGATCACCCGATTGCCAGCGCAGTATGGTAACCATTACACCAGCGTGGCTCCCATAATAATAATAATATAATAATAAATTCTTTAAGCACCAAACACGGCGCATAAGGCAGAAACCAGTGCTCTCCAGGTTGTTCGTTGTGACGCCACTCCTCTTAGCTCTTGCACATTTGTGGCTCCCATACACTGAGATAATAGCTAGTGTAACTCGTGTGGGGAAAAAAAACTGCTAATGGAACTCATGAAAGCACTGCCATAGAACCAAAAGAATAAAAAAGAAGGGAGGGGGGAAGACCTAGAAACACATGCCATGGAGACACTGATAGAAAACGAAATTTGAGGATACACCTGAAGAGATGAAGAATGTGGCAGAGTAACAAAATGAATGAAAATGTTACGGGTGTTCTAGGGTGTCGATAACCAATGTCATAACATGTCACATTAACACGGCCAAGTGTAACATGATCAACAATTCTCCTAAACTCCAAGATCACATGTAACATCTTTTACGGGACCAAAGACAGCAACAGTGATAAATGCAGTCAGCGACCCATAGCTTGACTGCTTGCGTCAGGGTCAGCGAACCAGAGCTGACCAAGATCCTACAACACCTCCAAGTGGTGGTTCTGGAAACAGGCTGCAACACTGCAGCCTGGCTGAGAGAGTAGGGATTGAAGAGGGAAGGCTAACCCAGTCCCAAAAAATGCTGTGCTGAAGTCGGATGTGTCGACCAAAAGGTGCAAATATTGCAGCTTTGCTGTAAACAGACATAACGCAACCAACATCCTTTTCAGGACGAACGAGGAAGAAGAAGAAGAAGACATCTTTTACTAATATTCCACTAAAACTTCTTCTCATATAATTTCCATAATCACGATCATCATCACATAATCCAATTATTTGTAATTCACTCATTTACATAACATCCCAGTGCTTCTCCACACATAAATATTTCATATACATCTTCTATGTCAAGTCCACTGGCAGGCAATTATTAAACATCATTCAGTTGCAACAATTCCGACTCATCCGTTTTGTATTTGTATTCCTTTTGTACTCTAGTACAAATGTCAAATACTTTCCCTTAATATTATACCACTTTGGGATGTCTCATTCATGAGATCCAATACTGGTTATAAACACACCTGGTTCACATGGACATATTCCACACAATGCTAAATGCACTGGTTCGCATGGACATATTCCACACAATGCTAAACACAGCCGGTCCTTATGGACATACTCCATAGAATGATCTCGTTGCTACTGCAAACAGTTCCACGTCATACTCACAACCACGCATAAACACATTCATATCAACACCTTTTTGTGCATCACATTGTTTTCAAATACAAGACCCTATGTGGTGCACAAAAAGGCTCATAACAGGAAGTATAGATGAACTGGTCTAATCAGCCAATCAAGCCATGGATATTGATTGAGTGAATGATTGATTGACTGATTGACGGATGTCATTTCAAATATCTTTCATCTACAGTAAAGATATATTGCTAATTAACAGTTTCAGCACTGACTAGCATTTAATCAGTTAATGATGAGGTGTGTGGATTATGTTAAGCTGAAATTATTTACTGATTGTTTGTCACCATAACAGCTGTTTGAGCAGGTGAAAGAAAAACTGACCACAGGCTATGAGGGTGTTCGTCAGATGTTTCGAGCGAAGGATCCTTATGGAGACTGTATTGTAACCAAGTAAGAGAGAGAATTATGGCAGTGAAAAGAAAGAGAGAGGATGGGAGAAGAGAGATGAAAGTAATAAATTATAAGTAATTAAGAGGACGAATGGAGGTGGTGAAATGGGTGATGTGTGAATAAGTTAGTAGATTTTGCACTCGTGTGAGTAGATTGCATGTGAGTATAAAACATAGAGCTAAGAAACAAATATTTATAAAAGCAAATTTCTTAATAAGAAGTATTTAATAGTTTAAAAACATATATTAATGTTTCTATCAGAGAAGGTCTGTTCTTGATCTTGAAATCACTTGTGGGGCACATCAGCAGGGACCAGTTTGAGTCTTTCCTCAAATCGTAAGTACTTTATGTGTCGTAGGCGTATAAGAAAAGACTTAATATTGAGAATGTTAATATTTTATTTAAAAGTCATCATCATTATTTAATTTCAACTTATGTGATGAAATTCCCAGAATAATATTTATTTTTTAAATTTCATTCATCACCTTTCACATCCCCAAGGAGTATAGGAGTTCAGCAAACGTCTGCCAAGACTTCCTGTCCTGTGCCATCTGCTCAAGGTTTTTCCATGTCTTCCTCATTCCTTTTATTTCTGTCTCCAGTTCTCTTCTCCATATGTTCTTCATTCTCCATCTACCTCACTTACCCTGGGGATTCCAGAACAAGGACTGCCTTGTAATGCTATCAACAGGTTTACCAAGCATGTGTCCTATCCATCGCCAGCGTCTTCTCATTTTTAAAATGTATTTTCACTAATTTCTTGTCACAGTAATGTCTTAGTTAACAGTTCTTTTCCAGATTTCATCACATTTGAAATGGATTGCAGAATCTTTTGAAATGACAAACTTAATCATCTTACCATTTATAATCAGATCACAACTGAAGCTGATTGCGGTCGTTTCTGGCCAGCATTTTCCTGTCAATCCCACCTGAACGATGTCAGGAAAATAAGCAAAAAATTATGGAATCTGCTCTCCTTTTTATTTTTGTTAATTTTTAGAGTTACTACACTTTAGTCTTCCTTTTTTGAAACCACTTATTCTCAGTACATTGGGTGGGCTGTTACCTTTCGCATTTTTCAACTTGTTTCTGGGCCTAGCTGCTGTGTTGTTTTTGCTTTCACTTTTTGTTGTCATCAATAATTAAACATAAAAGATTATTCGTAAATTTTTTTTCATCTCTCCTGCAGGATTTGTTTGCACTGGAGATCCAGCATAAGCTTTGATGAGTTTATAGTTCACTTTCAAGACAATCCTGTGAGTGGTTTTACTGTTGCAAAACATATGAAACGAGAACTGTGTAAGAAGAACATAAATAAATATTACACACATAAATGTATGTTTCAGGCGCTCGTGAGAAATAAAGAAGTAAAAAACTAGACAATAGAAAAACAACAAAAGTGAGTGGCTTACTGGAGAATCGAACCCAGGACCTTCCAAACGGCACCCCTGCCTAGCTACGGAAGCGAATCACACTATCCTCAAGAAAGAAAGACATAGTATTGTTGGCGTAAAATAAGAAAGACAAGAAGTACAGTTCTCCCAATTTTATTACAACAGATGATATCTATCTGTCTGCCTGTCTGTCTGTCCTTTTCAGTCATTTCTGAGTATAGGAACGTGGCCCCGAAACAATGTCTCGGTGGGCACAAGGTTGGGTGCTTGAATAAAGAGGTTAAGCTGTTGCTTATGCAGCATACCTGAGCAGATGATAGAATGAAAGAGAAACATAGAGAGGAGAAAACAACTCATTATAATTGGACAGTAACATCAGCAGAGTGGGAATTCTCAGATGTGATGGTATGCATCACAATATTTGTAGACATATTCAATCAATCAATACCCTTTAGCTCCCCAAGGAGCATAGGCCTTCAACAAACACATGCCAAGTCCTCCTTTCACATGCCATCCGCTCAAGTTCTTTCCATGTTTTCCTCATCATTTTCACCTCTGTATCCAGTACTCTTCTACATGTGTTTTTTTTGGTCTACCTCTGCCTCTCTTTCCCTGAAGATTCCAGAACAAGGACTGCCTTGTAATGCTATCTACAGATTTCCTCAATGTGTGTCCCATCCATCGCCAGCGTTTGTAGACCATATTAGTATCTCAAAAAAGATTTTTGAAAAATGTGTATGTGGGGGGAAAATGATTACAATTGTATAAAAAGTCTAAAAAGTGTCTGCTTGAAAACGGTATATAGAGCATTCAAATTCAAGAAAACTGGGTTTAAAGTTCATTTTCACATTGATGTTTAGAATAGGTCACCCCATTTAAAAATAATTTGAAACATTAAGTAAGATCGTATTTGACTTATGCAACCTACATCGTTTGATAGAAAGAAAATGAACTTTTATAAAATTAAAAAAAATATTTTTCATTCCATTTAAGGTTTGTTGTGTATTATTTGTATCAGATATGTTGACAAGTTACACTCTTTTTGACTTCACATTACAAATGTTCAAAAAGCAATCTGTGTAATTTGTTATTAACAATCTCTAAATCAGAAAACTCATCTGAAAAATAGAATTAAGAAGATGTTTGGAGTGGGGTTTTTTCTTGCTAAATAAATCAGAAATCTGCACTAACAAATTGTGCATAATGCATGACAGCTTTATAGCAATGGAATTAATTTGATCCCAATAGGACACACATTGAGGAAACCTGTTGATAGCATTACCAGGCAGTCTTTGTTCTGAAATCCCCAGGGTAAGAGGTAGAGGAAGACCAAGGACCTCTTGGAGAAGAGAACTGGAGACAGACGTGAAGGGCATGAAGAAGCTGTGGAAAGACCTTGAGCAGATGGCACGGGACAGGCAGACTTGGATTAAGTTTGTTAAAGGCCTATGCTCCTTGGGAAGCTGAAGGTTGAATGATGATGAATGAATAGGTATCAAAATAATTAAATTTTTTTTTATCAAGGAGGACAGACCCAGATCTGGATTTACAATCAAACAGTTTCAAGCACAAAATAAGTAATAAAGATCTTAACTAGCCTTGCCATGTATAGTAAATTTTAATAAAGATAGACAGAATAACAACGGACAATAAATATGCTATGGCTTAATTTTCATAACTTTCTAATTATGACAATTCGTTGTCAGTAATTCTTGTTGAATGTCATTTATATCCAGCAGTAAGACATGAGGACATCCTAAGTGCCACTTATATTAAAAATTTTCATTCCTGTGATTCCATAAGTGTATACATTTGACCACATTATGTCATGTTTGGCCAAGTTGCATGTCCTAGTTTAGATGTACCTAATGTGGAAAGTGATCTATATAGTTTCCAAGAGTCTCTGAGGAGACAAAGACAGAGTCGGGCATTAGTTCTCCTCAAAGCATGCCATAAGAGGTGACTAATGGGAGATTGTTCTTGGAGCTGGCAACCTCATAATTTAAAACAAATTGCTACAGAAATCATCATTACAAGAACACAATCCATGTGGAACTGGAATCCAGACCTGTGAACACATTGTCAATAACTGCCCAGCTCACGCTGCCCACAACCCCTTACCTGGCCAGAGGGTGTTGAGCTCAGGCATAAGCTATAGGGGCTGCCACACTGACGGGGAAAAGACTGTGGACTTTGTCCTGGTGACAGGCCTGCAGATTTAGCGTGACTACAAACTGAATGCAGAAGAAGAAGACAAGAATACAATAATGCTTTGGTGTGGGCTTCCTATAAGAAGCGAAATCAGAAGGAAGAATAGGATGAGTAGTAATCTTAAGTCAGGGGAAAAGATAGTGAGCTATCAGTTATTAAACCTACTGAAGTTATGGGTTTCATTTCCAGGCTGTAGCTATGCATTTAATTTCTGACTGGGCGCACAAGCATCAGAAACAGAGCCACCTTGAAAACAATCTACGCAACCAAGACAGGCTTGAGTGGTGTCCCTTTACAAGCGCACCCCATGCCTTTATTGTTTTACGTAGGAAACTGCAGAAAGGGTACATTTGTTTTCATACGTTTCAATCAGTATTTTACTATTAACATAGTCATTAAGAGTTTATTTGTAATTTGGTCCAACTTTTATCATTGTCTATGCACCTTTCATATGAATAGGCCTACATTTGCTATGTTTTTCATACTTCATCAATGTTCCAGTCACGGAATATAACTTTAGCATTTCTTTCTAATCTTATTTGTATCTTTTCATTTCCTTCTTCATGATGTGTGTGTGTTTGTTTGTTTTTATCTTTAAACATACCCACACATTTTTAGGTCTCATGTTAATTTACTGCAAGAAAGAACTTTTAAAAATCTTTGCAGTGGGTAAAAAAATGTAGTAATATATATATTTTTTTAATTGCAATGCTATGCATGTTTGAAGATGGTCTGTCTACAATCTGATTTTTTAAAGTATTTATTTTTTGTCTGACCAAGGTGCAAAATAGATTTGCATTGTTTATCTAAGTCTGAAAATGTTTGCAAAATCCTTTGTATGTGTTTTTCTTCAAATTTCAGTAAACGCCAAGGAATAAATATATATATATATATATATCAGTATGCACACACACACACACATATATACATAAAGGCACATTAACTACATACATGTGTATAAGCACAAACATGTTCATATTCACAAAGAAAAGCATAAATAGATACAAACATAAACGTTTGGTTATGCATTGAAGTCTGGCCTTGTTTATGTTTTTTTTTTGGTTCATATTATGTAGTTATATGTCATGTATAGGTTGTAAAATTATTGTAGCTGCCTTGTGATATGGTTGTTATGTTTTTCTATTGAAAGGGAGGCAAACATTCATGACCTGCTGTCTGCTAGTTGTTTTACAAATGATGGCAGAGTTATCAAGCTACAGCTAAGGAAGGCTCTAGCACTAGTTGGTCTGCAGCTGACAGAGACAGAGTTTGATCATATGTGGCTGAAGTAAGTGTAGACTGTTGATTACATATATTGTTTATTAAAGTATATATTAGTTATATAACCTCTACACCTCATGGTAGAAGGGGAACGACTAAGTAAGTATTAGTTATATATCATGTATGGCTGAAGTTAATATAAACATTCTGATCACATAGCATCTTCATATCATGTAAACACTTCCTATGGACCATGTGTTTTGAACTAGGAGCGAAATAAGTATTCTGGTGCTTAATTTTTTACATGCTTTTGTCAATTAATGACGTCATCAGGCTGTTTGTTTACAAGTAGCTAAGTCACATACATAACAGTCATAAACTATCAATGGATCAACCACAATAGATTATTTCTAAACGAATTTTAGGGATATTGATAGCTATAATAACCTATTTTTGATTCCGATAAGGACATTTAACAAATTTTAAGAAATAAATTAATTAATTTGTGTGGGACGGGAATGTATGAGGTTCCAGTTCAGCAATATGTGACTTCACAAAATAAAAAAATTAGAATTTTATTTTGTTTGTAATCAAACTTCTTGGATTAATTTTCAACTGGATATATGATTTTATTTCGATGCTTTTACCGCAAAGGCATTGGAGAGAGCTGAAATATTAACGTGTATATGCACAATTTTAATTAATTCTTTGTTTTGATTTTTTTTTTGTTTCTACACTTCTCAAGACATAAGAAAAAATTATAACATCACATAAGAACTCAACATTGTTTCACAATGTTCTTCAGCCAATTTCCTAAAGTTTGATGCATAATACATATATCTGCCAAATATATGTCTACTGCCAGTTTTTAAAACATAATGTTTAGAAAAAAAAATGCCTCCATTTTGGGTCCTGGGTAAAACTAAAAAACTACCTGGGTTAGAATGAGTTAAGTATAGATAAGCAGTTTGAGCAAGTGTAGATGCAATTCAACACAGAATGATTGCTTGTAAAGCTTAATAAATGGTAATTCACTAGTTTATAAAAATAGTATCCTAGATAGGGTCTGATGAGAGAAAGATATACAGGTAGTTCTCTGTTTACGCAAGTTTCATTTACACAAATTCAAACATACGCACGTCAGTTTTTAGGCATTTTTGTTTTATTTACGCACCAAACTAGAAGTTATGCAACCCAATACTTAGACATTTTAACAGCATTTAATCCACTTGCCAATAGGAGAATGAGAGCAAGATGATCTCATCATCCAAGTGACGTTGATTCCCGTATTTTCAGTCTTGCTGTATAGACATCAAAATAAGTGCTCTGTGTTTCCTCATTGTGCTAGTGTACATGTGTATTTCATATAGAGTGAACTAACAGAAGCGAAGCTAAATTATGTTGTTTTGATTGTCACTTAATATTATTAGCAAAGTTAATAAATTAACTATGAGTGTGCAGTAAGTGACAGTGCAACTAACAGGTTGGGAAAATGTGCCTGGATACAAAAACTGGAGGTGATAAAGATCTATAAAAGTGGTCAGTTAACTGCCAATATACAGAGTGCTTTGAATTTAAGTGAAAGCACTTTACACACCATTGCATGCAACAATGAAAAAAATCAAGCATAGTATTAAATCAGGCTCATCCTTATATGCTGCTACTTCCACCTACATGCGCAATAACATAATGGAGAGGATGGAAAAGTTGCTGGCAACATGGCTGTATCACCAGAACAGACAAAATGTTCTGATTAGCTTCAGGTTGGCGTTGGCAAAGGCCAAAAGCCTCTATGAAAATTTAAGAACAGATGAAGGTAAAATAAAAGAATTTATTATTAGTTCTGAATGGTTTAGCAAATTCAGGGTTCCCGCATGGCTTCAAGAATATTAAGCTTTGTCTGCAGACAAATAAGCTGCAGATAAACATCTGGGAGTTGGATGGTACACAACACCCTTCATCATGTGACGTATTCTTTCCAGAACGTTGTCTCCATTACAGCTGCTCTGAATGCATCACGATTCTGGGCAAGTCGACCTGCATCAGCCAAAGACAAGTTCAGACTCTCTGTGATGTCCTGGGTCCACCGTCGTCTAGGTCGACCCCTTCCCCTTTTTCCCTTACTTTACATATATTTGAATGAGAAAATCCTGTTCCATTTACGCAATTTCTGTTTCTGCAAGGGTTACATCTATCGCATAATCAAAGAACTATCTATACAAGTTTTATGTATAGGGCAAACTTTTATACTTTTTAATAAACAAATGCAGGTTTGATCATTTAATATTAATGTTACAACTCATTTTGCACACCACAAAGCATTCATTACTTTGGAACTTTGTGGTGGTCATCAGGATGTTGCTAAGCGTGTCATTACGCATTAGTTTTATGATGTAAGTTGTCGCGTGCGGCAATGGCAAGGAGATATTCACTGTGTGGCCAACCGATATGGTCGTGTTTAAGACTGTGTTCCAAAGCATTCCGTCTGGATATTAAATAAGCGTGGATCCTAGATGCTCTTATGAAGTTGATTACATGTCTCCACTGAGACCTCACGGATTATGATGTACTTATAATGAATGTTCTTACCAGTCTTCACATGGACTGATATATATTGTGCGATATTGAAACCAGATGTTAGAATAACTCAAGGTTTAACGGACATACTTATATTGTTGGCCTAATGTATATAGCCTAAGGATTTAATGTCAATGTGTCATAAATGGATCCTCAATTGTTCAAGTGGAAAATGTGTAATAAATCATGCTGTATTCGTGCACTATTAGTTCTCTGAACTTATTCACAAAGTTACCACTTGGCCACGTATGCAGAGGCAGCCCTAAAGTATTTGGCATGCGGGGCGGATCCTACCGTTGGCACCATCCCCCATAAAGAACGACACCTGCATATATATTTGTAACAGTACATACTATCATAATAGTGTCCGATGACACCCCCTTCCAGGCTGTCACCCGGGGCGGACCGCCCCCCCCCCCCCCCTCGCACTCCCCATAGTATGCCACTGCGTGTATGAACACTATTGTTCTAACTTTATGCTAATACCCCTAGAAGTATGTAACAATTAGTTTAGTTGATTTTATTTTATTTTTGTTTTTTGTTTTTTGGTGTGTGATGAAAGAGAGTGCACTTGTTACATTGTATTACTAATATTCACATTCTTTAACATTTTATTTTGTACATTAAAAAGTTCAGATAACTCTGCACAGTGCTCAAACTATTCTTCTTTCATAATCCAGGCCTCTTCAAGATCTTCTATATTTGCTGGTCTTGCAATAATCTCAGATCAGAAGCTCCTTATTAAATAAATGTATCCATCATTATCAAACAAACAAAAATTGCCACGGCTTGTCTTACAGTTAATGCAGATGCCATCAGTAGGTGCAAGAAAGTAAGAAAAAGTGAGGGAGACTCAGACAGTCTATTGGAGAATGATAGACACAGATGTAAAAGGAATGAAATACAGCTGAAGCTCCATTCAAAATTTGGTTTTGGATAAGCAGTAGCTGGGAACATTTGTAGTTGTCATAAACATCAGAGTGAGAAATAGGTGATACATTAATGCATAAAGAAGTTTGCTGTTTATTCTGTTGTCTGTGAAGACATTTTACAGAACCCTCTCTTTTCAAACACACAGGTTTGATCCTGACAACAATGGTTCAGTCCCTATAAAAAATTTTTACAAGCTGTTAAACCTGTCATCAAACGGTCTTCCAAGATCAGACCCCAGGGTCATTAAGAGTGCTTATTCACTACGAAGAACTTCCGGGTCTGAGAGAGGATCTGTTCAGAAGAGGTGCAAGACTGAGGTAAACTCCTTGTTTCAGTTTCATTTTTAGGTGAACTCATGGAACTCTTTGCCTAAACTCTTCATAGTCAGCAAATCCAATTTAAAGTGGGTAATTCAGTTCCAGGCTGTGTTCTACTGTTATGCTCAGTGTCGTCTTGTTATGTCTTTCTCTACCCTGTCAAACAGGGACCACAAAAAGGGAAGAAAAATTTAATGAATTTTCTAACAAGTGTAATTCTTTTACAGTACTGTGTGATTACCATACTTTGTTCATAAGCTTCTGCTTTTATCTGAAACCATGCTTGTTATATCTAGTTCAATGGAGAAAGCTATGCTGCAATTTGTTTGATTTTCAGAAAATATTCACTTCAGAAGCATATACTGGCATTGGACCTGTCATAAAATTAGACCAGTTGGTACTGAGCAGATCATAATATTTGACCAGTCAACACTGAATTAGTTATACCATTGGATTGATGTGGATTTTGAACATACTGGCATTGGATCAGTCATGCCGTTGGATTGATTCTGCATTTGACAAATTATTATTGGACAAGCTGGCACTTGAACAATCATCTGATGATTGGACAAACTATCCCTACTTATGTCTTCTGCTTTAGAACACTAGAATATGAACAAAAAAAAGGTGAAATAGGAAGTAATTGATGAAGCTGTTAAAGTATACGAAAAAAGATGGTTTAATAATTATATAAGCTATTCCTGACATTTTGGCACAGGAAACTGTAATCTTCTTGCTGCGCTTGACAGCAAACAATGAGAAGGTGAATATTCAGTTTTCAAGTGTTTGTTTTCTAGCAGGAAATAACCTGAAAAAAACATCTTAAAAGGAAATAGTAGAAAAGAAAGAAAAATTATAAGGACATAAGGACATATAAATAATATTGTTTATTTTATTTTGACTGAGGTAATCTCATTACTTAGTTAGTGCTTTTTGGCTGTACATTATAACATCAGATTTTTAATACTTTTAATTAGTTTAATTTGTCACCACGTTAATTTATAAGGAATATGAAAACAAGAGTAGTTATCACCCTGTATAGTTCCCAATGGTAACTGAAGAGACAAAGAAAGAATATGATTACTGCAACCTCATACAAGGTGACTAATAGAAGGTTGTGCATAAGGCTAGCAACCTCATCATGAAAAACACATTTCCACTGAAACCACCGCTACAAGAGCATGTGAATGTCTGGTGCAGGCTTCCTATAAGGGAGCCTACTGCAGTGGTGGCTCCGTGCTGCGTAAAGAGCTAAAAGGAAGGTGCAGTGGGAGTGTGAAAAGTAGTTACCAGTGTTCACTCTCTTCAGATGCGAGTGGCGACAGATGCAAGACAAAGCACATCTGTGTCCAAAGTTGAGTCTGTCGAAATATGTGGAAATAAAGCGGAAATCCTTGGTAGTGGAGAGGAGAAAACTAAAGCCACGCTGTCAGAGAATCCACAGAAAGTGGTCATAACCACAAAGAAAGAAGATACAACTACAACAACAACTACAACGACAACTACTACTACAAAGACCACTACTGAGAAAAGAGAGGAACAGGTTGTTGATGATGCTAGGTTGTCTTCTCATGTTAGAGCTTTGATCAAAGCCAAGAAAGCTCCACCTCAGTTTGACAGTGTGATGGATCATCTGCATTACAAGGTGAGTAATTTGATATTTTAGGTGTACTCACTGTTTAGCACCTCGTTTGCTCATACTACTTTTAATTACAATTTCATATTGAGTTTGTGAACTCGGAAGGTGGTGTTGTATGCAAACTTAAAGAGAATTAATTCAGATGCCAAAGTAAGAGAAGCTGGTTAAAATTTCTTCTTTGTTAAAGAAAGACTCATTTTCTACCATGTTTTATATGTTTATGAAATTTTGAATATGTTAATTTTTTAAAAATTATTTAAACCATCATCCATTTGGAAGAATGTGCTTGCCTCTTGTGGCAGTTACTGGGTTCTAGGTTTGAAATCTGGTAGCATCATGCTCCAGCAGTAAATGTGTACCTTACTCAGCTCTTGAAAGGCAAAGGCAGCATGGAAGGGAATTGGTCACCAAACCTCATAAAGTCACCAAACCTCATAAAGCTGGACATACTATAGTGCTATAGGGAAGTCTCTAACACTTTACTTTCCAACAGCAGTATTTGCTACTGGCCTACTGTTACCATTTATCATATTAAAGCTTTTAAACCTCATTTTAAGTGGTGAGGAAGAGACATTGGCATAAGCTGGCTTTCTCAATGTGCATCCTATGTGTATCTCAATGCCAGTGTTTGGTTTGGTTTTTGGTCAGATGCACAAGAAAACTGGTTTTTATCTTGTGTGTGGAACCAGGTATTCCATGCATAAGATAAACACCAGTTTTCTTGTGCATGGACCAAAAACCAAACTTTGGCATTGGGTAAGAAATACATTGAGAACGCCAGCTGATGCCAATGTCTCTTCCAGCATCTGGATGTCCTCAACTTTGTTACACATGATTCGGGGGGGGGGGGGCTGAAATCCTCCTATCTTGGTCATACCCATCCCCATGTACACTGGTTAAGGATACCCAAGTCCTTAGCCATGTAAGCGTAATAAAGGTGATAATATTAGTAATAATAATAATAATACTATTTAAGAAAAGCAAGTCTGATAGAAAGTGGTCAAAATGTTCTAATACTTAATGAACAAAAAACAGACACATCATGAAATAAAAGAAATAGCACATTAAAAAAAAACAAAAAACTCATAATGTAAAGAAAAACAAGAAAATATTACAAGCAACACGACACATGAAAACTACCGATAACAAAATGTTGAGTACTGTAACAAAACGTTGTGTACTGTAACAAAATATTGTGCCCTGTAACAAAATGTTGTATACTGTAAATGTCAAGAGATAAGAAAACAAATTCTAATGTAAATCATCATCACCAACAGCAAACAATAGGTATTAAAAAAATTACACTAAACACCCTAATTATAACCAAAAATTAGTTTAAACAGCTTGGATCAAAATGGTGGATAAGCAGAGGCACATGAGGATCATGTGATGCTAGCTGCACTCCTCCCATTTCCTTTAACAAAAAAAACTTGAGAAAGCTAGCTGATAACATTACAGTCTTGTTCTGGAATCCACAAGATAAAAGATATCAAGAAAGGAAGGATCCCATTACACATCCATTGAGGCATATTGGAAATATGGTGTTAGGCCCATATTTTCTTGACCATCGGCACACTAGGGGTGATGTGGTCAGCATCATGCCGGCCGCCTTAACCTTCCCAGAAGTTGCTCTGGTTCCCAATTGGGGCTGGGTCAACCCAGGAGCCGTTTGCGGCCTAAAAAAATCCCACATCATCTGGGGATCGAACCATAGACCACTGAGTTAGGAAGCCAGTGCACTAACCACTATGCTACCGCGGCTCCCAAAAAGATATCAAAGGAGACCAAAAGACATCAAGGAGAAAGGAACTAGATAGATGCATAAAAGGATAAAGAAAACAAGGATAGAACCTGAGCAGATGGCACAGGACATGAGGACTTGTGAATTGATTGAAGGCCTATGTTTCCCAGGGGAGCTGTGGTAGCACAGTGGTTAGTGCACTGGCTTCCTAGCTCGGTGGTCCATGGTTCGATCCCAAGTTAAGGTGCGAATTTTTAGACTGCAAATGGCTCCGGGGTCGACCCAGCCTCATGAATTAGGTACCAGAACAACTCTGGGAAGGTTAAGGAGGCCGGCATGATGCTGACCACATCACCTCTAGTGTGCCGATGGTCAAGAAAATACGGGCTTAACACCGTATTCCCAATATGCCTCAATAGGCATGTAACGGGATCCTTTACCTTTCACCTATGTTTCACAGAGAGATGAAGGGTAGTGAATGAATGAAATATAACAAAATGTGGGTGTCGTATTAACTGTTGTTGTAATTAAAGACATAACACCTGTCATTTTGTCCACACACACACACAAAAAACAAAGAGCTAGCGGTTTGAAAGGAAATATTGAATAAATTAATTTGAGAATGCTCCCCTGAGGTGACAGCCCTCAGCTGCTTATTTTCCTGGTGTTCCTTTTGACGTTTTCTTCTCTCTTCAGCTTGCCATGAGAGCTTCTTTTCACCCATTCAGAGGTGGCCTCGTAGAGAGCATCGCCACTTAGTGCGATCGGCAGCTTCCTCCCCCCAGGTTGCTGGATTTATAGCCAGTGCCCTCATGTCTCTTACACACATCTTTGAACCTCATAATTGAAAAATTATTTATTGTATTTTTTTACTGAGGATCATGAAGATAATTTCCTGACTTTGCTTTTTTTTAGTGATGCTTTGTAGCACAGTTCTTAATCTTCTTTCTTCTTTTTTTTTTATTTGCTTCTCAAGGAGCAAAGGGTCACTACTGTAGCTAACCCCATTTTGGGAAGCCTGCATCTAAGCATGTAATCTGCTCTTTCAGTGGTGTTTTCTGCAGCAGCATATTTGAAAAATTGAGGTTTCCATTTACAATCTCACATTAGTCACCTCTTACAGCATGTCTGATGGAGCTATAATCTTTATCTTTCTGTTTTGGAGAGTTCAAGGAATGTCATTTATCATAAAGATTTTATTGACTGTATATGACCTCAATGCAGTCTTTTTTTCATTGCAGCTAGCCGTTTTGTTTAAACCATTTAAATTAGTACTTTTTAATAAAGTGCTCATGCTAAAAAGTGACCTGAGTAAATGATGTTTGATGTAATATTTATCATAAGCATTTCTAAATGCAAGTTGTTGTATTTTTGACCAATGTAAGGGGACAAGACTTTACTACATTTTAGTTTAACATAACTTTCTGATAAGGCAAAACATCATGATCTTTTGTTTTGTTTAATTATTGTTTAACATGCCAGATGCTTGATGCACTATTTAAATGTTACTTACAAATATTACTTTACGAGGTGCTATTCAAAAGTTTCTGGGCTGTAGCCAAATAAAGAGTCTTGGCTTACCAGACAGTTTAAATCACTGCCATCTTCTTCACTGCCATCTTCTTCTTTCCCTTTGGAGTTGATCAATGATCCCAGCACCTTTCTCACTGCTGCAAGCACCTCATGAACTCTACTTTTGGGATATTTTTCAGCGCATTCTGCAATTCCACCTGAATCTCCTTGATGATCTAGAGTCTTTTACCCTTCAACTGAGTCTTCATTTGTGGAACAGGAAGAAGTTGCAGGGGGCTAAATTGGGAGAGTAGGGGGTAGTGAGGGACCACAGTCATGTTGTTTCTTGCCTGAAACTGCTGCACAGACAGATCAATGTGAGTCTGCATGTTATCATGTTATAGGCCAGTCCTGTGTGTGTTACTTATCCAGATGTTTCCGCCTCATGTCCTCCCTCAAATGCCTTAGGACTTGACGTAGAAGTGCTAATTCACTGTCTGACCAGAAGGAATGAACTTCTTACGGACAATGCCCTCCATGTCTAAGAAGCAGATCAGTGTGCTCATGACCTACCTCACTTTTTTATGTCGTTGTGAGGATGGACTGTTCCACTGGTATGACTGCTGCTTTATTTTGGGGTCATAGCTGTAAACCAAGCTTTCATCACTATTGATGACTTTGGAAAGGAAGTTTCAGTTGTTTGGTCGACCTACATCTGCAGTTCCTTGCTGTCACGAAATGGATTTAGGACTAGAGACTGTCTACGTATAGTGACAAGACAATAGTAAGAAGAAAGACTGAAATGATAGATTCAGATAGAAATATAGTGCAAACTGTGAAAGTTGAGACCATTGGCTCCGAGGTTGAGAACCGAGGTTGATTCTTTCCTCGCCACTTCGGACGTTTAAATTGCTATGGCCTCGAACCACCTCTAACTACCCTATGGGGATAAGGTTCAATTAAGATTCACAAACACCAAGGTACAGACAACATATAGCTACTGTACTAAAGGAAATGACTGATGCCAGCTACAATTTATACAAGTTTATTATACACCTATAAACAACAAACATATGCATGTCCCTTACATCAAGTGCGAGGATGCACTCCTGAAACAAAAGCAAGCACAGTTAAAAATGCATCAACCCCAACCCTTCTCCCACAATTGCAACCTGTATGGAGAAAGAAGGTAAGGTTAACTGAAATGAACTACACTGCACTTGATGTCGCCTACACTCCAAACTAGCTGTTCTAAATTCTAACTCTAACTCTAAGTCCACTGATAGCTGGAACGACGGCGAAGTGACTACACAATCTCTGCACAGACTTCGGTTCTACACAGCCTATCCTGGAATCTCCTGAACACAACTAACTGCACCTCTAAACTTCAGCAGCTGTCCTCTGCTATGATTCACCAAAACTAACAGTTCTGCCTATCTGTGCTGACTTCAGTAGAGAGAATGTTTACCCTATCTCTCTCCACTAACTCTGGACTTGATGACTGAGGGTTAACAGAACCCCACTGGATTCTGGACTGGAACTGTAGCGGACTTCTACCACTCGGAAATTACCTGCCCGAGTACCTATAACTGGGCTGTCGGCTTTATTATGGCCGTGAAGAAACGAACACAAACTTATCACACCGCTGGCAGCCTGCCAAATCTGCGTGTGTAACGAGCGTCAGAGCTCAGGATTTATCCACAAAAAATCCTATTCGCTGGAAAATGTCTTCCCCTGGTTGGGAAAACGTATTTTCTTCCTCTCCGTCCACTACTGGCAACTAACGTAAAACCCTTGCGGTTCTGCGAATGCCCCAACTTTGCCGTGGGAGAAATTTTGTGGTCTCAAAATTCCGCTCTCATTCCCACAAAAAACCGGCACCTGCTGTTTAGACAAAAGCAAAAACAACAGCTAAACAAAACGTTAATACTCTATTACAAATAACAATTAACTTCCTGACAAACCCTTAAGTCTTTAACACTTAAGTCTCCCCCGTCTATAATCAATACAGCTCCCCTACTCTCTCCCGTTATGCACCACCATACAAAATCATGCAAACAAAGTCCGCTCCCCCCCACTGAGCTCCCTTCTCTACCTGAGCCCACAAGGTAAACATCGGCTAACCCAGATCGCCTGTTCTGCCTGACTAACTCCGAGCAACAACCATATTTTCAATGGCCCGTCTGGGCGGACGTACTGTGGCCTACTTCTTACGCTGACACTAATGCCGTAATGTTTAACACAACTAAAACTAGCCTTCTCTAGGAATTCCTAAAATTCCCGTCAATAATAGTAATCACATTCAAAATGAAATACAAAATAATTCCCTTAACATAAATAAATGTCATCTCCATCTTCTGAATACACAGAATAACAAAGCACAATCAATAACCTATAACCCTGTTTACGCTAGCATCTACATGCCGTCAAAAGTTATACATAACCCCTGATTATCAAATTGAAAACCCCGTAGTTCAACCACGTGCTTATCTCCCCCTCGTCCCTCTGAACGTCGTATCAATAACAATTCCGTAACCAACGCGCCCACGCGCTTCCAAATTATGCCTCTTTCACTCCCGTCCACAGATATATGCGTAACTATATAAATAGCGAGCATCAATACTCTCACTAAAATCACAAATAAAAATACACATACGCGCTCCCGACTATTCTGTAAATAAATAAAATTCGCAGATGCGAGTTTCTCTCCCGACCGACTTTGCAATAATACAAAGCGGTGATATCTCAACTTTTAAACCATGCCGCTATTCTTTCAACAAGGAATTAAATGGACCTAGTTTCTCATGTCTATCACTCAGATCGAATTGATGGCTCTGGAGTTAAGAATTAAATTAAACTAAACTTCCCAAGAAACTTAAATGATCGGCTAGGACTAGCAAAATTAAATAAAGTCCTCACGCAAAAATTCATGCTTACCAAATCTCGAATGTCCAACTGAAGGGCAATCGACTTGACTGGCAACCGGCTTGGCAATTAATTTTCATTAAAAGAGCAAGAACTATGAAATATAGGCCTTTTATAATCAAGACCCCCACGCGCCGACTTCGTGACGTCATATGCGCGGCGTGGTTGTAAAGCCAATGAGAGCTCTGCATTTCAACTGCAGTTATCTCTCAGCCAATCAGAACCTTAGATCTTTCTGATGCAACCAGTCCCCCGCTAGACAAAGAACCGGGAATTGGTCCTAGCCCTATACTGCGGAAATGAAGCAAAAATGGCCGCAAATAATTTAACTCCCGAAAAATGCGTATATGGCCACGCAATATCTTTAAAAAAAAAAAGACACTGGTGCAAATCCTGATCTAGCCTCTATAATCTTCCTTCTAGAAAAATACTGTCTAATTCCCTACACCCCCATTCTAAACACATAGATCAAACTCCATCGTGATCTCATCTTGAAAAAAACGTAAATAATAGAAGGAGAAGAAACATGGAGAAGGATTACCTGTAATCCCTCCTAAAATATAGTGAACACATTGCAAGGAGAAAAAGACATGGGCCATTTGAAAGACAGAATCTCAGTACTTTCGTCACACTTGCAAACAGTCAGCTGGTGTTGCCTCTGGTTAAGAGTCAGCAAGTGGGGCATGATTTTGGCAGTGATTCACCCCATGTTGTGTTCCACCACGAGAATTTGTCGATAATCATGGTACGACAGGCAATCAATGCTGCGGATGTTGTGGTTTATATGTCGACAGTCCTTGTGGATGCACTTCTTCCACACTTTCATCTGTTCTGCTGGTTGAAAGCTGACCAGAACATTTAGAATCTTTAGCTGTCATTTGCCCATCAGAACCACTCAAAAGTCAGGGTTCTACCCGTAATGCCATTACCAAATGCTTACTTAAGTATTTCTTAGGTCTTCAACATTTTCCAACCATGAAGCAAAACATAATGTGGACAAGATACTCCTTCAAAGCTGCCTTTTCAATTGAGAATCACTGAATACAAAAATGCTTATGAAAAAGGAACATGTGCGTGCATAAATATGAAACTTGTCACAGTGCTTCACAAAATAAGTCTTTAGCTTTATTTAGTGGCGCAGCATGGTACTACTTTTGGTTAGTGCGTCACTCTGCCGCCAGTCTGGAAACTTCTGGAAAGCACCTCGTATGTTGGATCAAGCAGTTAACATTTTTTAATTCACCAATTAATGTGCAAGTTTTTAAGGAAGCCTAGTTTTTTTTTTTTTTTTAATTATCATTGGTTAATAAGAGGATGGTGCATGCACAGCATTTAATTTATTAAGAAATCTGAACCAATTAAGTACCATCTTCATTTATCAGAACCATCTCATTTCTTCCCTTACTCTACCAGGCCACTGACTATTCTTCTCTAAAGGTGATTAAAAACTTAAATTTATTTGTACAATATTTCTTGCACATTTGTTTTTATTAGTTGTACAAAATGTTCCATATTCTTCCTTCTGCCATGTAATCATATATATGTGCTTAGTACATAATCAAAATGTGAAGCAACATTCACTGTTAGTCTGATTATCATACTCACCTGAAATAAAAACAAACATAGCCTTAACATGGAAATATAATGTTAATGTAATACATTGTTCATGAATATTGAAACATATGAACCAAAGAATCTAATTTTAGTTAATGAAATATATGAATTGTAAAGATGCAGACGCATGATGTAAGGTCAGAATTTAACAGAAGAATGAAAAAAGAATTGTTTTAGCAAAGGAATAATGTCTCATAATTCTCTGCAAAAATTTTACACTGACATTGTCTCATTAGTCAATACAGCTTTGCTATTCTGTGACTGCTGGATGTGCAATTTTAAAAGTTCAGAATTTACAGTAAAATATTTTAAGGCTTATTTTTTAAAATAATTTTCAAAGTGGAACAACTCAATATTTTTAATTACAGCTTATGTAGCATTCATGATGCTTATTTCTCTTACAGATCTTAATATTTCCAGATAGCAAAATGCATTGATAATATGAGATTTATTTAGTATGTACAAATGCAGCAGAGTATATAAATGTGCAATTTTTAATAGCTCTTTTAGTGTTCTTTAATATAATTTAGGTTTTTTTTCAATGTGTCCTCCCTATCATATTTTACACCACTCTTCAAGTTTTGTAATCCTGCAGTTAAAAATAATTAACTTGCTCATGAAGCTTTTGCTTCACTGCTTCTTTCACTTTTTTTGTTTGTTATAGAACTTTATTCCTTTTAACATTGTCTAAAGTAGACCAACTCACTCCTGCTTTCAATAAACCTTTTGATTTATCAGTATACACTCCTTCAGTTTAAAAGGAATGTTCCAGGTGAACACTTATATGTCTGTAAGTTTCCACACAACTAAGATTTTTATATCTAAAATACAGATGGTAGCACTTAGCTCTTGTAATACCTGTATACAATATACTTTCTACTAAATATGCCCTTATCTTCTTCTTCTTCTTCTTCCGTCCTTAGCCAAAGACCGACCAAGCAGTCAGAGGCCATCACGCCTTGTGGCGTCTTAAGGGCAACAGCAGATTGATTTTCTCTGTTGTAGTTTCCCATCACGCCTAGTGGCGTCTTTAGGGCAACAACAAATAGATCCATCTGCCGTTGTTTCCGTAATCGAAGATGCTTTCTCATAGTAGTAGTATTTCTTAGTGTCTTAAGTCATGATTTCCTGAACTTGTATTCCAGTTGTTCATATAGTCTGCTTTCCTGCCTTCTGTGACTTTCTTTGTGGAATAACTGTTAGATCAAGAGTGGTAGAACAAATCAGTATTTATTTATACTAAATTAGAAACTTGAATTCAGAAACATTCATGTATATACCAAATGCAAGACTGATTAATAGAGACTTTGAGCCCCACAATAAACTGGTGTGCCAATTAAAAAACATAGACCGTAAAACAGAGCTTTGTGCTTTTTTGACGTATGGAACTCACAGTGTGATTTAAGTTCACAGAGTGAAAAGCATGTAGGACTTTATGTTGTTGAAGTTTGAATTTTTTTGTTTTCTAAATTGACTTTATTTTAGTTGTGGAGTTTTTGTTTTTTTTTCAATTGCGTGTAATGTCATTTTAGTGCTTTGAATTTACACTTTGGTAGGAGCAACATCACAGTCTAAAGTTTGTGCTTTTTTTTTATAATTTTTTTTATTTTTAATTATTGTTGCACTTGTTGTCTACCCCAGCATCACTTTGGTATTTAAATAGTTTGAAATCAGGTTTTTTTAAAGTCACATTCTCAGATTGACTTTGGAAAAATATTCTTGCTCACACGAAAACTCATAAGGGCACTACATCATACATCATCATCATTTCATCATTTTCCTTTTCACTCCCCATGGAGCATGGAGCCACCACTGCAGCTGGTCCCCTTGCAAGGAACCTTCACAAAACATTCACAAGCTCGTGCAGCAGTGATTTCTGTAGCAATATGCTGTACCTGATGAGGTAGCCAGTCACCATGCACAAACTCATATTAGTCACCTTGTACGACATCCCTAAGGGAGCAGTGGTTCTATCCTTTCTATTTCTCATAAAAGATCCATGGGAAGCACACATGGTTCTTCATTGTACATAGTGGAAGAATAAATATAAGCAGCTGTCTCAAGATAATTCTATAGAATAAAATACTTATCACTTAGTCTGAAATAGCAATAAATTGTGTGATCTAAGGGAGGAGATCAAAGCATTGATGGAGTTGTCTGTGTGCAATGAAAGTAGTCCTTAAACCAAATCAATACTTTAACCGGTTGAAAACATTAGAACATAATTTTACTGCACCAAGTAAAGACATGCTATGTTATGGCCACCTGTATTTTGTAACACAAGTACACAGTTATATTATATTTACCTATTTATTTTGTTGTAAATTATTAAAATAACAATGGAGATTTCTTTCAAAGAAAGAATGGAGGAGGACACCTTTGGCTTGTACTTATGAATAAGATATTTTTTAAAGGTGATATAGTCCATAGAAATGTCTGGGACATTCCAGGCCATATATTCCATAACTGCAATTAATGTCATGAGAGTAACTACCCCTGGTTATGCACTTTTTAGAAGTGCTTAGATGTTCATATACCCTGTCATGATTCACTCTTGCAGCAAGGCAGTGATACCATTTGAATGGTCCCTGGTTTGAATCCCCAGAATGCCTATCATTTCTGTTACTTTTATATTTTCTAGCATCCTTTTCTTTATTTCTTAAGAGTGTCTGCCACTTACATATTTTTAAAAATTATTTAGTACTCTCAGGTCTTGGATTTCCTCTTTGTTTATTTCTATGAAAAGATAAAAGTGTTAAGATTTAGTAGCTCTGATAAAACGATACCAATTACAAGTGTTGATAATAGAAAAGCTACTCACCAAAATGATTTGAGACAGTAAAATCAATCTATCAAAGTTGGTTTGAGAATGTGAAATCATTTTTTATAATTGTGTAGGAAGATATGTAAGTTATCATAACAGGATTTAGAAAGTGAATCAGAATTATTTTGACAATGTGAAACATGTTCTAGGATCCCCCAACGTAAATGAGGTTGAGTGATACAGAAAAATACATTGAGAAGCGATCTGTGACAGACATTTAAGGGATAAAGAGAATATGGAAAGACCTTACACGAATGAGGCAGTACAGGAAGACTTGGCATGTATTTCTTGAAGGTCTATGCTCCTTAACGAGCTAAAGGGTAATGACGATAATGTTTGCAAGAATTTGAAATTATCCCTATACATTCTTTTATTTTTATTGTGAATGTCCCTTTTTTTTATTGTGAATGTCCCTTTTTTAAATTGTGAATGTCCCTTTTTTATTGTGAATGTCTCTTTGTTATTATTTAGTTCATTCATTTCTACTTTTACATTTACAGTTTGAGGAACCTTATCGTAACCTCCAGTCTGCTTTCCGCTTGTTTGACTTCATGAATGATGGCTACATAGCCAGGGTTGACTTTCAGCGTGTCTTGAAAGAATTTGAGTTTGATATTGCAGCCATTGATCTTGATGCATTTCTCAAGCGGGCCGGTGTCAGTGTTGTCCAAGGTTTGTATTTTGTGGATGACAGACAGGCAGTTTCATTTTGGATGAAGGGCAAGTTGATTATAATTTAGCCTTGAATGAATGAATGATTCATTTTTGCTCATCAAGGAGCATGGAGCCATGACTGCTGTTGACCCTCATGGGCCAAAACACTTCACATACTCCTACAATGATGGTTTCTGTTACTTGGGGGTGGAGCCTGTCCTCCTCAACTGGGTTACGGATGGTTGAAGAACCTCTAGATATAGGGGTTAGCTGTGAATAATTAATAAACAGCTGTGGACAAAAACAGGTATTTCGGGCAGATGGGGCTCGTGGTCCTTGGTTGGTAACCTATCTAGGAGATGGTAGAACCCTGTTTTCAAACTTCTGCTGCCTTGCAGGAATATCCGTTTATGGGAAAGGCTTCAGAAGTAAACCCTGAGGATAAATCAGGAGTTGAAGTCCCTAAGGCAGTCTTATGTTGATTTGACATTATTCTAGCAGCTCCTGTGATGTGGCTGGTACCAAACTGTATTGGCTACTGCTGCTCCTTTGGACCTACAAGTTACTTGGAGAGCTGGAACATGTTCCATGAGCAACAGCTTGATCTCAATATAACTGTGCCCAAGCTCACATCCAGGAGAGGACACTCCAGCTTCACCATATGGTGTCGGCAAAACACGGGAAGTAGCAGTTATCGATTACAAGCATTTTGCCCTATTGGTGAAGGGTATGATGCCAGGGGCTACTTTCGACAGTAGGAGAGGTTCTGGGATCTCACAGAACAGCTACCACCTGCTTCAAGTTGGGCAGCCCCCAGCCAATTAGGTGCTGTCTCACCACTGTCTGCTTTCCCCATTGGATGCATGGTTATTAGGGTCAAACCTGAACTGTGGACAGAACATTTTGTACCAATCAATAATGAGAAAAAAAGAAACAATAGAAAGAAACCAACTATCAGGTTGGGATGTTGGAACATCCGGACTATGTTGACTGGACTATCCAAAAACCTGCATGATAATAACAATGTCAAAAAGACAGCCATAATCAATGATGAACTTAAACGACTTCAGGTGGATATAGCTGCACTTCAGGAAACACACCTGGCAGAAGGACTACACATTTTATTGGCAAGAGAAATATCTCAATAAAACTAGAGAACACAAAGTAGGTTTTTGTGGTAAAAAAATTGCTGACTAAAGTGGTTGAACCAGGTGAGAATGGATCAGAACAGCCTGTTAATGCTTCACCTGCAAACTAGTGCAGGTCCCATCACCCTTGTTAGGGTGTATGTTCCTACTCTGTACTCTGCCTCAGAAGCTAAAGGCGAGTTCTGTGAGAATCTAACAGCAGTCATCAAAAGCACACCTGGGCAAGAACAACTTCAACGCTAGAGTGGGTGCTGGTAATGACTCATGGCCTACATGTCTGGACAAGTTTGGTATTGGCAAGATGAATGAAAATGGACAACAGCTCTTGGAGCTGTGTGTCCATCATGACTCCTGTGTGACCAACACCTACTTTCAGACAAAACTCCAGCATAAGGTGTCATCGAGACACCCAAGATCCAAGCACTGGTAACAACCAGATCTGATTCTTGTCAGAAGGCCACTTCTCAAGTCCATGCTCTCCACATACTCATACCATAGTGCAGATTGCGATACAGATGACTCCTTGGTTTGCAGCAAAATCAGAGCACAACCAAGAAAGTTCCATCATGTCAGACATGAACGGAAACCACGCATTGATACCAGCAAGATGTCATGGTCGCTCAATTTACAACGACCTTCAAGAAAGCACTCAGTAGCCCATAGCATGGTGATACTGTTACAGAGAAATGGGAGCACCTGCGGAACACCATTCATAGTACTGCGCATGCTACCTTTGGTAAGAAGACAGCGAAGTCAAATGACTGGTTTGATGCTTCATCAGTTGTGATGACACCTGTCATCGATGCTAAATGCAGTACTGTGATTGAATACAAACATTTGCAGAGTGCTAGAACCCTACAAATCCTGAAGACTACGAGAAGCAAAGTCCAACAAACTGCTCGATGTTGTGCAAATGTGTATTGGGTCCAGCTCAGTGAAAATTGCAATGCAAACAGGCAACACTAGACAAATATACAGTGTTATAAAGAAAGCCCTTGGTCCCCAAAAAAGTAAGACAGCACTGTTTAAAAACCATCAGCGAGGGAGAAACTAACCGATAAAGGTAAATAGATGGAGAGGTGGGTCAAGCACTACTCTGAGCTCTACGCTAGAGAAAATACTGTCATGCCTGCAGCCTTTGATGCAATTAAATGCCTGCCAACCATGGAGGACCTGGATGCTGAAACAACACTGGAAGAACTCAGCAAGGCCATTGATAGCTTAGCCTCTGGCAATGCACCAGGCAGCAGTGGGATTCCTCCCAGTTTAAACAAATGCTGTTAGAGTACACTATTGCACCCCTGCATGTGGTGCTGTGTTAGTGCTGGAAAGAGGCAAATATTCCTCAAGACTAGAAGCTAGATGCCAAGATTGTAATAACTACAGAGGCATCTCTCTTCTTAGTATTGATGGTAAGGTTTTCGCCAGAGTCATCTTAACGTGATTACACAAGTTAGCTGATTGCATATATCCTGAGTCACAATGTAGCTGGTAGATCAACAATAGACATGATCATTTCTCTATGACATCTTCAGGAAAAATCAAGAGAGCAGAAAAAGCCTTTATATATTGCCTTTATAGACCTCACAAAGGCATTTGACCTGGTTAGCAGGGACGGGCTCTTCAAAATCCCTCTGAAAATTTAGTGGCTGCCCCACTAAATTGCTGGAAATGATAAAGTCATTCCATGAAGACTTGAAGGGAACAGTCCAAAATGCTGGAAACACATCACTGCCCTTTGACATATGCAGTGGCATCAAAAAAAGCTGCATCCTAGCTCCGACCCTCTTCAGGATCTTCTTTGCCTTGCTCTTGAAACATGCATTCAGAGATGCAACTGAAGGAATATGCCTCCACATTAGGTTAGATGGCCAACAAAAATCAGAAGGGTCACTTATACATAGACTTGTTGTTCTCCGAGGATGCTGCAATCATCACTAAAAGTCAACAGGAGCTCCAGAGCTTGATGAATCGCTTCTCCCAAGCATGCAAGGACTTTGGTCTCACAATAAGCCTTAAGAAAACAAATTTGCTGGGTCAGGATGTGGATGTTGCTCAAGTTATCCCTATAGATAACTATGAATTGGCAGTGGTGCACCACTTCACATACCTGGAGTCTACCATCAACGACAAACTCTCTCTGGACACAGAAATTGACGCTGCATTGGCAAAGCTGCAGCCATCTTTGCCTGTCTCACAACGCGTGTTTCATGAAATTCCAAACTCACAATGAAGACCAAAGCTGCAGGATATAATGCCTGTGTCACCAGCATGATTCTATCTGGCAACGAGACATGGACAACCTATGCTAAGCAAGAAAGAAGGCTCAATACCTTCCATCTACAGTGTCTACACCACATCCTCTGTATTTCATGGAAGGACAAAGCGAAAAATGTCGAAGTGTTGTCACATGCTGGCCTCCAGAGCATGTATACACTGCTTAGACAGTGCAGACTACACTGGTTTGGCCATATCCGCTGCATGGAAGATGGTCACATCCCAAAAGATATCTTCTATGGACAACAGGCAGATGGCAAAAGAACAGTTTGACGACTGCAGCTGAGGTTCAAAGATGTGTACAAGAGAGACATGAGGACACTGGACATAAATACAGCAACCTGGGAGGATGAAGCTGCCGATCTCACCAAGTGATGATGCTCTCTGCGACACCACCTCAGGTCAGGTGAAGAGAATCTGTCACAGCAAGCAGAAGAGAGGAGAAAACGTTGAAAGGAACACCAGGAATAAAAAGCAGCCGAGGGCTGTCACATCAGAGGTGCATTCCCATAATCAGTTATGACTGAAGGGGCTATTATATCTATAAAAGAAAAAGTTGTAACACCATTATTTTTCACTGAATTTCAGAACATATGAACTAAAGAATCTAATTTTAGTAATGAAAATTTAAGAAAAATGTTAAACATGTAATCAATTTTATGTTAAAAAAACATTATTTGCATGTTAAACATTCGTGCCATTAATAAAGTGTTTGCTGACAATTTACAATAGCTGTCCAACTGATTTCTTGTTTATTTAACTTCATTGCAGGCTTGATCAACTATAATCAGTTTCTACAAAAGTTTCAGTCTAAAGGTGAATCAAGCATCCTGTCTCAGGTCATTGTTCAGAATGGGGATAGGTCAGTCCACTATTTTCATGGTGTTTTAAAATATGCGTATTGTGATGTTAGCGGGGCTAGTTTTACTTACCGGCAACATTGGCTATGGCCCAGGGCTCCAGGCACTTTTATCTCTAACTATTTTGATTTCATGCTGTAAATAATATTTTTCCGACATGTTATAGGGGTGCCAAAGCTTAGCTTAGCCTGGGGTGCCAGCAACCTTAAATCCAACCCTGGATAGAAGAATCCAGTATTTCAGAATACCAAAGTACTAATTTGTTACCAATTTGACGGCTTTGTGTAATATTTTAGCAATGTGTTTATCTTTGCCTGTTCATGTAACTATGTCTGTAAAGAGTTAACCCTGTTGTTTCAGCTGGAACCACCATAGCTACAGGCACATTGAAACAGAAGAATCTAAGAGGTCAGAGAAGATGGCGGGGAATGTTGCCAACTTCTTCCACTCAGATTACCTCAAACTACTGGGATTGCTCAAGTAAATTTTCTTTATTGTGAAGATTAATAGGGCACACAGAGTTTTATCATCTAAGATATCCATTTCCACAGCTACACAAACTACCGTAGCAGCCACATTTACCATAACAATTGCAACAGGGACAATCATCATTATATTAAGATATAGTCTACAATCGCATATCATCATTATATTAAGATATAGTCTACAATCACATATCATCATTATATTAAGATATAGCCTACAATCACATATCATCATTATATTAAGATATAGTCTACAATCACATATCATCATTATATTAAGATATAGCCTACAATCACATATCATCATAATATTAAGATATAGTCTACAATCACATATCATCATTATATTAAGATATAGCCTACAATCACATATCATCATTATATTAAGATATAGTCTACAATCACATATCATCATTATATTAAGATATAGCCTACAATCACATATCATCATTATATTAAGATATAGTCTACAATCACATATCATCATTATATTAAGATATAGTATACAATCACATATCATCATTATATTAAGATATAGCCTACAATCACATATCTTCATTATATTAAGATATAGTCTACAATCACATATCATCATTATATTAAGATATAGTCTACAATCACATATCATCATTATATTAAGATATAGTCTACAATCACATATCTTCATTATATTAAGATATAGTCTACAATCACATATCATCATTATATTAAGATATAGTCTACAATCACATATCATCATTATATTAAGATATAGTCTACAATCACATATCATCATTATCATATTAAGATACAGCCTACAATCACATATTATCATTATATTAAGATATAGTCTACAATCACATATCATCATTATATTAAGATATAGCCTACAATCACATATCATCATTATATTAAGATATAGTCTACAATCACATATCATCATTATATTAAGATATAGCCTACAATCACATATCATCATTATATTAAGATATAGTCTACAATCACATATCATCATTATATTAAGATATAGCCTACAATCACATATCTTCATTATATTAAGATGTAGTCTACAATCACATATCATCATTATATTAAGATATAGTCTACAATCACATATCATCATTATATTAAGATATAGTCTACAATCACATATCATCATTATCGTATTAAGATATAGTCTACAATCACATATCATCATTATATTAAGATATAGTCTACAATCACATATCATCATTATATTAAGATATAGTCTACAATCACATATCATCATTATATTAAGATATAGCCTACAATCACATATCTTCATTATATTAAGATGTAGTCTACAATCACCTATCATCATTATATTAAGATATAGTCTACAATCACATATCATCATTATATTAAGATATAGTCTACAATCACATATCATCATTATCGTATTAAGATATAGTCTACAATCACATATCATCATTATATTAATATATAGTCTACAATCACATATCATCATTATCATATTAAGATATAGTCTACAATCACATATCATCATTATATTAAGATATAGTCTACAATCACATATCATCATTATATTAAGATATAGTATACAATCACATATCATCATTATATTAAGATATAGTCTACAATCACATATCATCATTATATTAAGATATAGTCTACAATCACATATCATCATTATATTAAGATATAGTCTACAATCACATATCATCATTATATTAATATTGTCTACAATCACATATCATCATTATCATATTAAGATATAGTCCACAATCACATATCATCATTATATTAAGATATAGTCTACAATCACATATCATCATTATATTAATATATAGTCTACAATCACATATCATAATTATATTAAGATATAGTCTACAATCACATATCATCATTATATTAAGATATAGTCTACAATCACATATCATCATTATATTAAGATATAGCCTACAATCATATATCATCATTATATTAATATATAGTCTACAATCACATATCATCATTATCATATTAAGATATAGTCTACAATCACATATCATCATTATATTAAGATATAGTCTACAATCACATATCATCATTATCATCAGTGCCCCAGGTAGTTCACGTTGGTCTCTGAAGACAGACACAGAAAGAATAGGACAACTACACCCTCAGGCATGTCATACAAGACGGCTAATATGAGGTTGTCTATGGGGCTGGTAACATCATCAATCAATCAATCCCCTTTAGCTCCCCATGGAGCATAGGTCTTCAACAAACACATGCCAAGTCTTCCTGTCCTGTGCCATTCGCTCAAGTTCTTTCCATGTTTATCTCATCATTTTCACCTCTGTTTCCAGTTCTCTTCTTCGTGTGTTTTTTAGTCTACCTCTGCCTCTCTTCCCTGTGGATTCCAGAACAAGGACTGCCTTGTAATGCTATCAACAGGTTTCCTCAATGTGTGTCCTATCCATCGCCAGCGTCTTCTTCTCAACTCATGTTCCACTGGCACTTGTCTGGTTCTTGTCATCAATTCCACATTTGTGACTTTGTCATACCATCTCAGTCCTTCTATTCTACGCAAGCACCCGGTTATAAAAGTCTGTAGCTTTTTGGTTGTTGTTTTTGTTGCTCTCCATGTCTCACAGCCATACAATAGGACTGACTTGACATTTGAGTTGAAGATTCTTATTTTCATGGTGACATCATCACGTAAAACAAATTGCCACAGAAACCACAGCTACAACAGCATATAGAATGCTTGGTGCAGGCTTCCTGCAAGGGGACCAGCAACAGTGTTGGCTCTGTGCTCCATCAGGAGTCAAAGAAAAATGATGGGGATAATTATCATCAGTGTAATTATTAACATTTATATAATTAGCATTGGTATCAGTATTATCAGCATGTCATCACCATTATAATTATCAGCCCCTATGTAAAATCAATATTGCCATTTCTATCATCTTTACGATATACCTCATCATGATCACGTCAAGTGCCGTGACTTCGGGTGTAAACGATTGTCCCTCCACAGATTTTAATTTTGATACAATCTATCAGTTTCATTGTTAATCTATTCCGATGATAATGGTACAATGATACACCCTTAAGCTCCCCAAGGAGCATCAGCTGCAACAAATCCAAGCAAGTATGTGGGACCTAAAGATGCAGCAATAGAGAATGCAGTCAGCGACCCATAGCTTGACTGCTTGCATCAGGGTCAGCGAACCAGAGCTGACCAAGACCCTACTCCACCTTCACGTGGTGGTCCTGGAAACAGGCTGCATCACTGCAGTCTGGCTGAGAGAGTAGGGATCAAAGAGGGAAGGCAAACCTGGTCCCAAAAAATGCCGTGCTGAAGTCGGATGTGTCGGCCGAAAGGCGCAGATATCGCAGCTACGGCGTAAACAGACACAACGCAACCAACGTCTTTTTCAGGACGAACGAGGAAGGAAGAAGAAGAAGTGCCATCTGTGCCTAAGGTCTTTCCATGCCTTCTTTTTCTTTTTCATTTCTGTCTCCAGTTCTCTTCTCCATTTATGTTTCATTCTCCATCTACTTCTCTTAACCTCTCCATCTACCTCACTTAACCTCTCCATCTACCTCTCTTAACCTCTCCATCTACCTCTCTTACCCTCTCCATCTACTTCTCTTACCCTGGGAATTCCAGAACAAAGACTGTCTGGTAACACTGTCAGGAGGTTTCCTCAAGGTGGATCTCTTCTTATGCCACAGACATAACCCGTTCTTCGATATACCCCAAGGAGCATCATTGGTCTTAGAAGTTACTATCATTACTATAGCACACACAAAAAAAGACTGAACCAGCAATTGAAATTAAATGTTTGTGTCATGATCTAAAGATTTTTTTGTTTTGAAAAATATTTTCCTTTGCAAGTAATTGTTCATCTAGCAAATAAAACGCAGAAATTATGCACAGAAAGTGAAAGTTTAAAAGGCGTACATGTAACTAACAAGAGAAATATAAAGTTAAAAAGAAAAACTGTACAGAATTGAATGATGGAAGATGGAGAATGAGCTGAAAGGAAAGGAGGCTTAGGGTCATCACAAACTGCTTTAAGTGGAACCAAAAGTATGGACTGAGAAGTACAGGGAGACTAAAAGCATGAAGAAGAGAAGTGGAGACAGACATGTAAGGGATAACAAAGACATAGAAAGTTCTTGAATGGATGGTATAGGACAGGAAGGCTTGATGTGTTTTTGTTAGAGACCTGATCTACATGGGGAGCTAAAAGATATAAATGATGAAAAGAATCAAATGATTGACGGAAAGGGCCTATTTGCTTTGTGCATAGTCTTGGATTGACTGAAAGGGCCTATTTGCTTTGTGCACAGTCTTGGATTGACTGAAAGGGCCTATTTGCTTTGTGCACAGTCTTGGATTGACTGAAAGGGCCTATTTGCTTTGTGCACAGTCTTGGATTGACTGAAAGGGCCTATTTGCTTTGTGCACAGTCTTGGATTGACTGAAAGGGCCTATTTGCTTTGTGCACAGACTTATATGCCTATAGCAAATTGGTCTTATCCAGTAGTATATCAAATTGGTCTTATCCAGTAGTAGGCCTATATCAAATTTGTTCTCAAGTCTTACCTCTTAAAGGATGTGTGGCCAGTATTCAGGGCCAATTTTCCTAGGCGTTTGAGATGGGTGGCCAGTTTTCAGGGCTGGTTTATCTAAACAAAGTTTTTATTTCCTTTTGTCCTAATTTAATAATTTATTAATCCTTCTTCAATTTCCTTTAGAATTATGCATAACATACCATACTTTAAAATTTTTTAAAGAACTGACTTTTAAACTTTAACACTAAATGAAAACTCAGAGCGACAGTAAATTCCTTGTATTACACATGGGGAAAACTACCAAGTACTTTAACAATTAACACTCATTGACGTGCCAGGTTAGCTTTTAGATATAGTGTTTGTAATAAGCCTTATGCTTTCTTAACATGTAAATGTTACAGAGATTTTTTTTTGTATCCTATTAGATGTGGTTGACAGTAGTCATGGCTTTCTAGATGATGTCTTCTCATCATCGTCATCATCATCATAACCATCATCATTTATCTTTTTGCTATTAAGTTTTTCTCATGCATGTTCTATACATCTCAAGAGAAAATGTCTTCTAATATTGCTTTAATTTTTCATCTGTTTCAGACAAAAGGACAAGAATAACACTGGTGTTGTGTCTGCTCAAGACCTCCGTAATGCAGTAAATTCTGTGTTGAAGATCAACATGTCAGATAAACAGTTTGATGAACTAATACAGCGGCTCAGTGAAAAGTCCAACAATGGCAACCTACAGATCAGCTATGGTACATTCCTCGACTTATTCAACACAGAGTGAGTTAGCAGTAGATTTAAAAAAATAGTTATAAAGACGATTTCATGTTAGTGATATATAGCAGAAATTGTCGTTGGTAAGAACACACTCTCAAGAGGGCATTGTGAAATATTACTCATCATGCATTAAGATGACAAGAACTAAACACGCGCCAGTGGAACAAGAGAGGAGAAGAAGACACTGGAGATGGATAAGACACACATTGAGAAAATCTGTTGATAGCATTACCAGACAGTCTTTGTTCTGGAATCCCCCAAATAAGAGAGGGTAGAGGAAGACCAAAGAACACATGGAGAAGAGAACTGGAGACAGACATGAAGGGGATGAAGAAGGCGTGGGAAGACCTGGAGCTGATGGCACGGGACAGGAAGACTTGGAGCTGACGGCACGGGACAGGAAGACTTGGAGCTGACGACACGGGACAGGAAGACTTGGAGCTGACGGCACGGGACAGGAAGACTTGGAGCTGATGGCACGGGACAGGAAGATTTGGCAGACGTTTGTTGAAGGCTCGTGCTCCTTGGGGAGTTGAAAGGTGAAAAAAGAAGACTAAGACGAAGACGAACCAGAAAATGGAAACCACCGATGGGAAGTCCCGGGACATAAAAAAGATGG
Organism: Oreohelix idahoensis; assembly: GCA_024509875.1. Lineage (NCBI taxonomy): Eukaryota > Metazoa > Mollusca > Gastropoda > Stylommatophora > Oreohelicidae > Oreohelix > Oreohelix idahoensis. The sequence goes on along the minus strand of JAMPIV010012234.1, from coordinate 211,374 downwards.
TCATGCAAATGATTATCGTCACATACATTTGTCAAAATGTTTACACTGAATGTACTACATGACATGTAATACCCATTCATTTTATTTTTCTCTTATTATGGAGTCACCACTGGAATTGGTCCCTTGCAGGAAGCCTGAACAAAGCATTATCCAGCAGTGATTTCTGTAGCAATGTGTTGTACATGAAGACACTGCCATGCATAATCTCATATTAGTCACCTTGTATGACATACCTGAGGGAGTAGTAGTCCCATCATTTTCTTTGTCTCATCAGAGACCTCCAGCAGCTACAAGGGATGTTGTTACGTCTCCTTTTGTGCAGCGCAATGCATTCATTAGTGAAACATTGCTGTGCTCAAATGGAGTACCACTTGAACGGAGCACGACTGTATTAAAATGACATCACATGAAATAATTACTTAGACGCACGTGGAGAGCAGAAGTAGTTAACTTTTGCTAAGGGATTTTTCACTGTGTTCTCGAAGTGGCAAGATGTGTGTGTGTGAGCTCTTGCTCCAATGCTTAGTGTACGCTGATGTATACACTTTTACAGAAAATATTTGTTGTGATGCATGTTGGAGATTCATTTGTGAACTGCCAGAGAAGTATGATGATATTCTTTGATTAATATTTGACACTAGTATTCAAAATAATCGTGTCGCAGACATAGGACTTGATGATGGCATATTGCCTATACTTCATGTTAAAGATTGCCCAGTGTGGTTGGCCTGTTTAAAAGATAATCATATTACATATTTGAACATTGTGGAGCTTGTGGGAAGAACTGTCAATAAACTGTATGAATCGTTTCCAAGCGTGAGATGCCTTGTTGTCTATCAATTACAAATTTCTGTTGTAATTCCAAGTTAAAATGTTGAAGCATTGACCACCCTAGACACTCATCTACAACACTGCCACCAAATTATAATACGCTACTAATGATGGAATGCAACAGACATAATACCAATTGCTGTTTATAATTTATTTGTGGCATACACTCCTCATGTAAAAAGCTTCAAGGACATATGCAGGAAGGCAGAAACAGGACAAAGAGATTGACAGACATATCTAATTTTGTATTAATTTTTAAGATGTGTGTATGTATGCACATGAATTTGGATGTTTGTGTTGAGCACCTGACAAATTAGGACCTTCTTCAAGGTAGATTATCCATTAGATTTTGTCAATCATTGGTTGTACATTATATTTCATTATTTTAAGTGAATTTTAACAGTTAGGCAATGATTCAAAAGGTAAAAATATTTCACTAATATATCCCAGATGCAGGCTTAGCTATTTTGAGAGCCATATAAGTATGTCAGTGTTAAATGCATGTAAAATATGAAATTGATGTATCATCCAAATTTTTTTTCTTAAAAGACCTGGACAGTGGAACAAACATTGTTTTGACATATAAGATTGCTAGATCCAGTCTGTGCTGTAAAGAATTAATTTTTTTTTATTTTTGAGCTGACTAGAAATGCTCATGTATATTGGGATATATATTTTGATGAATTTACATTTTCAGTGCCACATTTCTTTCTTTATTTTGTTATTTTTTTTAAATGTAAGACTCTGGGATGGTGTATATGTATGTATGTACATATGCACACACACACACACACACACACACACACACACACACACACACACACACACACACACACACACACACACACACACACACACACACACACACACACACACACACACACACACACACACACACACACACACACACACACACACACACACACACACACACACACACACACACACACACACACACACACACACACACACACACACACACACACACACACACACACACACACACACACACACACACACACACACACACACACACACACACACACACACACACACACACACACACACACACACACACACACACACACACACACACACACACACACACACACACACACACACACACACACACACACACACACACACACACACACACACACACACACACACACACACACACACACACACACACACACACACACACACACACACACACACACACACACACACACACACACACACACACACACACACACACACACACACACACACACACACACACACACACACACACACACACACACACACACACACACACACACACACACACACACACACACACACACACACACACACACACACACACACACACACACACACATATGCACACACATGCACACACCCACACACACACACACACACAATTCAAGTTGTATGGTGGATTCATCACTCCTCAGGCATGATAAAGTTTTTAGTAACCTAATTTCAAATCTGAAGAATTCTTTCTATGTATTTGCTGCTAGTTCTATGTTTCTATGTCAGTGGTGTATCATAGGTTGATACGTACATATGTGTTCTCCATTGATGTTCCTAGCACTTCCAGTTCAAGATGTCTGACACAGTTTGTCATTCAAGATATTCGAGTTTTTTCCTGCTTTGTTGCATTTTTCGTAAGTGACTGACTTGGTACGAGCTAGAATGTTCATGTGAGGAGAATTCCCCCCTGGTTTTGTGCAACGATGTCTGCATATTAAGTATATGCCTGAATGAGGGCATGATTTTGGAAAGTTCCACTAATGACATAGTCAGCCATCTTGTCATGTCAGAAAATTCTGTTCACAAAAAGATTACGTGTAACTTCTTCACATGCAATAACTATAATGGCGTCATCAACAAATGTCGTTACCTCAAAAAAAGCATGGTATAACTTGAATAAAGACATCTTCGGTCATTGTCATTAGTTAATGACCCCAAGCCTAAGGTGTCCCAATGTGCTGAGAGGCTGAATGGCTAATGGGAAATTAGTCTTAAATATTGGCTGTCTGGAATATGAGTGAGGCGGCGCCAGGCAGATGGACGTCTTCCCTGGCATGGTGGCTATACCAGGGTGACCGGTTATTTCCACCATATCTTGAAATAATATGATGAATTATGCATTAAACCAGAATTATCACGGGAGCAACGTGGGATTGTGCTCTGTCGCCGATGCCTTCAGCTAATGTAATGAAGAAACGTGAATGCAGAAGAAGAGGTAGGGGGGAGAAGAGGAGAGAGAGAGAAAAAGAAGAGCTGGTAAGAGAAGAACAAGGAAGAAAGCGGACCGACTCTCTATGAAATACGTTCGTATAGGGTACTGGAACTGTCGAAGTGCCTACCAATAAGCTGCCACTATTCAAACTATTATCTATGATTTTGATGTATTGATGATCCAGGAAACCAATTTAAAAGTGAATAATGCTGTCAATTGCCCGGGTTACAAATGTTATACAAATCCGTGTGGGCCTCGCAGACGAGGTCAAGCGATGTATGTCAAAGATGAACTTCCTCATGCATGGGTAGATACAAGTTTCCATTCTAATGAGGATGCAGAATTACAGGGGCTTGTACTGCATATAAACGGTCAAGAATGGCAAGTATTCAATTCATATGCCCATGTGGATCGCCTTTCGGAAGAAGGTAGCTGGGAGTTCCTGACTAAATTGTCTGAGGAGCCTAACAAGATGTGCTTAATAGCCGGTGATTTTAATGCTAGATCTATGGAGTGGGGATCTCCACGGAAAATAGACAGGGTGTTGCCTTGAGTCAGGCTTTGCTCAGCTCAAAACTATCCATTTTAAATGGATGCCCAACAAGACTGGCATCTAGACCAGGGGATACTGATGGTGTCATCGATCTGGCATTGATGTCTAGTGCTGCCGCCACCTTTGCACGCTGGGATGTATTGCAAGCTTAAGAAAGTGATCGCCTACCCTGTGTAGTCCTCATTGCGAAGAGGAAGACCACCAGACACAGGAAACCGAAACAGACTTTCCATTATGCTAACGACCCACTTAACAGTAGTAGCCCTGTACACATATTGCGTCAAAGTGCGAAACAAAAGACAACTCGTACACCTTTTACACAACCGCCTGGTGGAAGGAGACAGGGGAGACAGCATGGCTGGAAAAGGAAAGAGCGACAAAGTTATGGCGAATAGCATGAAAGGATGATGAATTATGAAGAGGTTGAAGATTTTAAGGAGAAAAAACAAAGAGCAATCAATAACTTCAAGGGCTTGGCAAGAGAAGCCAAAGACACAGTGTGGGAGGTCTTTGTGACACAGGTGGGCACTGACAAAACACTACAGAAATTATGGGCCCTACGTCGCAGAATGAGTAGGAAAAGTACAGGCCAACCAATTCCTAATATTCTCAACTCGACAGGAAAATGCCTGAAGACCGATGCTGAAAAGTGACATGCATTACTCGAGTGTTATATTACTCAGACAGATAAAGGTGACAAAGCTGCCCGCCAAGAAATCAAAGACTGTATTCTGGGAAATGACAGAAGAGGCGACATATATTTTGACATCATAACCGAAGAAGACGTTATGTGCACTTTAGAATCCAGTAGGAACATTGCCCTGGGTCCTGATGGTGTACAGTATCACCACATAAAACAGCTCGATGACACAGGCATTAAAAATGTGGTGAGTGATTTCAACAACAGCTTACACAATGCTCTGGTGCCAGAAGACTGGCTGCATAGTTACCTATGACCACTTCCTAAACCTGGTAAGGACCCCACACTTCTCAGCAGCTACAGAATTATTACAATGCAGAATGTCTATGGTAAACTACTATAAAAGATAGAAGCACGAAAAATAATGAATCACCTCAAACATGCACAAATCCTACCTGATACTCTTGGCAGCTATAGGCCCATGAAAGTAATATGGGGTAACGCCGGAACTTTTGCTTATGATGTATATGAGGGGTTCCTGGATAAGCGAGAAACGGTTGCGTAGCAATTGACCTAGAGGATGCTTATAACAGTGTGAACTTTGCAACATTAATAAACTGTGTAATGGCTTGCACTGTTAACCCTTGGCTTACAAGATGGATAGCAGCTTCCTTAACTGAGAGGTCAGTGGATTTTTGCTTAGGAACATGGACATCAGATCCAATGCTCATTTGCCCGGGACTACCCCAGGGTTCTCCACTATCACCGGTGCTGTTTAATATCTATACAGCAATAGTAGCCACCATTCAACCAACTGGGTTGGGACGAACACTGACATTCACTGATGATATACTAATCTACAGAACTGGCTCTGATCGACAAGAAATGGTTAATAGCATACATGGGACACTACAGGAGGTGTCTAAATGGTGCGAGGAAACTTGCTCCAAAGTCAATCCCAACAAGGCCTGTGTGATGTAGTGCTCCTTGAACAACTCCATTGTGAAAGCAGATCTCCCAGATATTACTCTCAATGAACAGAAAATTGAAGGGCAAGAAAAGCTGAGATACCTTGGAGTTACATTTGATCGTGGGCTCTCGTATAAGTACCATGTTGAGCAAATCACACAGAAACGCAGGAGAGGTCTAGCGGCCCTGAAAATAATGGCCGTTGCATGTCTGGAGCAGAGATTACTATTTCTTCTTTATCAACAGCTAGTCAGATCAGTCATTGAGCATGGGCTGGGAATACTGACTCTGTCAGTAACACAATGTGAACGACTAGAACGCATTCAGAATGAAGGGATGCGCATGGTCTTGGGCTGTGCGCGAGATGCCCCCATTATGACAATGAGGTACATGCTTGGAGTGCTGTCGATTAAATCCAGATATGCAATTGCCCAAGCAAAAGCCTATATGCGAGTATCCGCAGACAAACGGCACCCTCTGCATGGTAACATAGCTGACATTAGGGGAGCAAGAGTAGGGGGAGGGATATCATGGATGGCACAGGCAGAGACAACTATCAAGCAGGTGGCCACAGTTGACAATATATCCAAGGGGGAAGAATGGTGTATGTCAGATGAGAACTGGATTGACTACCAGCGGGTCACCATCAGCCTTGGCAGAGAGTGTAGAAATTGGGGGAATGGAAAAGCAGAACTGGAAATTAATCAACTGATACATGATTATTCCGGGGATGTTGATGCCATTGTGTATACAGCTGGGTCTGTGATCCGCGGTGAGAAATCTGGTTGGGGCTTCTCTGCTCGGGTACAGGGCAGAATCATCGCCAAACATAGCGGGGCTTACAAGATAACAACTTCCAGCATGAGAATGGAGGTCGAGGCTGTTACTGCAGCCTTAAGGTGGATAACTTAAACTTCATTAACAAAGGCTAGCATTGTTTCAGACTCTCAGTCTATGCTTTGGAATGTTCGAAATGGTTGGTTGCGGCATGAATGGAAAATATTCAATAGAAGCTTCCAGTCTACAAGAGCTGGTGTGGATATACTGTCCTGGTCATGCTGGGGTATGTGGTAATGAAAGACCTGACACACTAGCATCAAGAGCACCCATAGTGGAGACACTAGATATGGATAAGGGAGATATACTGAGAACAATTAATGATCGCCTGCTAGAGAATGACACTGCAATAGATGAATCATCAAGGTTAAGACTGTTGGAATTTGTCATCAAACGTCAGGCTAGTAGAGATGGACGTATGAGAGGATGCATCCGTCGTGTTTACAACCAGCGTGCTACAGGAACAGTTAGCATTCACACTCTTCGACATATGCTGATGGAGACTGAGCACCTATGGGTCTGCCCGGAGTGTAATGATGTCAATTCTTTATAACAATAACAATTCCTAGCATACCTTCTGTAAATGTCATTTTGTTTTTACTAAACAGAGGAAATACCTGGTAATCAAACACAGCCTTGTATGTGTCCTTCTTTGTGTGCTGTATGTTATGTGGTTTTCAGTTTTAGTAGCAGCTGTTTGTTTCAAATACATTTTCTTAATATTTCTCAGACTTCTGCTCCTAATATTTATTCTGTGTAGCATAAATACACACATGCCTCGTGTATCATTCAGTTTTATCCTGATATAACCAACAGCTCCATGCATATAGTAGATGGTTGAAAGGGACGTGCTACAAAGAAAAGTAGCAAACACCTATTTAAAAAAATAATATTCAGTTTTACAACTGACTGTACCTAATTTTCATTTTGTTTTTTATTTTATCTTCCAGTTTTACAGCAGCCTCTATTTTTTTTTTATTCACTAAGATAATGTATTACTCACATTAGAAAAGCAATCCATTTTCTTTTGGGCATGTAGTGAGAAGAAGAAAGGTGAAATATATTGTGACAACAGGAAAGATTGAAGGAAAAAGAGATAAATGATCACCTATGCCACCAGGCACGGTATTGAAGAAGAATAATTATTTTTATAGTATCTTTTCTTGTCTATAGATCAAATTCCATATAGTGGTTTACAAAGCTCATATATCTGTATGTACATATATGGCTTTTTAAGTTCTTATGATGCATAATTCCTACTTTTTGGCCCTTACTTTTGGCATAACTGAACTTTTCAGCAGCAGTTTGTGATTCTGTTTTCTTTTCAATTTCTGATTCTATATTGCCTCTCACACTTCTTTTAGTAACGTGGCTTATGAAGCTTTTAACTTTGGTTTTCTTGACCTTGCTTTTTCTTCAGAAGAACTCTCAAAATGGATTTTAATTAATTATCATGAATGTGACTACCATTGTAAATGTAATTTTAAAACATTGTTCCCACTTCTATCAAAGTCACCAATAGCTAAAAAAAATACTTTTACTAATAAAGTGAGTGATTGCAACCTTTTACTTTAGTTGCATTATATTTTGTATTGATATATAACTGCCCTGTTTTTTTCCAATTTTATGTCAGATAAGGAAAGACCTTACCAGGCTTTTCACAGACCGCTTCCATGTATTTGATAAGGTATGTTAAATAACTCATTGGAACAAGTTTCAATTATGCTTTCAGCTGCTAGATGAAGTTTCTGTGAAGACTTCAATCCTGTTGCTGTATTGGCAATCTTTCTCAAGTGTTTAGTGTTTTCTGTCTTTAGGTAACATTTCTGACCATCATTCTTCTTGAATATAGCATATTTCCATACTCGGTGGAATACCAGCTCACTTATTTATTTGAATAGTATATTATATTTTCTTTTTCTCATTATACCCTTCCTTCTATCTTTCTCATCATCTGCTCCCTCCTATTCCCATTTACTTTGTCTTTACTTGTGAAAACATTTAAAAAAATTTAATCTGTGTCTCACACATCACGTGTCTACAGTACTGTCTTTCTGGCAGTCAGAATACTTAGTAAGTGATCAGTATTTTCCCAGAATACCGTAATTCCTCTTTTATCTCATTTCTTGGTCTGCATACTCATTTGTTTCATTTTATAATTTCCATCTGAATTAATTAGCTCTGGTAAATGATATATCAACGTTCAGTGGCGAAGTAGTTAGATTGTTTGTTTCTTGAGGCAAAGTTACAGGATTCAAAACCTGGTAGTGTTCATTCTACCCATCTGTAAATGGGTACCTGACTCTGGTCTTGAATATCGTGTCCACCTCCAGAGATTAACCAACAGATGACCTCTTCACATCCTTTATTCACATTGCCAGATTTAATTACATACACAGACATGAATGATCACTGTATTAGTCACTGGCATCTTCATCACTTTCTTTATCAGTTTAATCAGCACCACTACCTTCATCAGAGTTATCATTATTATCATCATGGCCACATTCTGTATCATGTCATTAATAATAATAATAGTTGCCCATCGCAAGTGAAGATGGCAACAGCTTCAGACTTGAGTTGTGACACATCTGTGCCGTGATCTCATGTGGCTAATAAGTCCTATTTTGGCCCTACAGGCCCTGCCACATACGGGCACACATGGTTAGAGTCGATAATAGTGTTGCTGTGCATTCTGACCTTTCTTGCAGCACGCTTGCCTTCTGCCTTATCAGCTAAATTCTGTTCTGCAATGCAAGCGTCTTGAGTAATGTTTGTCCGCCAAGCAGAGCGAATCATGTCATTACCTTTACCTTCATTATTGCTAACATCACTATTATCATCACTGACATCTTCATCCCTGTCTGGACCAGTGTTATTATAGCTGGCACCTTCATCGCAGTCATCATCACAACCCCCATCTCTCTCATTATCACTGTCATCATCTCAGCCACTTTCATTATTTCAGTGGGGTTCAGAGTGGCTAAGAGGTATGGCATCCACCTTGAATTCTAAAGGTACCGGGTTTGATTCCCAGTAGAGGGAATATAATTTATGTAAATTTTTTTTTCCAGAACCAGTAGTCTTAATGATGTCATACTCCCCCCTGGTCTCCTGTGTAGTGAGATCAGATGCATAGTCTTCTCGGATAAGGGCGAAAAAATAGGAGATCCTGTGTGCATGTTGTGCACATTAAAAATTCAGTTGGATATTGTAAAGAATAGGTCGTAAGGCCTCTGCCCTTGCAAAAAATTAGAAATCTACCCACCACAAAAATATCTATAGAATGTGTGATTCCTGTATACAACCATTAGGATTCTCACCAATGCTATGGAGTTCATGCACTGTGCTGTGATCCTCCTTGTGTGATCTAAGGGAGGAGATTGGAGCACTGATGGAGTTGTCCGTGTGCAGTGAAGATAGTCCTTACCAAACCATCATTTCAGTATCACGTCCATCATTAATATCACCACTACCCTTACCATTGTCTATCGCCACCGGCCCATTCATCATCACTATCACCTTCAGTGTTGTCATCAAATCCCTCTCATCACAATCAACATCACTATCATCATGGAGACCACTTTGAACATTATCATTATCACCACCACAGCATCACTATCATCATCAGTATTATCAACACCACCACTTTATTACTGTCATCATCAGTTTCATCAAAAACACCACTTCAACACTATCACCTTTAGTACCATCATCACCACCACCTTCACTGACAACAAAAACAACAACCAAAAAAACTACAGACTTTCATAAATGGGTACTTGCGTAGAATGGAAGGAGTGAAAAGGTACGAACTGATAACAAGAACCAGCCAGTGCAATGAAGTAAGATATTAGAAGAAGACAATGGTGATGGATAGTACACACACTGAGGAAACCTGTTGATAGAATTATGAGGCAGTCCTTTTTCTGATATCCCAGTGTAAGAGAGAAAGAGGTAGACTGAAGAATGCATGGAGAAGAGAACTGGAGAGAGAAATGAATGAGATGAAGAAGAAATATAAAGACCTTGAGACATGGAAAGACCTTAAGGTGATGGCACAGGACAGGAGGATGTGGCTTAAGTTTGCTGATGGCCTTTACTGCTTGGGAAGTTGATTGGTAACGATGATGTTGCTGATGACTCCATTATTATAATAACTGGTATCATCATCACCACCATGGATTTTCAGTATCACTATCATCACCGTTACCATCATCACAAATCACCATAACCATTTCAGTATCACTACCATCATTAATTATCACTACCACCATCATTGTCAGCATCGTAACTAGCATATTCATCATCGCCATAACCATCATCATCATTATCATATTCACTAGTATTTTAACCATTATCCACATTACCTGCATCATAATCATCAAAACACTATCATCACCATCACTACCTTCATTATAATATTCATCATTTCATTACCACCATTTGAAAAATCTGTCATTCTTCTTCATCACCATTGTTGTTAACACCATCATTATCCCCACCAACAAAATGCTATCATCACCAACATTTTCATCATCATCATTTCTCTGTTATACTTATTACGAATCATGGAGCTACCACTACTGCTGGTACTTTTGCAAGAAATTTGCACCTAAACCTTCACATGCTCTCGCAGTGGTGGTTTCTGTAGTAGAAGTCTATATCCTTTTATCCAAACACCTAAAAACCAAAATATTATGGAAATCAAAAGTTACTTTGGGATACTTTTCTATCACAATTTTGAGCAATATCTGACTATTTTGGGCAACTTTGGGCTATTTTTAAATCACATTGTGGGGACTTTTGGCTATTTTTTAAACACATTTTGGGTGACTTGAGCTATTTTGTGTGACTCTTGGCTATTTTTCAAATACGATTTGGGTAACATCCGAAAACCTAAAAAATTTGGTTTCCGAAACAAAGCTATCCCTGAAGATTTCAGATAAAATGATACAGACCTGTATTACTATCCTTAAATATCTTTAGCAACAACAGTGATTCATATCTAATTGATCATCAGAACTTCCAAGACATGGATAGAAAAAGAACTGGCTACATGAGCAAATGGCAGTTTGGAGCGCTTATTAAACTGTGAGTTCATAAATACATTTTTGAGCTGTTATGAGCTAATTAACAATTTTAAGAATATCCTTTCCTTGGGCCAGTCTTTGAATCAAAATATATTGTGCCTTCACAGTGTTTGGATTTGGCTTCATTTAAAATTATGCTCTTCAGTTTTCAAACCATTGGCAGAGAACGTGGAAATGAAAATGTTCCTTTGATTTGGAATCTGATAAAAGTAAATTAGGTGTTGTTTTCTTTGTTTCGATTTGTTGACAGCCTTATTTAGTAATGTATATTGATGTGCTTCTATATTTCTTGAACCTACAGGTAGGCCTACAGTTTCAGAATCCTATTTACTAATGTAACATTATTGTTACAACAGAAAACATACAAATTATTGCCATATAATGTTGGATCTATTTCATAATTCTGAGAAATTACATTTTTTATGTGTATGGGAATAAATACATATTTTTGGACTGTTTAGTTTATTGATCAATAGTACTGTAAACAAGAAGTTGTAGAGAGACATGATCATCTGCGCTACATGGCATTGTACTTGAAGAAGGCTTTTATCTTTACATAGATGCAGTTTGTTAGCTTTTTTCAATTGTTGTTGTTTTGTATGTGAACAGTTGTATTTTAATCAGTTTATTATTTTGTTTTATGTGTGGAAAAGCTAATTTTATTAATAGGTCTGTCTGTTTATGAACGTTTAAAAATTAATTTTTTGTTGGTGTAATGTAGGGCAAAGTTCTTATGAATTTCTGTGTTTTGTTATTTTGGAAAGTGCATTTTATTTAGGTGGAAGTGAATGTTACTAATTTAGCATTTTATGTGTTTTATTAATCTGTGTTTATATAGGTTATATAACTTTGCTATCTTTTAGGTGTGGCATCACTTTAACCATTAATGACCTTGACCTCTTGTGGTCAAGCTTGGACACTGCAGCAGACAATACACTCAGTTATGCTACACTAGTGAAAGCTTTCAGCCCAGGACAGCAGCAGCAAAAACATTCAACAGCAGGTGAGCAAATTTATCTTTCTAGTGATTGGTGTTTAAAAAACACTCCAGTCTACCCAGCTGTAAATGGGTACATGACTGCTGTTGACTTAATGAAGGCAAAGGCATCGTGGAAAGGAACTGGTCACCCAACTTCTCAAAGCTGGGCCTTGTATAATGGTCTCTAACACTTCACTCCCCTACAGCAATATCTTCTATGGGACTACCTTTACCTTTAAGTGAATGCATGGAGGCATATCTGGACTCATCTTTATATGACCACCAGCTATGCACAATGCTACAATATACATATGTGGAAGTGAACCTCTGTCTCTGAAGCTAATTACACCCTCATTGACTCTTGAAATGATCCACACACTTCCAGGGATTCCCCCTGTGGTGAAACTTGTTGAAAACCCAGCATTGCACACTAACATACCTGTCAACCTCCTGAGACAAAAACCTGTACGCCGGACCAGAAAAATCCTTACAAACACCCAAAAATCCTTACTCAAAAAATATATTAATAAATTATACGCAATACAGTTTGACACATACAAATCTATTAGCATTTGAATTAGTGTGATATAAAACATGCTAATAGTCTCATGCTGTTCTTTACATATAAAAAACTTAGTGATCGTGAGGTACTATTCTTTGGATGCACAGTGTTTTGTATTATAATCAACACATGCACTTTTGCACTTTGCAGAATTACATTTGTGGGCTTAAAGTCTGCACAGCATGTATCAATGTTAATCTTACACTGTAAAAAAGAAGTGAGTGTGTCTGCATTCATGGACCTCCTGCAGTATGTGTGGATTTTTTTATTGAAAAATAAAGCTTCAAAGTTTATGCAAACAAACTTTTTTTCTAGTTGTGTAGGGCCAACACAGAATATTATGACATTAATTTATTGGAAATATTTAACTGATCAAAATATTACTGGAAAGATTAAGAGAATGACAATAAAAAAAAAAATACAGCGAAGCAAAGCAAACAGCTAACAGCAAAAAAAAAAAAAATTTACCAAATTATGAACAGAGTATCAAATCTAGGAAGAAAAACATAGCACCAAAAATTTACAAAATTATTTAAGAGTTGGTAGCTTAGACCAGTGATAATAGATGGCCACTTTATTAAAAAATAAAGCAGTGAATCTCGACCACTGGAATAAAGTAGGTAGGCCTACTCAATGCAAATAAACTTTTTTTTTCTACTTTTGTAGGGCCTGGAGCCTCGGTAGCGCAGTGGTTAGTGCACTGGCTTCCTAGCTCGGTGGTCCATGGTTTGATCCCCAGTTGAGGTGGGATTTTTTAGACCGCAAACGGCTCCTTGGTCGACCCAGCCTCATGAATTGGGTACCAGAACAACTCTGGGAAGGTTAAGGCGGTCAGCATGATGCTGACCACATCACCCCTAGTGTGCCGATGGTCAAGAAAATACAGGCCTAACACCATATTCCCAATATGCCTCAATGGGCATGTAACGGGATCCTTTACCTTTTACCTTTTTTGTAGGGCCTACACAAAATTTTATGATATTAATTTATTGGAAATATTTAAATGGTCAAAATCCGCTTGCCTATTCTCTGGCAACGCCTTCTTGAAGGGGTGGCAGAAAAAGAACTAGAAAAAATGCTTGATGCTCATAGCTCTAGAGATAAACAGTAGGCGTGGCTAAACTAAAATTAAAGACAAAGCGATGTCCTGGCTGTCCGCATAACTGTATTGCATACTAATTATCCCGCGTGGGAAAATCCATGTGGAAATGATGCATACTAATCAGCACGCATGGGATTCCACGTTGACGATTTAGTTACACACAAATTCAGGGGCCCCGATGCTATTCAAGGGTACTATTATTATCATCCGTCAATTCAGGGACAGCTGAATTTCATCCTATCCGTCACAGTTGGGTATAAAAGGATTTGATTGGTTGCTGGGAGAGACCTCAATTTAAAAACAGACTCCGAGATTCCCGGAATAAAAAATAAAAAAATTGGTTTAAAAAACCTGGGCTAGAAAATATTTTCTGATTTCGAATTAAAAAAAATTTGGGTTGAAAAATATTTAAAAAATTTTTTTTTAATTAAAAAAAAAAAAAATTTCGATTTTTTGTTTTTGGGGAGGTGGGAAAATCCGTACAACGAGTCTGTACAGCCGTACACTGCTAAAAGTATCAAAAATACGTATATTGTACGAAAAATTCATACAGGTTGACAGGTATGCACTAAGCTTGGAGAAGTCACTTGAGCCCCAGACGTGATTCTTTGGCTTTGACCTGATTGACTGCATGCAGGAGGATCTCACTACGGACCCAGTTATAGGCAGGGGGAGCTGAAAATTGGCTCTGTGCAGTACATGACAATTCCTTGGGAGAGCCCAGAACCATAGCACAGTATTTTAGCTCTGCATAGTTGGAGAGCCCCCTTGGATGGCGGGGAATGCACAGTATGCTGTGCACTCCTATCTCCTAGCTTGGGACCAGATGTGACAATCCTTTAAATGCAAGCCAAGCTGGAGAAACTAGAGCTCATGACTTCAACTCAACACGTTTTGGAATGGCAGAGAAACCACAGGAAAAGCCTAGATCTACAGTGTAGATAATACAAAGGAGTCTTCAACTTAGTATTGGAGGCAAAAGAGCAAGAAGCTCAGAAGCCCTTGTTAAACAACAACAACAACCTTTAAGTGATTAGTGTGTTTTTGCGAGTTTGAGCATTCTGTGTGTTTATTACTTACCATGAATATCTCATTCTCTGCTTCCTTCTTTCACATTTCCATTTTATCCTTATCTTCCTTCTCCTATGTCTCTTTCTTTCTTCTCATCTTTCCTTCCCTTTTCAAGCTACTTCATGTTCTTCTTTGCCTGTAAGAAAGTAAACTCACATTACCAGTTGTAACATTTTTTTAAAATCTCTCTCTCTCTCTCTCTTTCTCTCTCTCTCTCTCTCTCTTGCACTGTCTGTTTGCTGTTCAGCCATTTGTCTTCTTATTGTCTTTTTTTATATGTCACTTATTATATTTTAAAATATGTTCTTTATGATTAACTTCTTTTTTTTTATTAATATCTACCTCTAATATGAGCTTCCGATTGACATAGTGGTTTGAGCGCTGGTCTTTCGCGGCAAAGTTGTCAGGTTCAAATCACTGTACAGATATGCTCCAGTCTACCCAGCTATAAATGGGTACCTGACTTTGAGTTAGGGAAGGAAAAGGCAGAGATGAAGCGAACTGGTCACCCCACCTCTTGATGCTGGACCTAGTATGGTGAGGTCTCTAACACTTCACTCCCCCTACGGCAGTATCTGCTATGGGACTACCTTTACCTTTGACCTCGAATATATTACATATATTTTAGCTACAGCAACAGCGTTCAGAACCATTTATAGTTTATTGAATGAGGAATAATGTAGTTCTGGTATAATCCTTCATAATTTTTCTAATGGTATCTAACTATTGTTCAGTTTTACAAATCAAATAAAAAGTTAGCATTTCTTATGCTTTCACAGAAAAACCTTCAACAGCAAAGACACCTCAGAAACCAGTTGGTATAGAGAGACAGAAGACAGCACCCTTGCTGAAGGCTGTGGAGCAGCCTCAAATTGTCACTGGCAGCGCAAAGGAGAGACGACTGACACAGTTGTTAAAGAAAGTTGAACACGACGTATGTGCTGGTTCTGTAGTATTTTTATGTGTTAATATATACCTTATTTCCTATGAGTTCCTGCTATTACCTGTTAATGTGTATGTATTTATTTATGGATACAAATATCTAGCATGTTTTCTTGTTGCTGAAATTTCAAACCATAAATACATATATCAAGTGTGCCTCATTGTCATAGAAACCGTTTCGTTTTATTTGAAGTATTTACCTTCTTATGATGTGGCATGCATCTTTCAACCTTTTCAGACGTCCATTGGTTACATCAGAGCTCAAATGCCATTTTAAAAAAAAGACAGAAATCTGTCTGAACATTATTGCATCATTGATAAATGCTACATCGGATACAAGAAATACTAGTATCCATTGGTCTGCTCCGGTGGAGTTGCCATTGAGACACTATTATAACAGTATTTACTGGTAAAAGTATACTTAGGGGGTCAGAATGGCTAAGAGGTATGGCGTCCGCCTCAAATTCTAAATCTACTGGGTTTGAATCCCAGTAGAAGGAATATAATTTATGGAAATTTTTTTCAGAGCCTGTGGTCCTAATAATATTGTACTCCCCCCTGGTCTCCTGGGTAGTGAGATTGGATACCTAGCCTTCTTGGATAAAGGCGAACAAATAGGAGGTCTTGTGTACAAGTTGTGCATGTTAACAATCTCACGGCAGTTGGAAATCATAAAGAGAAGGCACATTTTTGATGGAATTAGAAATTTCCTGAAAAATCCTTTCTTCACAAGGTAACCACAATTTATAGCAGTTGGAGACTTTAATAGCCACTCCCAGAGCTGGGGCTATAACCATCTGGATCACAGAGGTGAAGAGGTTGAAACTTGGCAAGATGATCACTCCCTAATCCTAGTCAATAATGCCACAGATACTCCTACCTTCTACTCCAGAGGATGGCACACAACTTCAACACCAGATCTTGCCTTCTCCACACCAGATATAGCTGGATCTATTAGTAGAGAAGTAGGAGATCAACTAGGGGGAAGCGACCATCGCCCAATCTTTCTTACTGTCCAGAGTGCAACTCTCAGTACAGGCCCAGCCATTACAAGATGGAACTACAAAAAAGCCAACTGGGGTTTATTCAGGCATCAGGTGAACACGCTGCTGTCTACCCTCAAGGTACAGAACCGAGACATTAATGAAGTGGTAAAAGACTTCAACAGATGCATACTACAAGCTGCAAAAGAAACCATTCCCAAAGGATGCCGGCGTAACTACATACCATACTGGTCCAGCACACTCCAAGAACGTCAGGAAGCTATGGACAAGGCTAGAAAGAACGCAGAGTCTCAGCCTTCACTTGAAACTCACAACAAATGGAAAAAGGCTGTAGCAGAGTTTCAGAGAACAAAGCTAGAAGAAAAACGGAAAAGCTGGAGAACTAAAACGGCATCGCTGAACCTTGAGAAAGACGGCAGGAAACTTTGGAGATTAGTCAAGTCTCTAAATGAAGAGCGTTCCTCACCTAGGCAGACTATCACATTGGATGAAGGTGGCAAACTTTTCAGAGGAAAACAAGCTGCAGACTTGTTTGCTAGAAGATACAGTTCAGAAAGCAACTTACCCATTAACATAGACCATCAGAGAGAGATAAGAAAAGAAATACTGGCAACCATGGGACAGACAGATACTCCTGCCCCAATGAGGGAACCCATCATCACACTAGGAGAACTACAGAAGGCTATTTCCAAGCTTAAGTTTCAAAAGTCACCCGGCCCAGACAAAATCAGCAACGAAATGCTAGTAAATCTGAGCTCAGCAGCAAAGACAAAACTGCTTGAGATATTCAACCACAGCTGGTTGAAAGGAACGGTACCCCAAGTATGGAGAGAAGCCATCACAATACCCATACTAAAGAAAGGGAAATGTAAGACCGAGGCTGCAAGTTACCGGCCAATCAGTCTCACAAGCTGTGTTGGGAAGACTATGGAGCGAATAGTCAACCACAGATTGAAATGGTATTTAGAGTCTGAGCAGATCCTGGTGCCGGAACAAGCTGGATTTAGAGAATGCTACAGTATAGAAGACCAAGTTACTTACTTGTCTCAAGCAATAGAAGATGCCTTTCAGGAGAAGAAAAAGGTCCTAACGATCTGGGTCGACTTCAAGCAGGCCTTTGACAAGGTGTGGAAAGATGGCCTCATTGCAAAACTTAGGAGAAGTGGAATCCAAGGCAACATGATGAAATGGCTCCAGTCATACTTGCATAACAGGAGAACTAGAGTCACTCTTGACGGTCTGCAGAGCAGAAAAGTGTTGCTCCATCAGGGGGTACCTCAAGGAGGAGTAATTTCCCCAACACTCTTCCTTGTTTACATCAATGACCTGGTGAAAGATCTCCCTGCAGGAGTTAAAGCTGCCTTATATGCAGATGACCTAGTACTCTGGTGCGCTGATGAAAATGTCACCACAGCAAATTATAGAATGCAGCGGGCAGCAGACATGCTAGTGTCATGGGCAGAGAAATGGCTTATCACAATAAACACAGACAAAACCTCCACAACACTGTTCTCCCTCGCCCCCAAGGACAAATCAGCTAACATACACCTAGGGACAACCGTGATCAAGGAAGAAAGCTACCCCACCTATCTTGGGGTGACATTTGACCAAAGGCTTACATGGAATAAGCATATTGACAATGCAGAAGGAAAGGCCCGAAGACGACTAGGCATACTCAGAAAATTGCAGGTACCAACTGGGGAGCAAATGAACGAAATCTAAAGAAGATTTATAATGGAGTAATAAGACCACACTTAGAGTTTAGCTCAGCAGCATGGTCATCAGCTGCTAACTCACATCTGCAGTCTTTGGACAAGGTGCAAAATCAAGCTCTCAGGCTCATTACAGGAGCCATGAAAAACTACACCAATAACAGAGATGCAGAAGGTTGCTGGATTACAGACATTGTCCCATAGAAGAGACACAAAAACCATGATCCAGATGGAAAAGTACAACAGTATGCCAATGCACCCAATGAAGGCAAGACTAGATGATCTGGCATTGGGACGTCTAAAGCGTAGCAGCTTTGTGCATCGGGGGAAAAGACTTATAAGACAGCATCAAGAAGACCTATCTATGAAGACAACACCACTGAAGCCCACCCTATACCCTGTACCATGGGAGCAGGCCAGCAGTGCCCTCCAAATTAATACATCAGTCAGTGGTCTCACAAGTGGATGTGAGTATAATGATCTGCAAAAACGAACTGCTACATTGAGTATGATCCAAGAAAGCTATCCCGATCAATCATGGATACATGCCTATACAGATGGATCAGCAACTAATGCTGTTAGGAATGGAGGTGCCGGTATCTTTATCTCATATCCTGACAACCACTATGAGACTAGGCACATTCCCACTGGTAAATTCTGTTCCAACTATACAGCTGAGGTTCAAGCTCTAGAGCAAGCTGCAAATATGATTTATAACACCAACTCTGACTGCCACCAGGTAGTCATCCTCACAGATGCACTGTCTGTCCTGCAAGCTCTCAAGGGTGGTAAACTCCCGCATCTGAGAAATGAACTAAACAAGGTAGCTGCCAAAAAGAAAACCATACTTCAGTGGGTACCATCTCATTGTGGTGTACCCGGAAATGAAAAGGCAGATAAACTTGCAAAAAAGGGAGGAGAATGTGAACAAGAAGATAATGAAGTCACATACTTTGAGAAAAAGAGAGCTATCCAGACTATAAGAAGAGAACAGAACCAACCCAAAGACGACTATCACACTCTCGACCGGCAGGGACAGATAACTATTTTTCGACTCAGGACAGGGCATAACAAACTGAATAAACACATGCACAAGCTACGACTGTCTGCTTCACCACTGTGCACATGTGGATTTCTTGGAAACGAAAAAATGTTTATATAATGTGTGCACACATTGGGATTCTTGCTGGTGCTACAGAGTTCATGCACTGTGATGAGATCCTCCTTGTGTGATCTAATGGAGGAAATCGGAACACTGATGAAGTTGTCCGTGTGCTATGAAGATAGTCCTTAAAACCAAACGAAACAAAAAGTATACTTTCAAGTGTGTTTCTTTGGGGGGGGGGTTCAAAATGTAGTATCAGCCCTAGGTGCTAAATACTTTAAGTGCGCTACTGCTGGTATCTGTCAGCTAACATGATGAAGCCCTCTTAAGGGCCAGTCCTAAAAAGAATGCTAGAATATGTCACAGAAATGAAAAAATATAAATATGATGTGTACCTTGTTTGTTACAAACAATTTAAAGTATAAATACAAATATCAAGTAAACCTCATGGGGTAACCGGCCCTATACCCAACCCTCCTTAGTTGCTTTTTATGACATGCATGGTAGGGAACAGTGTTACTATTCTAATTACTGTGTTATTTTTTTTTTTTTAATTAGGTTATGAAAAGGTGGGATGTGCTTTATTCCATTTTCCTAAGCCTGGACCGTGATGGTTACTCAACCATCTCAGTACAAGATATGAAGGTATGTATTTGTCCTGTCTTAGTGGTCTGTGTAACAGTGTACAGACAAGACATGAGGGTATATATATATATGTGTGCTGTGTAAGTCGTATGCGTAACAGTGTACAGACAAGACATGATATTATATGTATATATGTGTGTGTATGTGTGTGTGTTTAGCTGTTGTGTAGCAATGTATAAACAAGACATGAGGGTATATATATATATGTGTATGTATTAGTTGTCTGTGTAACAGTGTGCAGACAAGACCTAAGATTATGTTTGTGCATTTTCTATATAACTGTTTGCAGAGATAACACGATTGTTTGTGTGTGTTTTAGATGTCTAGTCAGGGGACCCAAAGATGCAGCAATAGAGAATGCAGTCAGCGACCCATAGCTTGACTGCTTGCATCAGGGTCAGCGAACCAGAACTGACCAAGACCCTACTCCACCTCCATGTGGTGGTCCTGGAAACAGGCTGCATCACTGCAGTCTGGCTGAGAGAGTAGGGATCGCAGAGGGAAGGCAAACCTGGTCCCCAAAAATGCCGTGCTGAAGTCGGATGTGTCGACCAAAAGGTGCAAATATCACAGCTCCGACGTAAACAGACACAACGCAACCAACGTCCTTTTCAGGACGAACGAGGAAGAAGAAGAAGAAGAAGAAGTCTAGTCAAGTGTCTTTCCATGCATTTAAAAAAAAAAAATTCCTTTCATTTCTGCCTCTAGTTCTCTTACCTGTGCATGTTTTGGTCTCCCTCTACCTTTTAACTCAAGATTCCAGACCAAGGACAGCCATGTCATGCAAACAACAGGTTATTTTCATCAGCATTTTCTTCTCATCTCCCGTTCCATTGGCACCTGTCTGGTTCTAAAAGTTTGCTTGCTGACAAAAATATGTTTTGTCAAAAAATTCACTTGTTTTGTTGCTGTTGCAGTGTTTTATCATTTTCAATGTTCATTTTATGTTCTGACAGTAAAAAAGTTTTTTTTTCCTTTCTTTTTCTTTGCCAATCAGCTCTCTGTTGGGCATAGGTCTTCAGCCAGCTTTATCCAAGCTTTCCTATCTTTAGCAGTTTGCTCAGTTTCATTTTGTGTCTTCTTTATTTTTCTTATATCTCCAATTCTTTCCTCATGGTTTTTTTGTGAGTGTAGTGTGGTGTGGATAGAGGGAGGTCTTCTTCTGTTCAGGAGATCCCAGAACAATGACTGCCTTATAATTCTATTAGAAAACTCCCTTGTGAGAGGAGGCTTCAAAGCAGGATGAAATGATTGTTAATTTAAATTATCAGTTGATGCATCAAGGAAAGAAAAGCTATAATCTTTAGGCTTCTGAAATTTGAATGTAGAAAGAAAAGAAATAGCTCATATGATATGACATTTTAAATTACATAAGTAGTAGAAAGTAAGGCATATAATAAAAGTAGCAGCTGGTGCTTTGAAGCTGTAAAAGTCACTAGTTTTCAATTTAATCTGTTTCCAGGACATATCTTACAAGTTGAAACTACCTTTGACTTCTGCTGAGAGAGAGGAACTATGCAGCTTCTTTGATCTTCGTGGAAATGGCTGGTTTCACTACCTGTCCTTCCTCAATGCAATTAAGAAGTTATCTCCGGGTCAAGAGGTCAGCCCGTATGTTTTCAACATTCACACTAAACGTCTTCATAAAATGGTAAGTATATCTGGGAAAGTTAACTATGTTTTCTGTTTCCTCAGATAGCTTCAGCAACAGGGAGATTATTACTCTTAAAGGATGAGAGCCGAGTAGTTGGGGCTGATTTTCCCAGTTGCTCATGACAGGAGGTCAGTTTTTGGGACCAGTACTTTTGAACTAAGTTTTTGTTTTGTGTTCATGAATATTCATTCAATTTCTGTTACAACTATGTTTTACATTACCATGCTATTAAAAAAACATGGAAAGACTTGACACTTAAATATTAAAACTATATGAAAATGCAAAATAACAGAAAACTTCTTGCGTCAAACATGGGAAAACCATAACATCCTTTAACAGTTAATAAGTCTTTCTGTGCAGATAATTTATCACAAGTTGCATCATTTATCCACTTCTTTCTGTACTTCTTATTCTTCTTGGATCCTTAGTGACAAAGCAGTCATGTAGGGCAGCAACAAACTGTCCCCATGTTGCTCGGTTGGTGGCCATCCTTTGTGCTGTGCCCCAACTCTGGTTCATGCTTTGCATCTCAGCCCCCGCTGTTCTCCACCAGGTTGTCTTTGGTCTGCCTCTTTCACCTTCTGGGGTTCATAACATAGCAGTTCCGGTGATGGTTTCAGGATCCCTTCTGAGGACATGGCCAACCCAGTTCCAGCGTCTGCCCACAATGATGGTGTGCATGCCTTTTTGACTGCACCATGTAAGTAGTTCCTGGTTGGAGATGGTATTCAGACAAAATATTCAAAGAATTTTCCTTAGGCAGGTCTTTCTTAACTACTGTTAGTTTTTTTATGGTTTAAAAAAAAAATCATTTTTCATCAATTGTTTTTTTTTCTGTTACACCAGTTGCAAGAGTGAGAACTTGTCTTTCTTATTTATATATTTCTTGCCTAATTCTTCTTCTTCTTCCATCCTTAGCCAATGACCGGCAAAGCAGTCAGTGGACATTACGCCTAGTGGCGTCTTAAGGGCAACAGCGAATAGATTTTCTTTGCCGTTGTTCCTATCACACCTAATGGCGTCTTTAGGGCAACGACAAATCAATCCATTTGTTGTGGTTTCCGTAATCAAAGTGACTGGCAAACGGGTGATCAGCCCGTTGGGCTCTTGCCTAATTACTTATCCATATTTCTGAATACTTCTCACAAACTTTGGTTTTGGTAGCTGGTCCATTTAGAGCTCATTATTTTGGTTGAGGATACCTTTATTGATCATTTTCTACATCCATGGCTTCCTGGATGTTCCCCATATGTAATATTCTTCTTTACCCTTCGGCTCAGGCTGTAAATGGGTATCTAAGTCTGCTCTTGAGTTAGGACAAGGCAAAGGCAGTGAGGAAGGGAACTGGTCATCCCACCTCATAAAACTGAGACTTAGTTTAGTGAAATATCCAACACTTCACTGCCCTTTGGCAGTATGTGTTATAGGACTGTCTTTTACCCATAACCTCCCTGTGGAGCATAGGCCTTCAGTTAGGACATTCCAGGTCCTTGTGTCTTTTGTAAGCTCTTTCTCCATGTTTTCATTGTCCTTCTGTTAATCTGAAGTTCTATTCTCCATGTGTCTTTCACCCATGACATTCAAGAACAAGAATTGTCTTGTGGTGTTATTAGCGGGTTTTCTCAGTGTATATCTTATCCACTGACAACATCTTATCCTTACCTCGTGTTCCACTGGTATTTGGTTAGTTGTCACCGTTTCTTCACTAGTGATCTTGTCTTCTTCAAGTACCATGCCTAGTAGCATAGGAGATCATGTCTCTCCACAACTTCCTGAATTCTGTTGTTGTCTTCTTTCCATGCCATGTTGTCAAACTGTCCAGTATGTGCTCTCTTTGTCTTCCTCTATCCCTTCAGTCTTACCTGTTGTTACGATATATTCCAGCTTTCTCCTTCTCATAACATGCCCAAAAAAAGTGGATTGCTTCTTTCTAACTTGGGAAATGAGTTTCTTTTGCGCATTGGCCTCTTTCAGGACATCCTCATTATTTGTTGTCCATGGTATTTTTAAGAAAGTGTGCTTCTTGGATGCAATTTTTGTTGTTCTCCATATTTATGAGCAACACAATAGGACTGCCTTGACATTTGAATTGGAAGTTTTTAATTATGTGTTGATATTTATCTCCATTGTTTCAATATATTTTCCAGTGCAGTGAAAGGGACTTAATCTCCTTTGTTCCATATATTTTCCAGTGCAGTGAAAGGGACTTAATCTCCTTTGTTCCATATATTTTCCAGTGCAGTGAAAGGGACTTAATCTCCTTTGTTCCATATATTTTCCAATGCAGTGAAAGGGACTTAATCTCCTTTGTTCCATATATTTTCCAGTGCAGTGAAAGGGACTTAATCTCCTTTGTTCCATATATTTTCCAATGCAGTAAAAGCTCCACTTGCCTTTTGTATCCTTGTTTCGGTATTATTCTTCATTCCTCAAACCTTGCCTGTGTTGATGCCAAGGTATATGTATAATTCCACATCTTATCTGGATGTTTCTCCACGAGCAGACTGGTTATAATTTGCTACACATATTTTCAAAATCCTTGCGAAGAAAATAGCACATATGGCTGAAACTGGTAGATGTCTTCATAAATGGTATTTATATGTGGTATTAGTGTGTCCAAGAATGAACCATTTTGAGAAGGGTATTTGTGAGTGGCATTCCTTTTGAAAAGGTTATGTCTGTGATCCTTTTGAGAAGGTTATATCTATGAGTGGTATTCCTTTAGAGAAGGGTGTCTGTGAGTGGTGTGTCAGAAGGGTATGTCTTTGAGTGATGTTCCTTTTGACAAAGGTGTTTGTAAGTGGTGTTCATTTTGTTGTAAGTGGTGTTCCTTTTGAGAAGGGTGTATGTGAGTTGTGTTCTTTCTGAGAAGAGTATGTCTGTGAATGGTGTGATGGGTTGTGTCCGCAGAATGATTAATGTGGCTGAAAATGTTTTTTGTCCACAACTGGAAAGTACATTTGAGAATGGTAATTACATCCAAGGAAGCTGTATAGCCATCCTCAGTGAAAGATTAGGGTTTTTTTTTGTTTTTTTTTCGGAGGGGGAAGCTTGAAGAATAATGAATTTTACTTTATGTTCAACAATTTTCCCTTTGCTTAGGCTGGCCCTAAGTCCATGGCTGTCACTGTGTATGATTTTTTAACAGAGCTGAAGGGAATGGTAAGTAATGTAGACAATTTTCCTCTTTAAGAAAACATGAAACAGGCACTTCTTATCATGATTTATGTAATAGGTACATTAAGAAAAGAAAAAAAGCAGTTTGGACAGGATAAAACTACATAAAAAGAAAAAAATGTGCCAAGCAGTGTCAGTAAAAAACTTGTTCTGTTAAATTTAAAGCATGAAGTAACATATCATATCTCTGTCTCTTTTTTCACATTTACATTACCCACACAAAAAAATTAACATACACAGACTAACCAGTAGATAGGTACATATTTACATTAATATATAATATTAAATACATATTTAAATTAAACAAACTTATCAAATTATTTTTAAATCAGTCAGTTTAGCTACTGTTCTTGTTTTTATTGCAGCTTCTGAAGAAATTAAAAACTCTGAGAGGATCTTTCAAATTCTTTGACCATAACCACAATGGCTTCATTGAAGAAGGAGAGCTGAGAAAATCACTGACAATGCTTGGTTATGCACTGTCCAATCAAGACTTCCTTGACATCTTGCAACTTTTTGACAGAAGTCAATGTCAGAAAATATCTTATGAGGATTTTAAGACAACATTATTGACCGTGTAATTTGGGTAATGGAATGAAAATCTTTACTCATCGGATGTAATGATGAAATAATACAAGTTATATAAACTGCATAGTATCAGAATTGAACCTGATATGGGAGACACTGAAATGAGAAAAATCAAAAGAAAAAGAAATGAAGTCATTGTAAAAGATTATCAATTTGAGATTCAGTAAAATTCAGAATTCTGTTTTCCTACTTTCTGCTGGTATAGCACAAGCTTCATACATGCTGTAAAATAAATTAAAACTGTAAGTTTGAATGTGGTGACCCATACAAAGTTAATTAGGAATTTCTGATAATTTAACTCATGACCTGGAACTGTTTGAGACATGCATAATTTTTTTCTTCTCAAACTGTGTTTTTAATATTGTTTTCACATAGCCTAGAAAATAGGAATACTGTTCCTTGTGATTCCATGTCTCATTTCCTGAAACAGTTCTGAATAGATGTCTGACTTAGTGAGGACATACATCTATAATAGAATTTATATACCTTTTCAGTTGTTAGCTTAGATGTACCACATACTTTATTTTATTTTATTTTTTTTGAGCAACGATTCACCACTTCAGAATACTTTCTGCTTTCAGCTGCTTTTGAAAAAAAAAAAATTACGAAGTATTTGTCAGAACCTGAAATATTCACCTTCACTTCTGTTTTACATTACTCACTGCATTTTTATATGTAAAAGTGAAGTCTGCAGTTACAGTATTTTTAGAAACTTTTTTTTTTTAATTTTCAACCTTAAACTGATAATACTAAAATTTTCTCTGAGTTAATTTATTATCATTGACTCTATTCTTTTATAAAAAATTAAGATGTATTCTAAGCCAGTTTATCACCATTTACATATTCCTTATATTCAATTTCCTTTTATACAGGGTGGTTGAAAATTCATTTCGTATTTGTACAAAGTTATATCCTCAATTGCAACTATTGGATATATACAAAACAAATATTGAAACAAGGAGCAATACCATTTATTAACTAATAATTTTCTCGAAATCAATGAAAAGTAAACCTAATAATGGCCAATAAACAGGTCTTACAATAGACAGCAGAAATTGCTGCCCGCAGTCACGTCACATGTTGCACAGACTGGATCTCACACAAGTTATAATGTTAATGTGAAATAACATTTTATGTAACAAAATGGCATTCATTTCTCTTTATCTGAACATTTGTCTCATATAAAGTAGTTGCATAAGAGTGAAGAAATAACAGTTGAAAAACAGAAAGTGACTTTTCAATCACCCTGTATACTGCTGGTATTGCTACTGAAGTTTTTATGAGTGGAGAAACAGACTAATGTATTGTTTTTCCTTTTTTTGGCGTACGCCCGCTATTACTCGAGGCGAAATATCAGGTTAACCTGAGACTGATTTTTACGTATCACTTTTTTTCTTGTACACTTCTTCAAATGTCCTTGCCAGGGCTCGAGTTAATCCAGTCCAAATCCTGGTCGATGAAAAATCTTCAAATGTCCTCGCCCGGGTTTGATCCTCAGTTACCCGGTTGCCAGCGCAGTTTGGTAACCACTACACCATCGCAGCTCCAGACTAATATATTAATCTTATTTTATTTTAAAACTGTTCAAAAGTGCATTTTTTATTTTCCATTGGAAACCTCATGATGGCAGAAGTTCTTAGTATTGTTTCTTGCCCAATTCTGATTAAAGTGGCTCTTCTAAACCAACTTACTTACTTAGTCGTTCCCCTTCTACCGTGAGGTGTAGAGGTTTGGAAGAGAGAGCGCCAGACTATTCTATCAGCTGTCTTCTTCCTGGCCTGGTTCCATTCTAGTCCTCGGTCCTTCAAAGATTGTCTAATGTTGTCCTCCCAGCGGACTCTGGGTCGTCCTGGAGGTCTGGATTCCTGGCTCTTTATTTCCCATGCTTGTCGTGGTAGCCGATCTTCTCCCATTCTGCAGACATGGCCAAACCATCTTAGTTGGGACTGTTCTATTTGGGTCTGCAGCGGGTGGGATTTTAGGCCTTGACATATCGTCTGGTTGCGGACCATGTCTCTTCTTGTTACTTCAACCACCTTCCTCAGATACCTCATTTCTGAGGTTTGGATCTGGCTTTTGTGGGTTGTAGTCATTGCCCATGACTCGCATCCATGTCAAGACTGGGACATAGGTGGAGCGGTATACAGCCATCTTCGTTTTCTTACCAACCTCTTTCTTGCTGAGGAATCCTCGATTTATGGCCTGATAAAGTCTCCCAGCCACTGCTTTTCGAGTGGCCATCTCTTCTTTGATGCCCCCCTTTCGGTCTATAATAGCTCCGAGATATTTAAAGTGGTCGACCTGCTCCAGGACCTGTTCTCCCAACTTAATCTGATGTTTTCTTTCTTCTCGTGATATCACCATGGATTTTGTTTTAGAGCTGCTTATGACCATCCCTCTTCTAAACCAAACCAAAAGAAATATTTTTCTGCAAAATACTTAACAGCAGCCTAAATCTAAATGGGCTAAAATAGGTGGCTGATTTGGAAATAATAACAAAGAGAAACAAAGGAAGCATATATAAAACAGATAATGGTAAAACAGATGGGCAGTCTTATGATTGGAGAGAGATTCCAGGGAGGATAAATAAAGTCTTCTTGCGACGAAGATCCTTAGTTGCTGGAAACACTGAAAGAAAGGAAGGAGATGAAAAAAAGCAAGATGAAATGGAAATATAAGAAGAATAAGAGATCTACTCTTCATGTACTTGACAAGAACACAGAATTTGAGTATGGAATAGTATGGCTGGCACAATCTTCCTTCTACCTTCAACACATCAATAGGTAGGCCTACTTGTATTGCTAGTATAATTTTACCCTCCTCCCACACACACACACACTAAGCATGAGGCTGGCAATCTCATCATGTAAAACAAATTGCTACATAACATACCACGGCAAGAGCACATGCTCTGACTCAGGCTTCCTGCAAGTGACCCAGCTGCCATGGTAGACCCGTGCTTTATAAGAAGCGAACAGGGAAATGAATAAATGAACCACATCAACAGGCACTTGTATTCATCATCATTTCCCTTTTTGTTTCTTATGGAGGATACAACCACGACTGCAGCTGGTCTACTTCAGGAAGCCCGCGTCAAGCAATCACATGCTCTTGCAGCTGTGGTTTTGTAGATTAAGTCAAGGAAGATGAGGGGAACTGCGGTAAGACGTGGAGTACAATGGATGGGTATGAAAAAAATCGAAAAAAGGTGATTCGTCTTACGAGGACAAAAGAAAAAGAAAATAGCCAACGTTGCGGCCACAAGGCCTTCGTCAGGGAAAGGAAAGAAAGTGAAGGCTAGATAGGACACATAAGAATCTAAATAAATATAAAACTTGGGTACTTCCCTAAAGGCAGCCGAGTCTTAACACGCTTGCTGCCGAACAGACGTGCGTTCCCGGAAAAGGAAATGGTTTTTGTAGCAATGTTTTACATGATGAGGTTGCCAGCCTCATATTTAGTTGCCTTGTACGACATGCCTGAGAGAGCAGTAGTTCTATTCTCTGTTTTTAAAATCTCGTCAGAGACCCCCCAGAAACTAACCCCTTCAACAGTCAGAGACCCCCAGAAACTAACCCCTTCAACAGTCAGAGACCCCCAGAAACTA
This sequence comes from Oreohelix idahoensis, assembly GCA_024509875.1. Taxonomy (NCBI): domain Eukaryota; kingdom Metazoa; phylum Mollusca; class Gastropoda; order Stylommatophora; family Oreohelicidae; genus Oreohelix; species Oreohelix idahoensis. Next base: position 182,055 of record JAMPIV010012234.1, on the reverse strand, counting down.
ACCCCTTCAACAGTCAGAGACCCCCAGAAACTAACCCCTTCAACAGTCAGAGACCCCCAGAAACTAACTGTACGTGTCAAGTGAGCACATGTATCACTGGTGTCATGTTAGTCCGTTATCCACATCAAGAGAGACTTGTAATTCTAGTATAATTTTTCTCTTGTTCCTTAATGTCATTTAAATCTTTTATGTTCTTCAAAGTATAGCTTTCATCATACTGTAGCTGTGCTATATTTTGATTATATTTATACTTAGTTCTCTTATATATAAACATACATTATATATATATTTTATGTGATATATGTGATAATATTTCTGAAACCAGTCAGTTTTATTTTAAACATCAAATTTTGTTTGTGTATAAAGTCCAAGTTGTTTCAGTTAAGATGTTGTGACCAAGTCCTCAGGTGTGAAAGTTGAAATGCAAAGATATATATTTTTTTCCCCCCTGTAATATGATACCTCATGTACACAATTATTTGTTTTAAAATTGAATGCTAGATTATTTTTAATTATTTTTGGGGCACAACTTTTTTTTTTTTTTTTTTTGGGTTAAGCTTGGCACTGTATTAATTTAAAATATATGTTATAGCTTATGACAGCCGAGTTAATGTTTTTAGGTACACAAGTATTTAAAAAAATTTCTTAAGTTTCACACTATTTTAAAATGTTTTATGACAGTAGGGCAACATTTTAAGTAATAATGATTTTTAAGATTGTAATGCTTTATATTATAGTTATAATATTTTAAGTAATATAATATTCGTAAACTATAATGCTTTAGTTGGAAAACTGTTTGCACAATGAATAGCTGTTAACACGAATTCTGGGACATGTCAAAAATGTTTGTAAACTATTGATAAAGTGTGATATCAATTACTCAGGGACATAAACAAAAATGAAAAGCATTTTTCAGACATCTAGTTTAATTTTCTACTGCAGAAGACATTCTTGCTAAAGTAGATGATCTGGGACAAGAGAAGAAGAGAAAAACGAAGCCTGACAAAAATAAGGGAATGAAGCAGACAAATTTGTGACCATACACTGTTAGACATTCTTAAAAGATTGGGGAATGTAAATAATTCACAGCCATTTTTTAGTAATGAGAAGAAATGTTATGTGCTTCACATTTCTGTGGGACATGCTATGTATGTTGGCTGGATATCGCCATTTTCTTTTCTGCTACCAATGTAGCACTGAGCCGCCACTACACCTGGCCCCTTTGGAAGCATGCAAAAAGCATTCACATGCTCTTGCAGCAGTTGTTTCTGTAACAATTTCTTTTACATGATGAAGTTGCCAGTCCCATGCACAAACTCATATTAGGCCTGAGGGAGCCGCAGTTTGGTCTTTCTTTGCCTCATAAGAGACCCCCCATGAACTACAAAGGGCATCAGTTGGATATGCAGTGGCCATCACACCACTATATGCAGTGGCCATCAAACCTAGTGGCATCTTGTAGGACAGCAACAAACTGCCCCCATTTTGCTCATTTGATGGCCATCGTTCATGCCGTGCCCCAACTGTGGTTCATGCTTTGCATCTTAGCCTCCACTGTTCTCCGCCAGGTTGTCTTTGGTCTGCCTCTCTTTCGCCGTCCTTCTGGGGTCCATAGCATAGCAGTTCTGGTGATGGTGTCAGGGTCCCTTCTGAGGACTTCTATTACAGTGACGATTTAATTAACCATGATGAGTTACTGACAGAAGTTATTTGCTTTGTGAAGAGTGGAGAAATGGGAAAAGTGATTTGTGGAGACATTCAAGTGCATATAGTTAGAAGGTAGTGGAACTGGACATGACATACTGACTTGGATATATAGCTAGGCATTCTTTATGGTGAAACTGAAAACGAATAAGAGAAGGAGCAAGTAAGGAACAAAATGAGATTATTAGCAGATGGAGATGAATGATTAAATACATCCCTGAATATGGTGAAGAAGATAGTACAAAACATAGTATTCGGAAGAAAGTTGCAGAGGCAAATATTCAGTCAGGAACTAAGTCAGGACTTATGGAAACAGTGGCTCAACAGATCAGTGTTTATTTATTAATTCTTGTATTCAGCCTGTGACATAACTGTGATATTGTTATTAGCTATTTTTCTAGCTTTATATATTGTATTTATTTTTCTGTTTTACAGCGCATTTCAAAAATTTATCTGTAGCTAATTTTTTTTTTAGTTCTTGTGGAAGCCATGTTCACTAAGAGCAATACAATTCTTGTTTTGGCTTGATTTTAAGTAATTTTTTATACTTAAATTTTTGTATCACTTGTAACAATGTTTTTTTTACTCTTTCATTCCAGAATTTTTATTCACACCGTGATGTAATAATTTTGTATAAGAACTCAAAACAGTGGAGCATACTAAATTTTTGTGTGAATCATTTCTGTAAACATGCATAAATTATATATCAAACTGAAGGAAAGCTGGATAGAGAATCACAATTTGTATTATTTGTTTTGTTAACATGAATACATACATATGTAATTGGTAAAAGTCAAAGTATTTTTCAAGCAGGGTTTATAGTAGAATATGAACTTACTGCCGACATGTTAATGCTGCAACCATTAAAATGTGCTTTTTTAGCACTGGAACATGAAGATAAAACATTTATGAACTAATATAGCACTGGATATAGCCAAATGTATTCCATTTAGTGAATTCACACCATTTTTGCTATGGTCACATTCAAGTAATCACAAATAGATATTATATAATGTCATTTTCTAAAAGATAAAATAGAGTAATATCAAATTAAAAACGTCACACAGTTTTTTTAAACTTCTTAATATACCTCTTGCTTCATCTTCCACCTGTGACCAGTCATCGAGTGTAACCATAGGTCTAGTTCTGTTGCCTTTCAATGGGCTAAGGGCTGTGGTAACATACACTCATCAGTTCAATATAATGTGCGTGGCATTTCTGTATCGCTTTTGTCATATGATGATAAAGTATCATTATCGAAAATATCATTTTCACTATTGCTCTTAACTTATTCATTTGCCTAGAAGACAAAGAATTTATAGGTACATTACTTGCCAGGTTTCTCTAGCAGTAACAAAAGAAAGGACACAATTGGTTACATGTTGATTTGTCACATAAATATGATTATAACCATGTCCGCTACATGGAAGATGGTCGCGTTCCCGAAAGATATCTTCTATGAACAACTGGCAAATGGCAAAAGAACAGTTGGGCGACTGCAGCTGAGGTTCAAAGATGTGTGCAAGAGAGACAATAGGGCATTGGACATAAATCCTGCAACCTGGGAGGATGAAGCTGCCAATCGCACCAAATGGTGATGTAGTCTACGGCGGCGCCTCAGATTGAACAAACAGAAGCTCACGTGGTAATCAGAAGAGAGGAGAAACCGTTGAAAGGAACACCAGGTAAATAAGCAGCTGAGGGCTGTCACCTCAGGTGCGCATTTCCATAGTCAGTTATGACTGAAGGGGCTTCTATATGATAATAGCAGCAAATCGCATGCACAGAGCCACTTTGAGAGGGATACTGTTACACGCCCATTGAGGCATATTGGGAATATGGTGTTAGGCCCATATTTTCTTGACCATCGGCACACTAGGGGTGATGTGGTCAGCATCACGCCAGCCACCTTAACCTTCCCAGAATTGCTCTGGTACCCGTTTCATGAGGCTGGGTTGACCCTAGAGCCGTTTGCTGTCTAAAAAATCCCACCTCAACTGGGGATCGAACCATGGACTACTGAGCTGGGAAACCAGTGCACTAAATTACACTAAAATTAGTCACTCAAGCACTGTGGTAAGTCACTTTACACCTCATGTAGTTCCTGCAGGTCTCTTATGAGACAAAGAATAAGCCTACTACTACCTCAGGCATGTCATACAAGGCAACTAATATGAAGTTGTGCATGGGGGGGGGGGGGGCCTGGCGACTTCATCATATTAAACAACTTGCAACAGAAACTACCACTACAAGAGTATGTGAATGCTTTGTGCAAGCTTCCTGCAAGGTGGTCAGCTGCAGTGCTGGCTCTATGCTCCATAGGGAGCGAAAAGTAAAATAATGATGAAGTCACTTTACAGTTTTAAAACATGGTCTGGATTAGACAGATTACCTATTTATAGATTTATTATTGATGAACCTAAAGCAGCTCTGATCAAATACCACTGATCAGGTAACTATAACAAAACTAAGCAACCTTGTCAGCATTGCTTCGAGGTGAAAGAGTTAAATCACTGTTTATTTTACACTGAATAATACATTTTTTGTCAAGGAAGTGGAGGGGAACTGCGGTAAGACGTGGAATACAATAGATGGGTTTGAAAAAAAATCGAAAAAAGGTGATTCGTCTTACGAGGACAAAAGACAAAGAAAATAGTCTATTTTCTTTGTCTTTTGTCCTCGTAAGACGAATCACCTTTTTTCGATTTTTTTTCAAACCCATCTATTTTTTGTCAAATAGATTTGGGAAATATACCTCATGTCAAACGTTTTTTCAGTGCTTCCTTCAGTTATTGTGTTTCCATATCTGGTAAAGGGAATTTATTATTTCAGTGTACTATTTAATGACTTATAATCTAGTAATTAATAATGATTTTATAAAGGGATAATAAATGTATGCACCACTCATGTTGAACATATTTCAATTTATTGCAATGGCAAGTGAGTAAGTGTTCATAACCAAGCATTCTTTTGGTTTTTGTTTGGTTTTTTTTTTTAAAACAACCACATCACATAGTTCCCTTGAATTAGTGCTTAATCCTACCAAGAACCAATTAACTTCTGAATGGAAAAAAAGTTTATAATGTTCTTGTCCAGAATCAGACTAGTTGCCAGTGGAACAAGAGATGGGGAGACACTGGAGATCGATTGGACACACACTGAGGAAACCTGCTGATAGCATTATCAGACAGTCATTTTTTTTTTAAAGGAATTTCCAGGGTAAGAGAGGTAGAGAGAGATGAAGGAACACATGGAGAATAAATATTAGACAAACATAAAGGTCTGTTTTCAGGCACTCGTAAGAAATAAAGAAGTAGAACACTAGACAACAGAAAAACAACAGACGGGAGTGGCTTACCTAGGACTCGAACCCAGGACTTTGGGTGCGACAACCCCGCCTAGCTATGCAAGCGAATCACACTATCCTCCCTGTCATCTAGGCATCATCAAAAAATGATGCTTCGATGACGGGTCATTAGTGCGAACCGCAAGACATAACACCAGAATCATACTCACAGTTTCGTGACAATGGGATGTAGAAGGCACACATCTAGAGACTATTCTTTGTCTATGTAAAGTACTCTTTGCTATGCTGAGCATTTTACTTTGTTAGATTCTCTGCTTAATAGATTATCTTTTGCTACCTTTGTTTGCATGATGCGTATACTTTTCTTAAACCTGAAGATGCTACTATCTCGAAAATCTTGAAATTCCTAGGACTAAGAAACAAGTTTGCAGTCTGTTAGGCTTGGTAAATTTCTATAGAAAATTCTTACCTAATTTTTCAGATATTACCTCAGTTCTGTCTTCATTGGTAAAGAAGAACTCACCAAACAGGATTATTTGGTCGCATGCGTGCGATGTCTCCTTAAATTTACTTAAGTGCTCTTTTTCTAAATCACCAATTTTGAGATTACCTGACGCTCGATTTCCTTTTACCCTCAGAGTAGACGCCTCTGCAACAGGCATTGGTGGAACATTGATGCAGCAGTTTGAAGGCTACATGCACCCAACTATGTATGTCAGCCGTAAATTGTCGCCCACAGAGCAGCGGTATCCCATTGTGGAAAGGGAACTGCTGGCGATCGTGTTTTGTTTCACCAAGCTGCAACAGTACCTGATGGGAGCCCGATTCACCCTGGAAACAGACCAGAAGGCATTGTCATATCTCAAGACAGTGAGATTCAAGAACGAAAGGGCCGCCAGAGCCTCGCTCGCTCTTCTTCAACCATATGATTATGAAATTAAAGCCATTAGGTAAGGTAAAGGTAAAGGATCCCATTACACGCCCATTGAGGCATATTGGGAATATGGTGTTAGGCCCATATTTTCTTGGCCCATATAATAAAGCCATTAGGGGAAGCCAAAATGTCTTGGCTGATGTTCTGTCGCATTGCATAAAAAACCCTATACCACCTATCAACTCTACGAATACAGGTGAATCACAGAATTTCAACTAACCCATGAACAAACTTCATGATGTCCTGATCAAGAAACTACTACGTGTATGATGACGTGTTCGTATGACACTACTATATTGCAACAGTTACTATAATGATGAAGAACATTATAACATTTTGTGCGCTAACTATGCTGAAAGCTATTCTACATGGTTGCATTTTCAAAGAAAAAAAACATTGCTGATATGAGAAAGCGGTTCACACAGCAACAGGATGATGATGAATTCTCTAATGCTCAAAATGGTGTAATATCTTGTTGAACTCAGCGCACTCCATATAGATGTTGTGCCTTAATGACAGTGCTTATAGTCAAGTTACAGACTTTCAAACACACCTTATGTAAAATGTTGAAAGTGATGTCATTTCCAGACATTTTCGTGGGGACATTATTGTCAGTTTTTTTTATTGGAATAACCAACGTCTCCATATTAAGGGACAGAACTCTGAGATGACTGACTCGAAATATCAAGGGGACATAACAATTATATTCCCTATTTCACTAGTTTTCGATTGCTGATTACTGTGTATATTAACATTTGGATTCGTACGGACATACTATTGCATGGAGAACAATCATGGACATTGTCAATGATGTGATTCAACATTCTTCAAACAAACAGTGTATGAACATTTATTAATTAGCGGAAAGACATTGCACATTGGACTTTAACTAATATGTGTAATTTTAAGTGGTGATTAAGGTGAATTCACTAGAAATTGTTGGGTTTTGACACATATCTATGTCACACTCACACTGGACTTTACAACATTAACTGGCTAATATGCCATACTATTATCTATTGGTACAACACATAAGCATAGTCTTATCTATTGCTCACACAAATGTGTCATATACAAGCTTACCTTGCTTCTCTTACTATTAATAGGTTATATTGATGACATATAATTTTGAGTTACACATAATTTTTGATCAATTCACAAAAATATCGCAGTAACTCATTTCATTGGTTGATTGTCTGCCTCATGTCATCTATTGTCTCTATTACATAATTGTATTAATTTTGATGCTTTGCAAAACAACAGAATACCACTGCAGGCGCTCACTTGGGTTCCTGAGGGTAAGAGGAAAAAAGGAAGACCAAAAGAAACACTTAGAAGAACAATAATAAGAGAAGGAAGAACGTTGGGATTAAATAATGTGCAAGAGCTAAGAGGAGTGGCGTCACAACGAACAATCTGGAGAGCACTGATTTCTGCCTTATGCGCCGTGTTTGGTGCTTAAAGAATTTATTATTATTATTATGACTATCAATTAAGATGAGATTAAATGACCACTGTTACCTGATGTGACAGATAGGTGTTCTTTGGACGGTATGCGAGTGCCTGGACTAATACAATCATTTTTTAATGATGTTAGATGTTTTGTGATAGCTACCTCACATTGTTGTTAAAATGATTTATGTCCTCTGTAGTCGATGGTGTTAGTAATCTTTGCTAATGTCCACACGTTAAGTGTTTAATTGCCTACTCTGTGGCACAAACCTGGGTGCTATGCTACTTCATTCTAACAGTGAAATTTGATGATACTATCTTTTCACTCCAGTGATGTTCTACTCACACCACGGAAATAATGCAAACTTCGTTTCCATTATTTGACCGGGTGGGGGGTAGTTCGTCATATTTGTTTATGACCGGTGACCATTGGTTACAGGAAGTACATCATGACTTTTGGGTCAAGTAGCAGATGCCGAGAGTAGCGGTCTGTTGAAGTTAGCAATCTGTCAAACGGTCTCTTCTCAGTGTGGTCTTCAAGGCAGGTGGACGTGTGTGTTCTAAGCTCCTGAGAATTATATTACTTCACTACAGATTCATACCATGTTCGATCACTGGATCATCCATACACCTCTGTGGATGATGCCAGTTTATGTATGAAAGAAATCCTATTATTGTGAAGAACGTGAGTACTAATAAAATATTGTGAAAACTTGTCAAGGACAGTCTTGTAGAGACAGACGATATGGAAACGTACTGAGGACTGCATACCTTTATTACACCATTAATTATAACTTTACTGATGAGATTTGAGGAGCTTCGCTTGTGTTAAATAAAAATTGTGTATTTGAATCGTCCAACCTGGCCTTTAGCAGTATCATTTATGTTGGTGGAGATAGGGCTGTGTGCGGGGACTAAACTACATACTCCTCTATGGACATTGGCCAGAGTAGCTGTACTACTCATTAAAGAATATAAAACTATCCCGAACAACGCCCGTAACAGACATATTAGGTTTAGTCATTTAAAACCTTGTTGTCTATTGCAAATTACAAATAATTTTTAACTTTAATATTGAATTAAACATTAATTAATGATATTATATGTTTATTACACAAATCTGCTCTAAGTATCAAACTTGTTTTGTTAAAATAGGAGTTTTGGCAAGGCACACTCTTTAACTCAGACCCAAGATCCATCCGTTATATTAGGGCACATGTCCAAATATAAAAGACCTTGTGGTCTGAATAAATGAAAGTGTGTTTTTGCAGATAAATTGAAAAAGACATTTCCATGTTTAGACAGAGGTTGGCAAGATTCAGAAGCAGCATGTCTCGTGTGCAGAGGTGGCACATTTGTGTCAGTATGAAAACATGAACGCCACAAGAAAACATTTGCCTCTGAAAGTTTGCATTGAAAACTGGCATTTGTTTTTACAAATGAAACAAGCACGGAACAGAAAAAGTAACTGCTACAGAAGGAACTTTGAAATTAATACTGTGAAACATTGCAATAGTTTTAAATCAGTGGGCTGTATTTCAAAACGTTTTCCATTATTTAAAAAGTGTCAACAAATTTGCATGTGCCTGAAACAGAACAACCGCTAGTGTTATTTATGTGACAATGTTTTTATGTGTATTTAAAAAGTAATCTGGCATTGCTAAAGACGATGTCTTACCATCTTAATAGACAATAGACACAAAATCAAGGTGATTTGATGAAATTATTGTTTGTTATGTAATAAATAAGTTTCACTGCCATTTATTATTTAAAATAAATATTTCCTACTTTTCATTATAGTGTCCTCCCTTGTCCTCCTTTCCATGACAAAGAAGTGAATATTGTCCACCTTTTTGCGTTGATCCATATGTTTTTTGTCTGTTTCCTTGTTTTCAGTGTCCCCATAGTCTCTAATTGTTTCGTATGTGCTCTGGTTATTACTGCATTTTCGATGCATAGATTATTTTTTTCCCATTCAATAATCTCTTCTGGTGTGCAATTTTACTTCCGTGTATGCATCCCACCATAAGGTCGGCAATAGGGTTTCTTAACATGCATGCTTTAACGTTGCCTGTGAAAAAGGGTGTATTAATATGTATAATAGCAGTTGGATAACATTCTATGGTTCCTCCAAAGGTCATGCACCTGACATGTTCTCCAGTTGCACAATTTGGATGAACAAGTGGTACTGACGGATTCCGATAGTTGTCGATCCGAATCTCTCTTAAAAACTGAGACGGTGTGGATCCATTAACTTTTCCTCTGTTGAAGATCAGCGAGCCTGTTCCGTCATTGAGTGCTAGACTGACTTCTGGTAGAATGTGTCCGCAGTTCAGAACTGTCTCTTTTGCCTTCTGAAATATAAGATTACATTCTGGGCAACTATTTGCCACGTTATAATTCATTGCATAACATGTAGACGAAGACTGTATTTTGTTATTAGTAGGTGAACTCTCTGAACCCAGGGGTTGTAGCAGTAGTAATGGCTGCCCCTGTATTATGATTATTAATTTGTCGATCTACGAGAATGAGAACGATGATGAGAATAATCAGTTGAATTATCCCGTTGTCCCCTATTGTAAACTGTTATCTCGATGTCTCTCGAGTTATAATTATTGCTGTTGTTCCAATTGTTACCATTATTATAATTATATGACCGATTATAACTTGAGTTACGTGGATTATTGTTGTATCTGGACTGAGGTGAATAATTTCTATTTTGTGGTCTTCCTCTATTAAAGTTATTGTTAAAACTATTACGTCCCTTATGAAAATTAAGGTCATAGTTTCCTTTGAACCTACCTCTGTCCACACTGTGTGTTCTTGGTTTGTTATTACTATGATATGCCATATTGGAGGCTACAGGAAGAGGTTCTCTTATCAACGAGCCAGAAATGTTAGCATTCGGATGAGCGGTGCAGTAATTTAATGAAACTTTTTTAATCATCAATCAATAGTTTCTGGTTTACGTTCTTGCAGATAAGCAAAGAACGGTGGGCTGACAGAAGATAACACTTTATCCCTCAATAACAAATCGACTAACTTGTCGTAAGATTTGTTGACACCTGCCAGTTCAACCCATCTGTTAAAAGTATTGCATATGTTAGCAATAAACCCTGTAAAGTCTTTATTTTTATCTGGCAACAAACTTTTGAAACGTAATCTACATGCCTCTTCGTTCAAGTGGAACCGACGTAATAACAAAGTCTTAATGGCCTCATTAATGAGAATAAATGCAGGTAATGATAACAGGGTTGAACTTGAAGAAACACCAATACAAGATGTAGAATCGTACACATATCTTGGCAGTAATATAGACAAAGTTGGAGGGACAGACAGCGATATCAAAATAAGAATACAAAAGGCAAGAGGAGCTTTCATTGCATTGGGAAATATATGGAGATCAAGAGAAATAGGATCCAACACGAAAATAAGAATATTCAACTCAAATGTGAAGTCAGTCCTATTGTATGGCTCAGAGACATGGAGAACAACAAAGACAACAACCAAAAAGCTACAGACTTTCATAAATGGGTGCTTGCGTAGAATAGAGGGATTAAAATGGTATGACAAGGTTACCAACGTGGAACTGATGACAAGAACTGGACAAGTGCCAGTGGAACAAGAGATGAGAAGAAGACGATGGCGATGGATAGGACACACACTGAGGAAACCTGTTGATAGCATTACAAGGCAGTCCTTGTTCTGGAACCCCCAGGGAAGAGAGGCAGAGGTAGACCAAGAAGCACATGGAGAAGAGAGCTGGAAACAGAGGTGAAAATGATGAGGAGAACATGGAAAGAACTTGAGATGATGGCACGTGACAGGAGGACTTGGCATGTGTTTGTTGAAGGCCTATGCTCCTTTGGGAGTGGAGGGTTATGAATGAATGAATGAATGAATGGCCTCATAGTCTGTGGCTAAAATCGGATTTTATCAAACTATTTTTGCTGCACTTGCAGGTTTCCAAAATTCCTTGAGTTTAAGTGCCCATGCAGTTTTGTCAAGGGACCATATTGACCTTGCTATTATCCTCAAAGCGCGCCAGCCATGATGACAAATCGTCAACGTCAAAACTTGAATCGGCTTCGTAGCTTAAAGTAATAATTGCCCTTAAGTCGGTTTGGATGAAGATCCAGATTGAGCATTATCATCTTGGGCTTGCTGCAGCACTCTGCGAATGAAGTTTTGCTGTTTCCAATTTAAGCCGTTTCCGCAATTCCATTTCTTGCTGCAGTATGATTTCCTGTTGCGTTTCAATTTATTTCTTCTTCAATCCGTAGGATTTCATCTCTTGCCACCTTTCTTTCTTCCTCTTGTTTAATTCTGCTTTCTTTTCCGCCTCTTTTCTTTAAAGTTCTTCCATCTTGCCTTATATTTTGCAAGTTGTTTCATGTTCCGCAAATTTCAGGAGTGCATTCTCCCTTTTTATTACAATCTTTTCCAATTTTAATGAAATGATCCAAGGTAAGCATTCTTGAAGTTGATATATTTAAAGTATTCAATTACTTTATGTCTAGTAATCACCAATTAAAGTCTATGTAGATATTTGTAATTACTCAACGAATGAATAATCACTACAAGAAATTGCAATATTCCTGTACTGTTATTTATAAGTTACACAAATCTATAATATTTTGTAAAAATCTTATAAGTACCCACTAATATCTATCATAAATAGTTATGATAATTAGTTATCTAAGGTGCTGAACTTATATCATGCACTTAATGTTAGTATTCAATAATTATGGGTATTATCCCTAAATAATTAGGTTATTTAATCTTAATAGTTACTAAGTTCACACTGCAGTACTGAGAAAGTGTACTAATTAACATTTAATATGTCTTAATATGTTATAAATTTATAATATATTAATCATAGTATATTATGTCTTAATCATGAGCTATAAAAAGTGCATTGCCATTTCTTGGACCACCACTGCAAATTGGTGCAAAAGTCCCTAATTCCTCCTTAAAAAACTCATAAAAATTTAATCATATTAATCTACACTCTTATTAATGAATAAATTATAGTATTAATATTAATTTATAAATGGATGAAATGAAGAAAAACAACACAATTTGTTAACCAAGGATTACAGAACAGTATTACCATACGACAAAGACATTTTCACAATAAAAATGCATTTATAACTAAGTTGAATAGACCGGAAGTGAGAGATCAAAGAATGAACTGAATAGAAAATTAACCTGCGTACACAAAAAATTAGTGACGCCCATACATGGACTCATTAACGGTTGTACAAATATATATATACGAAATAATAGTCAGATCAGAAAAAACACGATAGATTACAAACATAACTACAGAATATGAATAAAAATTTAGAACTAAATACACTAGAATACCCCAGTTATAACACGACTAGACACCTAACATGCAAGGTCAATTAATTGCAAATACGAACGAACAAAAATCATCGGAAAGCCATCGATGGGTTCTTCGTAAAAAAATGCAATTAACTAACGGCCTTAAGAACAATTAAAATCAGTTCGTGGCATCCAAGGAGCCATAGAATTGATTTCAATCCGCCGCCCATCCATACCCACGAATAAGGGACAACATCAACGGAAAAAACAGATATAACATAGATATATAACAAATAGAGTGGACATGCCTGCACAGAGAAATGGACTTAGTATTGTGCTATATGAATGACAACCGTCCTAAGTCTAGACTTATCTTTAAAAGGCACCGGCGATGTCAAGTTCATCAACGGACTAGATTCATGCCTAGTACTGTTTGCTCCTTGTTGGCTGATAACCGTATTCCATCGTCTGGTCTTCTTGATCATGTAAATCTTCATCAAACCTGGAATGCGTTGAAGGTTGTACTTTCGAAGCGCGGCATCTACGCATGATGTAGTGACGTCAGATTGGCATTTCGTAATCATGCGTTTAACGTCGTATTTATGCAAATCATGTGACTTTCTTGTAATCGTAAACAGTTTGTGAAAGTATGTAAACAAGAAAAATTTTCCTTTTTCTTTCGATCCCCAGCGATGGCCAACCAATTCTATTGCGGTCGAAAGATTAGCCCAACGGATTGTTGAAAGCTTGATAGTCAATCTTGGTAACCTGGTTTACAGTTCATCATTTTTGCATCGTGCCTTCGATGTTAATTACGCGAATGTGGATTTAAATACTTTGAAACCATGATAGTACTAATTGAATTCCCAAATGGTCATAGACGGGATAAGTCATGTCTAGAGTCCAACCAAACAATTTATTATACATTCTGTAGACATCGTACGTTGATCATGAATTACATCACAAATATAATTTAGAATCCTATGTTGAGTTAGCTATCTTGCATATCAGTCCTTTGTCTCGTACATCTGAATTACTGTAGGCAGAACGACATAACTATATGCACGCGTGGTTGGTAATCCCAACGACCGACAGTGAGATTATGCGTCTGGCACTAGTATAACTAAAACGGACTGTTAATTCATCTCGACAAGGTTTAGTCAATTACTAACCTGTAACTTCATCTTTCTTCATCATAACAGTGGACTGACCCATGTCCATAATAAAATACAATATAACTGTGTGGCACTCCATGCCCGACACTATAATACTACAAGGACACGTCTTCTCGGTTCGACGGTCATTCAAGAAAGGGTCCCGTCTCTTGGTCACGGTGCGTGACTACCAACGCTGAAACGTCACAGCGTTCACTAGGCTAATAATACTTTTACATTACATTAAACGTTGTAACCCCTAAAATTGCATGCTGCTAACCTCTAGCAGACAATGCCAATTAATCTACCGTAACAGCAGTCCAGCCTATTAATGACGCAATCACTTCTGTTGTTCCCCTATTATACAGTATAGGTCAGTCCACACAAGACAAGGACCTTAATATTGTCGCCTATTAAGCTGTCTTCTACGACATGCTCCATACCTACAGGCTTGAATTGAAATAGGTGTCATACTCAGTCCAGCCAGTATGATACATCTGATAATAAGGATAATAAGGATATTACATCCATGAGAAAGAAAAATGTCCAGGGTTCTCATGTGACTAAAGGTGCTTACCACCCCTATCACAGTTTCGTGACAATGGGATGACTTATGGTGGTATAGGTGCATACTCATGCACCGTACTAGTGCAAAATTTGCAACCAGGCACTACATGGCAGGCACTGGGTGAATTTTTTCAATTCACTGCTGACGTGAAATTTGTACGTCTTTTGCCTATCAACAGTTTCAAAGATAGGGAGGCACTTGTTTATTTTTACTCAAATAGGGATGCATGCATGGTTGTCAAGCGTGACAACGGATCTTACTTTCGAGACTATTGTCTTGATTTACAATTGCTATATCCATCAACAACACATATTTTAAGGGTCATTCTTATGTAGAAGGCACACATCTAGAGACTATTCTTTGTCTATGTGAAGTACTCTTTGCTATGCTGAGCATTTTACTTTGTTAGATTCTCTGCTTAATAGATTATCTTTTGCTACCTTTGTTCGCATGATGCGTATACTTTTCTTAAACCTGAAGATGCTACTATCTCGAAAATCTTGAAATTCCTAGGACTAAGAAACAAGTTCGCAGTCTGTTAGGCTTGGTAAATTTCTATAGAAAATTCTTACCTAATTTTTCAGATATTACCTCAGTTCTGTCTTCATTGGTAAAGAAGAACTCGCCAAACAGGATTATTTGGTCGCATGCGTGTGATGTCTCCTTAAATTTACTTAAGTGCTCTTTTTCTAAATCACCAATTTTGAGATTACCTGACGCTCAATTTCCTTTTACCCTCAGAGTAGACGCCTCTGCAACAGGCATCGGTGGAACGTTGATGCAGCAGTTTGAAGGCTACGTGCACCCAACTATGTATGTCAGCCGTAAATTGTCGCCCACAGAGCAGCGGTATCCCATTGTGGAAAGGGAACTGCTGGCGATCGTGTTTTGTTTCACCAAGCTGCAACAGTACCTGATGGGAGCCCGATTCACCCTGGAAACAGACCAGAAGGCATTGTCATATCTCAAGACAGTGAGATTCAAGAACGAAAGGGCCGCCAGAGCCTCGCTCGCTCTTCTTCAACCATATGATTATGAAATTAAAGCCACTAGGTAAGGTAGAGATAAAAGAATCCCATTACACGCCCATTGAGGCATATTGGGAATATGGTGTTAGGCCCATATTTTCTTGGCCCATATAATAAAGCCATTAGGGGAAGCCAAAATGTCTTGGCTGATGTTCTGTCGCATTGCATAAAAAAACCCTACATCACCTATCAACTCTACGAATACAGGTGAATCACAGAATTTCAACTAACCCATGAACAAACTTCATGATGTCCTGATCAAGAAACTACTACGTGTATGATGACGTGTTCGTATGACACTACTATATTGCAACAGTTACTATAATGATGAAGAACATTATAACATTTTGTGCGCTAACTATGCTGAAAGCTATTCTACATGGTTGCATTTTCAAAGACAAAAACATTGCTGATATGAGAAAGCGGTTCACACAGCAACAGGATGATGATGAATTTTCCAATGCTCAAAATGGTGTAATATCTTGTTGAACTCAGCGCACTCCGTATAGGTGTTGTGCCTTAATGACAGTGCTTGTAGTCAAGTTACAGACTTTCAAACACACCTTATGTAAAATGTTGAAAGTGATGTCATTTCCAGACATTTTCGTGCGGACATGTATTGTCAATTTTTATTGGAATAACCAACGTCTCCATATTAAGGGACAGAACTCTGAGATGACTGACTCGAAATATCAAGGGGACATAACAATTATATTCCCTATTTCACTAGTTTTCGATTGCTGATTACTGTGTATATTAACATTTGGATTTGTACGGACATACTATTGCATGGAGAACAATCATGGACATTGTCAATGATGTGATTCAACATTCTTCAAACAAACAGTGTATGAACATTTATTAATTAGCGGAATGACATTGCACATTGGACTTTAACTAATATGTGCAATTTTAAGTGGTGATTAAGGTGAATTCACTAGAAATTGTTGGGTTTTGACACATATCTATGTCACACTCACACTGGACTTTACAACATTAACTGGCTAATATGCCATACTATTATCTATTGGTACAACACATAAGCATAGTCTTATCTATTGCTCACACAAATGTGTCATATACAAGCTTACCTTGCTTCTCTTACTATTAATAGGTTATATTGATGACATATAATTTTGAGTTACACATAATTTTTGATCAATTCACAAAAATATCGCAGTAACTCATTTCATTGGTTGATTGTCTGCCTCATGTCATCTATTGTCTCTATTACATAATTGTATTAATTTTGATGCTTTGCAAAACAACAGAATACCAATGCAGGCGCTCACTTGGGTTCCTGAGGGTAAGAGGAAAAAAGGAAGACCAAAAGAAACACTTAGAAGAACAATAATAAGAGAAGGAAGAACGTTGGGATTAAATAATGTGCAAGAGCTAAGAGGAGTGGCGTCACAACGAACAATCTGGAGAGCACTGATTTCTGCCTTATGCGCCGTGTTTGGTGCTTAAAGAATTTATTATTATTATTATGACTATCAATTAAGATGAGATTAAATGACCACTGTTACCTGATGTGACAGATAGGTGTTCTTTGGACGGTGTGCGGTATGCGAGTGCCTGGACTAATACAATCATTTTTTTATGATGTTAGATGTTTTGTGATAGCTACCTCACATTGTTGTTAAAATGATTTATGTCCTCTGTAGTCGATGGTGTTAGTAATCTTTGCTAATGTCCACACGTTAAGTGTTTAATTGCCTACTCTGTGGCACAAACCTGGGTGCTATTCTACTTCATTCTAACAGTGAAATTTGATGATACTATCTTTTCACTCCAGTGATGTTCTACTCACACCACGGAAATAATGCAAACTTCGTTTCCATTATTTGACCGGGAAGGGGGGGGGGGGGTAAATATTATGATTAAAATTCATAACATGTATGTCGATATCAATACGGTTCGACAGTTCGTCATATTTGTTTATGACCGGTGACCATTGGTTACAGGAAGTACATCATGACTTTTGGGTCAAGTAGCAGATGCCGAGAGTAGCGGTCTGTTGAAGTTAGCGATCTGTCAAACGGTCTCTTCTCAGTGTGTTCTTCAAGGCAGGTGGACATGTGTGTTCTAAGCTCCTGAGAATTATATTACTTCACTACAGATTCATACCATGTTCGACCACTGGATCATCCGTACACCTCCGTGGATGATGCCAGTTTATGTATGAAAGAAATCTTATTATTGTGAAGAACGTGAGTACTAATAAAATATTGTGAAAACTTGTCAAGGACAGTCTTGTAGAGACAGACAATATGGAAACTTACTGAGGACTGCATACCTTTATTACGCCAATAATTATAACTTTACCAACGGGCTGATCACCCGTTTGCCAGTCACTTCGATTACGGAAACAGCAGCAGATGGATTGATTTGCCGTTGCCCTAAAGATGCCAATAGGTGTGATGGGAGACAATGGCAAAGAAAACCTATCTGCTGTTGCCCTAAGACGCCACTAGGCGTAATGGCCACAGACTGCTTTGACGGTTGGTGGCTAAGGACAGAAGAAGAAGAAGAATTATAACTTTACTGATGAGATTTGAGGAGCTTCGCTTGTGTTAAATAAAAATTGTGTATTTGAATCGTCCATACTCCTCTATGGACATTGGCCAGAGTAGCTGTACTACTCATTAAAGAATATAAAACTATCCCGAACAACGCCCGTAACAGACATATTAGGTTTAGTCATTTAAAACCTTGATGTCTATTGCAAATTACAAATAATTTTTAACTTTAATATTGAATTAAACATTAATTAATGACATTATATGTTTATTACACAAATCTGCTCTAAGTATCAAACTTGTTTTGTTAAAATAGGAGTTTTGGCAAGGCACACTCTTTAACTCAGACCCAAGATCCATCCGTTATATTAGGGCACATGTCCAAATATAAAAGACCTTGTGGTCTGCATAAATGAAAGTGTGTTTTTGCAGATAAATTGAAAAAGACATTTCCATGTTTAGACAGAGGTTGGCAAGATTCAGAAGCAGCATGTCTCGTGTGCAGAGGTGGCATATTTGTGTCAGTATGAAAACATGAACGCCACAAGAAAACATTTGCCTCTGAAAGTTTGCATTGAAAACTGGCATTTGTTTTTACAAATGAAACAAGCACGGAACAGAAAAAGTAACTGCTACAGAAGGAACTTTGAAATTAATACTGTGAAACATTGCAATAGTTTTAAATCAGTGGGCTGTATTTCAAAACGTTTTCCATTATTTAAAAAGTGTCAACAAATTTGCATGTGCCTGAAACAGAACAACCGCTAGTGTTATTTATGTGACAATGTTTTTATGTGTATTTAAAAAGTAATCTGGCATTGCTAAAGACGATGTCTTACCATCTTAATAATCAATAGACAATAGACACAAAATCAAGGTGATTTGATGAAATTATTGTTTGTTATGTAATAAATAAGTTTCACTGCCATTTATTATTTAAAATAAATATTTCCTACTTTTTCATTATAGTGTCCTCCCTTGTCCTCCTTTCCATGACAAAGAAGTGAATATTGTCCACCTTTTTGCGTTGATCCATATGGTCACCCTACATTACATGGCTCTTGGGATATAAAGAGTTAAAAAAAGAAATCTGAGAATGATATTTAATATTGAAAATGTTTAGTATTTCCCATCACTGAGACGAGAAAAAGTCAAACATGGAGGGGGAATGCACAAATAGTTATTGACAAACTAGATAATTACTGTTATAATCTTTATATGATGTCAACAAAATCAAAACTTTTATCAATAAAACCATTAACTGCAAATGTAACATTTAAAAAAAGAAAACTGATAAATTATTAAAACAATAATCATTAATAATAATATTATCATCTTTATTTTTACACTTGTTACATTAGCTTTCTATAGTGATCCTATATAACAATGTAATATTGTTTTAAAATTCTGTATAACAATAACATTGTAATAATTTATGCATCTTAGTTAAGAAAAAAATAAATGGAAACACCCCCAAGTGACCTTTATCTTTCATGCAGAAAAGTCTTGCTGCCATACCAAAGAACAACTGATTTCTGCAACTGCTTACCATTCTAAATGTTTTCATAGTTCTGCAGCTTTCAAAAGAGAATTTATGCATATTTTGACCATATAAAAAGACATAACACCTTGCTGAAGACAAAAGTACAAGAGGAAGACAGCGCTATAAGTGGGAAGATAACATTAAGAGATGGATAGGAAAGAGTCTATATCAAAGTGCACCCTCAAGACAAGAGATGTAAGAAGTTGGAGATCCATTGTAGCTGACCTTCGATGTGGAGATGGCCGCTGATGATGATGAGCTTTTAGACTGATGGAATACACAGTTCTCTATGAGAATAATTTGGTATACTTAAAACTACTGCACACAGTTCACAAGTGCTCATTATATATATCTCAAGATCATCTTTCTCCAGATATGTGGAATCACAAGAACACCTGTAGTTCTTGTTTTATCACAAGAACACCCGTGGTACTTGTTTTATCACAAGAACACCCATGGTACTTGTTTTATCACAAGAACACCTGTGGTCCTTGTTTTATCACAAGAACACCTGTGGTACTTGTTTTATCACAAGAACACCTGTGGTCCTTGTTTTATCACAAGAACACCTGTGGTACTTGTTTTATCACAAGAACACCTGTGGTACTTCTTTTATCACAAGAACACCTCCGGTCCTTGTTTTCTGGCATACAATTTTAATGCCAAGTGTAAAATATCACATTGCATATACACTGTAGACCTGATATAATGTGGATCATCAATCATCATCAGTTTTCAACTATCCAAGGAGCATAGTCCTTCAATAAACTTATACCAAGTCTTCCTGTCCCGTGCCGTCTGCTAAAGGTATTTCCATATCTTCTTCATCCCCTTCATGTCTGTCTCTAGGCCCTTCTCCATGTGTTCTTTGGTCTTGCTCTGCCTCTCTTACCCTGGAGATTACAGAACACTTGGGGTCTAACCTCTGAATGTGGTATAAGTGATCTTGCATTATACTGAGCCACATTATATTGAGTTTACAGTGTCTTTCCATTTTAGATACATGTATACAGTAACAGTTCCCATGTCATGTGCCTAAAAATTACCTCTACGAGATATTCATGTATATGATCAGATATCGGTAACAGTGAACAATGCTGCTATTAATTATTGCCTGATGTATTATCAATATACTAAGTAATGCATGTAAATAGATTCATTAATTTTCCTAACTGATGCTTATGAAGCACGGGGTCACCACATCAGCCGATTCAATTGGAGAAACCCTGCACCAAAGTGTTCAAGTGCTCTTGTTGCAGTTATTTCTGTTGTAGTTTGTTTTACATGATGAAATCACCTGCCCCATATTAGTGGTCTTTCATGACATGCCTTAAGGAGAGGTAATCCTAGTCATTTTTCTCTTCAGCGATCCCTGGGAACTATCATCATCAGCTGCCATCTTCACAATGAAGGTCGACTGCAATGGATTTCCAATGTCTTCCGTCTCTTGTCTTGATGGTGCACTCTGATAGACTCTTTCCTGTCCATCTCTTAATGTTATCTTCCCAATAAAAGCGCTGTCTTCCTCTTGGATGTTTGCCTTCAACTATAGTCTTCTGCAAGGTATTGTCTTTTACATGGTCAATAGATTTTAGCTGTCTAATTTTGATGTCCTTCTCAAAGACCTCAATTATTTTTTCTAATTGCCTGTTCATTGTCCATGTTTCTACACCATACAGTAATGAAGAATATATATAACATTTGATGATTCTCAGTTTTAATTTATGAGTTAGTTGTTTAGATTTAGCATCTTTCTCATGTTGCTGAATGTAGCTTTGGCCATTCCTATTCTCTTCTTGATTTCAGTTTTGCATCTGCCATCTTGTTATTATGACCAAGACATGAGGAACTCTTGACTTGTTCCAGGATTTTCCCATTTATGCTTATCTTTAAAGTAGGCTTATCATCTATTTTGCTAACTATCATAGTTTTAGTTTTTCTCGCATCTGCCATCTTGTTATTATGACCAAGACATGAGAAACTCTTGACTTGTTCCAGGATTTTCCCATTTATGCTTATCTTTAAAGTAGGCTTATCGTCTATTTTGCTAATTATCATAGTTTTAGTTTTTCTCAATGTTAATGTCCA
Source organism: Oreohelix idahoensis (assembly GCA_024509875.1). Lineage (NCBI taxonomy): Eukaryota > Metazoa > Mollusca > Gastropoda > Stylommatophora > Oreohelicidae > Oreohelix > Oreohelix idahoensis. The sequence continues at coordinate 160,424 of JAMPIV010012234.1, read as the reverse complement.
GTCCATATCCGTGACTTATGCTGTTTACTTGCATCACTAGTTCTTGTAAGTCCTGTTCACTTTCAGCTAACAAGATGGTATCATCTGCATACCTCAGGTTGTTTATTGACCTTCCACTGATGTTCAGTCCTGGCATTTCCAGTATCTGTTTGAACATTTTTTCTGTGTATAGATTAAATAAGTAGGGGGACAGCACGCAACCTTGTTTCACACCTTTTTTTATGTCTATACATGGTGAGTAATTCCTGCCAGATCTTACTGTAGCAATTTGTTCCCAATAAAGGATGCTGAGTATTCTGATGTATTTTCCATCAACACTTATGTCTTTGAGGCATTAAATTATTTGTTCATGATAGACTGTCAAAAGCCTTCTTATAGTCAATGAAGCACATGTAAATACTTATTTTAGATCTCTATATATTTTTCTGCTAATATTCTTATGCAAAATATTGCTTCTCTTGTTCCGCTGTTCAATCGAAAACCAAACTGTTCTTCTTGGACTTTGCTGTCTACCATACTTTTTTACTCTCTCCTTTATGATTTTTAGCAGTATTTCTTCTTTCTTCGTCTTCTTCGTACACTCTCAGACGTCCACTTGAATGTTCTCAAAGAAAGCAGTAGTCAGTTTAAGGCTATTTGAATCCCCGTAAAGCTTTTCCACAAAAGGAACTGGCATCTGCCATATGCGCTTTCTCTGAACCGCACTTAAGTGGCAACTTTAAAGCAGATGTTCAGCAGTCATTTTATCAGTACCACAGTTACACTGATTGGTAGTTCCTATATTTAGCTTGTTGAATAGATGGTATCTCAATCTGTTGTGGCCAGTGCGGAGTCTGAAGATTACCATTTGTTCTCTTCTGTTGAGCTGGTAGTAAGCATCATTCTGTGTGTGACCTGGATGTTCTACATTCCATTTGTTTCTGTATCTGATTCTGATAAAACTCTTCGCCTCCTCGAAAGTTATGCTTGCATCAGGCTGAGGTAGATGTGAACCTTCTTTTGCCATTCTGTCAGCCTCTTCATTGCTGGGGATGTTACAATGAGATGGGATCCACTAGATCACAACGCTTTTGAATCGTTGACAAAGTTTGTGGAGCACTATTCTGAGGTCATCCAGGTCTGTATTACAGCAGTATTTTAATTGTGTGACTCATCAGGCAGGCCGGTCCCAAGCCCGGCTGAAAAAGGAGGAGGGCGGCCTGCATGGAGGCCATAAGGAGGCAGCCCCTCCACCATGCAAAGGCACAACAGGCCAATCACCTGTTTGCTTTAAAACATGATTACACGAAATACAAGAGAGAAAACCAGACTGATTCTAAAGGCGATGAACTGGAACGGACTACGGACTATGACTTATGGAACTTAAGAAGTATAAATGGGAAAGAAGAGGAGCTGGTAGAAGAGATGAGGAAAGCAAAACTAGAAATCCTGGCTATTACGGAAACAAAGAAAAAGGGACAAGGAGTTGATGGCAACACGCTGCTCTACAGTGGTGTACCCACATCTGAAAGAGCTAAAGGGGGCGTGGGTTGCATTGTGGCCAAAAACCAGAAAGATAGTATCAAGTGATGAAACTTTGTCTCGGAGCGCATTATGGTTGTAAAACTAAAAGAAGGAGAAACCATAGTCAACCTGGTCATAGTGTATGGGCCAAATGAGGATGAGAGAGCAGAGATCAAGAAGGAATTCTTCAAGCTGCTTCAAAGGACAGTGGATGACTGCCTAGATGAAATTATCATGCTCAGAGATTTAAATGCCAGAGTTGGAAATGACCATGCTAGATGGGGTGGAGTTATCAGAAGATATGGAGAAGATACTCTCAATGACAATGGAAAGCGACTCCTTAGATTCTGCAGTGAGCAGAATCTGATCATTACCAACACAAAGTTCCCCCATAAGCGCATACATGCATATACTAGGTGTGAACCAACAAAGAATGAGAAGTCAGTGATCGACTATGCCATTGTTAGGAGGAGCTCATTCAAATATGTCCGGGATGCTAGAGTCTGGAGGGGGCCAGAGATTGGAAGTGATCACTACCTGCTTACAATCAAAAGAACAACTGAAAGAGTTGCTCAGCCTAGGAGCTGCCCAGCATCACGCAAGAAACCAAGTAAACGAACGGAAGAAATGAGCATTAAGACCTACAAGCTGAGAGAGCCATAAATTAAGACCAGATATCAGGGGTACTTGCTACTGCGGTGAGAAACACAGAAGAACAACTTGATGACTTGGAAACCTTGTGGCTTAAATTCAAGGACATCATAAAGACAGCTGCTGCAGAAGCTTGTGGTGAAGTTCGACTTGGGAACTAGGAGCTAAAAACACAGCAGGACAAATAGAGAATATGTGATGTGATACTATGCTGTGTCTCCTTTTTTTACAATTCCAAGTAATTTCAGGTTCATGGACATTTCGTTGAATGGAATGTTGTTTATGGTCAGCCAAATCTTTATTACATTTTTAACACTTGGTGAATTAGAAACTTTATCTTTTGGTGCCACAACGTTGTGATGTGAGGGATTGTGCATTATCAAACACCACGGTCTATCCAAGGAAGGAAGTACATGATTCACAATCCAATCTTGAAATATCTTGCCATTCATCTCTGCATGGTAATCCCTATTATCTGTGGATTTTGAAACAAATATGAGTTCAGTATTATTTAGAAGCCCATGATGGCTGCTTCCTGGATGTGCAATTATTAGGCGCTGTCCTTTGCTGCTTGGTACTAGTCTCTTAATTGTTCCATCAGATGATTGCCATTCTCGTTCATTACTGTGGTGCGCATTGATCAAAGTTTCATCTAAATACACAAAATCATAACAATCTCTTCTCATTTCTCTGACCTCGCGTAAATATTTGCTTCTCATTGCAACTATATGAGGCTTCTCACAAATAAGGTTTCTACCACCAACATATTTTCTAAAAGTGAATCCCAAACTCCTAATAATCCTCCATAGCGTAGATTTGGAAATATCAATGTCATTATTCTTTCTTAACCAAATTTTCAATTTCCTTAAAGTCACTGCCTCATTATTGTGAAACATATTGCAAATTTCTCTGCGGATCAATTCTCTGTCAAAATTATCCACCACTCTTGGCCTAATTTTCGTGTGTAAAACAATGGAATTAGACATTTCAGATGTCGCTATCCAGCGGTGCAATGATCGTTTGCTTATCCCCAAGGCGTGAATAGTCCTCTTTTGTGGGGGTTTGAAATAGGAATGATATAGTTTTCCTCGAGTAGCTTCATTGCAGAAATACTTAAAAATCCTATTTGTGATTTGCTGTAATGTCATAAAAATGTACTCGCAGACTCATTTTCCCTGCTTACCCACACAATAATTTTTGTAGACACACCTCTGATTGACAATGTGTGCGTTGCACCGGATATAAACTGTTTTATGTTCAAGAAGTGCGATTTCACGCAATTTCACTCAAAAATCATGCCAATTGCTTGATAAACCAAAAATGTGCAAATGAGGTCGTATAATTTACTGTAGACATTTCAATATGTGTGCGTGTGATGTGTGTTGGCAAGTAGGATTTTATATTATATCGCAAAGAAACGAAAATTGAAACCAATGGCCGCATTTTAATGAAAAATTTAATTCATAGGGTCTATACCATTTCAAATTCACACACAAAATTTCACTTATATGCGTTATATATTCGCTGAGGTATAGCATTTTGAAGTTGGGCAAAGCTAGTGAAACGAGCTATAGCAGCAAAACAGAAGTCCTGGGAAGAATTTGGAGAAAAGCTAGAAAAAAGATGCGCAAGAAAACCAGAAATTGTTCTATAAGACCCTAAAGAACATGAGGAAGGAAAAACAATGCCCTCTCAAATTTATAAAGGACAAGGGTACTTGTGCGTTAATTCACCGTCATATTAATATTTTGGCAATTTATTACCCAAACCGAGAACCGTACTATTTCTTACATTTGTTTTCTTACAATTTTTTTCTTTTTTTCTCACCTTAATCCAATCGCAGTCTAGGCCGCGGAGTTGTGACATTTACCCAGTCCGTCCTTTCTTTTTTTTTTGTAATCCGGAAAAATACAACTTACTCGAATTTTTTTTTTTTTTTTTTACACTTTTTGTCTCGTTTTGGTGAGGCGCGTCCCGTTCAACCTAGTCGGTTATATTAGGGCGCATGTCCAAATATAAAAGACCCTTAAGTCTAGGGAATTGCTAGTCATCATAATCATCATCATCATCAGCTTTCAAGTCCCTATCAGAGTCAGGTACCCATTTACAGCTGGTTAGACTGATGCGTGACACCTGTTCCCTTCCTCGCTGCCGTTGCCTTCTATAACTCAGGTTCGGAGTCAGGTACCCATTTACCGCTGGTTTAGACTGATGCGTGACACTACCAAGCTCGAGAGGTGGGGCCTACGTAGCTATAAATGCGTGACACCTGTTCCCTTCCTCGCTGCCATTGCCTTCTCTAACTCAAGATCAGAGTCAGGTACCCATTTACAGCTGGTTAGACTGATGCGTGACACTGCCAAGCTCGAGAGGTGGGGCCTACGTAGCTATAAATGCGTGACACCTGTTCCCTTCCTCGCTGAGGTTGCCTTCTCTAACTCAAGATCAGAGTCAGGTACCCATTTACAGCTGGTTAGACTGATGCGTGACACTACCAAACTTTGAACCCGAAACCCGGTAACTTATTGCGGTAGTGGAGCGTTAGAGACTTCACTATACTAGGTCCAGCATAGAGAGGTGAGGCCTACCTAGTGGGGTACTGGAAGATGAGACAGGTATGTATTTCAGAGCTGGCATTTGCTGATGATGTTGCCCTGATTGCTAAATCAGAGGCACATCTCCAATCCAACCTGCAAGTCTGGAAGGAAGAGCTGGAGAAGAGAGGGATGGTCATAAGCAGTTCTAAAACAAAATCCATGGTGATATCACGAGAAGAAAGAAGACATCAGATTAAGCTGGGAGAACAGGTCCTGGAGCAGGTCGACCACTTTAAATATCTCGGAGCTATTATAGACCGAAAGGGAGGCATCAAAGAAGAGTTGGCCACTCGAAAAGCAGCAGCTGGGAGAATTTTTCAGGCCATAAATCGAGGATTCCTCAGCAAGAGAGAGGTTGGTAAGAAAACGAAGATGGCTGTATACCGCTCCACCTATGTCCCAGTCTTGACGCATGGATGCGAGTCATGGGCAATGACTACAACCCACAAAAGCCAGATCCAAACCTCAGAAATGAGGTATCTGAGGAAGGTAGTTGAAGTAACAAGAAGAGACATGGTCCGCAACCAGACGATATGTCAAGGCCTAAAATCCCACCCCCTGCAGACCCAAGTAGAACAGTCCCAACTAAGATGGTTTGGCCATGTCTGCAGAATGGGAGAAGATGGCTACCACGACAAGCATGGGAAACAAAGAGCCAAGGATCCAGACCCCCAGGATGACCCAGAGTCCGCTGGGAGGACAACATTAGACAATCTTTGAAGGACCGAGGACTAGAATGGAATCAGGCCAGGAGGAAGACAGCCGATAGGATAGTCTGGCGCTCTCTCTTCCAAACCCCTTCACCTCACGGTAGAAGGGGAACGACTAAGTAAGTAAGACTCATCAGGCTAATTGTTCTGAAGTCTGAAAATTCTGTTGCATTAGGTTTTTAAGGCAGCTATAAAGACAATAATAGATAACTGGATGAATTGTGTATAATGTCTCACTAGTTATTTGCACAAATATCATGATCACTAAGCAGGTATTTCAAGCTGCCAGGTAATACCTGCTGTCACAAACAAGACATTTTATATACTTATAAAACTCTAAAAGTTCAGAAAAAGGAAATAAATTTAATTAAATTACAAGTTCGTGGCAACTTGATGCAGTCACAATAAAATTTATAATACAATAAAGCACACAAAGGTATGCAACAGCTTCAATAGTCACATTTCACTAGCATCATACATTTAATTAATGTAATGCCCATTTTCTGCAAAAGGTATTTACATTTACAGAAAAAAATAATTATATGTCTCAGAATCTTATTACACACAAGGCCAAGGAAGGCTAAGAATGACTGAGCACCTGCCAAAAGAGCTGAAATGCCCTTATATATATATAACTGCTGAATTTTTTATTGTTAAATATACTTCTAAGTAAATAAAGGTCTAAACAGTACAGAAATGGTACAGTTGTAAACATTAGATAAACATGGTTATGGTCCAGGTAAACAGACATGCAACAAACCACACAAAATCTGGAGTTTGATCGATATCTAAGTTAAGGCACTGAAATATTGTATATACACAATTGCTAAATGAGGAGATGAAAGTCACAATAATAAAAATCAGAAAGTTTGGTTAAAGGCTCTGCAGATATGTAAATACAAGTATGAAAACAGCTTACTGAGTGTGAAGGTATAGAACATTTAATTTCGTATTTATTTTTTAGCTTTACATTTAATTTACAAGCTGTAATATATGCAGAAACATAATTTCTTTATACGTATATTCTTAAAATGTTTTTCAATCCAATTAGTTTTTTAAGATTTTCTTTAATTTCTGTTGCTTAGCAGTTAATTTTTCTAGGGATCATATTGCAAATGTAGAAATCGTCACTAGTCAAAATACTGAACAAGTAAGTGACATTTAGGTCATATCCATTTATCATCGTCACCTTTCAGCTGCCCAAGGAGCATAGGCCTTCAACAAACTTATGCCAAGTCTTCCTGTCTCACACCATCAGCCACATATTGTTCTGAAATTTTTTGTGGTTTAAAATTTCTACAATATGGGGTAGCCGGCCATATGCCCATCCCTCCTTAATCACCTTGTATTACATGCACGTTAGGTTACAGTGTTACCATTCTCATATATTTATATTGACAGTAAATTCTGTGTTTGATGTCAAGAGAAAAATAAAGGCTGAATGAAAAAAAATCTTTCTCCTTCTTCACTACCTACATTCAATGACTTGTGATTCTTCTTCTTTCCTTGTTCACTCATTTGATAACAACTACCACAAGCAACAATTTTTTTCCAATTTTCTCTGTGCTTGATTTCTCTCTGTCTTCAAATCTCATTTCCCAACTTTTGTAAGCAGTCTTTATGTTATCCACCAATGTTCTTCTTAACTGATCCCTTGGTTTTGTAAGCAGTTCTGAAATTTCTTTCTATTCGTTTCCCTGCTGTTCTATTATTTTTACAAGCCATAATTATGTAAATCAATTTGCTTTCAAGATTTTAGAGGGAATAACTACAAAATACTTGCTTTCTTTTTATTCTCTGGCGAAGGTACCCATAATTAGTTTGTCCATTTGCCAAAAACACTTTCTTTTATCATGCTAAAGACACACTTACCCAAAAAAAAAAACAACAAAGAATGCAGACCACGGTTCATAAAATAGACACAACTGGACAATACCTGTGGAACAAGAGTCGAGGAGAAGATGCTGACGTTGGCTGGGACACACCCTGAGGAAACCAGCTGATAGTCTTATTCCTTGTTCTGGAATCTCCAGGGTAAGACAGAGGGGAACTTAAAAACACATAGAGAAGGAAACTGGAGTGAGATATGAAAGGGATTAAAAAAAGAACATGGCAAATCCTTGAATGGATGGCACAGGACTGGAGAAATTAGCATGAATTTGTTGTAGGCTGGTGCTCCACAGGGAGCAGAATGGCAATGAAGGTAAGTTCTCAAACCCTGTGTATCTTTTTTTTTCATTAGTGGTTGATAAATTCAAATGAACAGCTAAAAGAGGCAGCAAAACCCAGTGTAATACAGATACTACTATAGTACGAGATATATATATATTTTGGAAATGTAAACATTTTGCATTTTAACTCTTTGACTCCATAATTATTTTCCACCCTGTGCCATAATTATTTTTTGAAGAATTCTAAACGGTGAAGTGTACTGTCTTTTAGTGTAAATTTTATGTTAATTTTTTTTGTGAACATATACTTATTATATACCAAACTGTAGGGAAATGGGTAGAGAATTGTAATATATAAAGTCTTTGGTAGTATTAACACAAGTGTGTTCGGTATACTTAAAACATTTTGCATGTAAAATTGAAAAACTCTTAAAAGTTAACTGTAGAATACGATCTTACCAAAGACAAATTACTGTTGTAGAAAATAAAACTTTCTTTTTAGTCTTCAAACATCAAGTTAATCCATTTACAAAGTAAAAAAAAAAACATTGCTTATGGCCACAATTAGTGCATTTAGTGTTATTCACACCAGTTTTTACTGTGGTCCATTGTAAGAAAAAAATAAATTATGCAATCGTGCATTACGTAATTTTCAAACAAATAAAGAAGAATGGCATATAAAAACTTTTTTACACTTGTTTAATGTTTTAATAGTATCCCTAGCTTCATCTTCTACCTACTGCAGATCTTCAATATCTGTTGGAACTCAGGCAGAGTTCCACAGACCTGGAGGGAAGCAATCATGATACCACTCCTAAAACAAGGAAAAGACAGTTCCACTGCCTCCAGCTACAGACCAATCAGCCTTACAAGCTGCCTCTGCAAAACAATGGAACGTATCATCAACCTCAGGCTACAGTGGTACCTTGAAAGTGAAAACCTTCTTGTACCACAGCAGGCGGGCTTTAGGCAGTGTTATTCCACCAAAGATCAGGCAACTTACCTTTCCCAAGAGATTGAGGATGGGTTCCAAGATAAGAAACTGGTACTAGCAGCATGGATAGATCTAAGGAAAGCATTTGACAAGGTTTGGAAAGAAGGGCTTCTGAAGAAACTGAGAAATTGTAGAGTGAATGGTAAGATGTACAAATGGGTGAAAGCATACTTGCATAACAGAAGAGCCCGAGTACAACTAGATGGCCTCAAGAGTAAGAAAATTCTACTGCGTCATGGCGTCCCTCAGGGAGGGGTTCTGTCCCCCACACTTTTCCTAGTCTACATCAACGACCTGGTTGCTGAACTACCACATGGAATGAAAGTGGCAATGTACGCTGATGACCTGGTAATATGGTGCACAGATGAGCATGCAACAGTGGCCACCAAACTGCTACAAAGAGCTATAGATGCCTTAACCTCATGGGCAAATAGATGGTGTGTCAGCATCAACACAGACAAGTGCAGCACTATGCTCTTCACCCTCTCTCCCAAACAAAAAGCTGGTGTCATCAAGATAAACGAAGAGCTCCTGAGAGAAGATAAACAACCCACCTATCTTGGAGTTACATTCGATGATAGGCTGACATGGAAGCAGCACATCAACAAGGCAGCAACAAAGGCCAGGAGGAAGCTAGCCATCCTGAGAAAACTAAGTGGAACCACATGGGGAGCCAGCGGGAAAATACTTAGTAAAGTTTACCAGCAGGGCATACGACCACACCTGGAATATGGGTCAGCTGCGTGGTGTCCAGCATCAAACACCACATTACAAGAGCTAGATAAGGTGCAAAACCAGGCGCTTAGGGTCATCACGGGGGCAATGAAATCAACGCCTATAGTGGAGATGGAGAAAATGGGGAGGATACAAGCACTGAAAGAACGCAGAGACACGAAAGTGCTAACACAGGCAGAAAAGTTCCTCTGTATGCCGAGCCATCCAATGAAGGACAGATTCCAAAACCTAGCAATGGGGCGACTGAAAAGAAGCAGCTTTATCCACCAGGCCAAACGATTTCGTAGACAAACCTCATTCCTGCCTGAAGTTAACAGCCCCCTAAAGTCTGTGCCAGAACAAACCCCTTGGAGATAGGAGCATGGACTACCAGTACACATCCACACAAAAGTGAAAGGAATATTCGACAGGGATGAACAGAACAGCGTGCAACGTAGGACAGTCACTCTCAGTTTCCTGGATGATGAATACCCACAGGACCTCTGGGTCCGAGTATACACGGATGGGTCAGCACAGAATGCAGTAAAGAATGGAGGAGCAGGAGTGTACATAGAATACCCAAACAACACTAGGGATACGGTCAGAGTACCAACGGGGAAATTCTGTAACAACTATGATGCAGAAATCTAGGCAATCAAGGTGGCAACTGAGAAACTACTGAACACCAATCTCAGTCCACAGCCTGTAGTATTCCTGACAGATGCAAGATCAGCACTCCAAGCACTTCAGTCCAGAAAATTGCCAGGTATACAAGCCCTACTTTCTGAACTGTGCAACCAGCGCAGGGTCGCCATGCAGTGGATACCGTCTCATTGTGGAATACCAGGAAACGAGAGAGCAGACGGACTGGCTAAAGAAGGTGCTGCAGACGAGCAACCGGATGTACCAGTTACGTACCATCAGAAGAAAAAGATGATCAAATCTATCAGAAAGCCACCAACACCAACGCAGGATGACTACCAAGCTATGAACAGATCAGAACAAATAGTCATTCTGCGCCTCAGAACAGGACACAACCGCCTCCGCAGCCACATGTATACAAAATTCAAGATTGGCAATTCAGCCATGTGTACATGTGGACAGGCACCCCAGACTGCGAAGCACGTACTTCAAGATTGCCCCGAATATGATATATTGAGGCAAACCCACTGGCCCAGAGAAACAACACTGGAAGCAAAACTATATGGACCTCTGTATGAACTACAAAAGACAGTGAAGTTTATACAAGAAACAACATTGCAGATATAGACAATATAGTTCAAGCGAACGAAAGAAGAAGAAATCTTCTACCTAGGACTAGTGATTGGATGTTACGGTAGGTCTAGTTTTTGATCGGCCAGAATATGACTACGCCCACTCATCAACTAAATCTAATATGTCTAGTTTTTCTGCACCGATTCCATATTTTGACAACAAACTGTGACTACCAAACAATCATCATCAATGTCAGCAATGTTTCAAAGTAGTTTGACACAATTATTTGCTTAGGAAACTTAGAAAATGTAAATATAAAGCGTGACATATTTCTCTAGCAATAACAACGAAAAACGCAAACACGCAAATCATCACACAAATTGTGATAATAACATCAAAACACGCACGTGCTGTTTAACTACAGTCAAATTAGTTGTTTAAATAGTAGCTGAAGTCACTCTACGAGTTTTAAAATAAGAACTGCATTAAACGGACGATTTTTGGGGGTTTTTTGTGATAAACTAAAAACAACGTTCAGAGCGTTGGTCTGGAGTCAAAGAGTTAAATTGTATAGTGAATTTTACAATCACATTCTGGAAGTAATTACAATTCTGGGTGGAAATAGGAAATGTGAAACTTCATATCAAATAACTCATCTGACTGACACATACATTATTAAAATTAAAACCGTTAATTTGTAGAACTGATTCAATAGCGTTTGATTGGTTTATATACTTATATTATTACAATTGTAGTCCCATAGCTGATACTGCCGTAGAGAAGTGAAGTGTTAGAGACTTCACTATACTAGGTCCACTATTGAGATATGGGGTGACCAGTTCCTTTTTTCACTGCCTTTTCCTTCCCTAACACACAAGTAGAGTCAGATACTCATTTACAGCTGCGTAGATTGGAGCGTGATGGCAATGTGTTTCGAAGCCGTACTTTTTACATTATTAGCATCAACAAATAATCACAAACATGAAGCATTCAGTTTTTCTCAGTAGCGAAAAGATGAAAACTTTTTTGTAAAAGGTATAAATTACACATATGATCTGTTATCAAAACTCTTTTATCACTAAATCATCATTAACATTTCAACAGAAAAAAAATAGGAGTCGATCATTGGCACAAACACAAAACAGAAGCACTGGTAATCATAACTTTATTCATAAAGTCAATAATTCATATGTAATTGGCAACACATTTTCTTCAGTTAAATCTGGCAATTAAACATGTAGTATAAACCCAAACATGAAGGTCACACTACCCAATAGCCATTATCGTGTTTGCTCCCAATGATAACATTTGTGATCCTCATTTGTTCCCAAATACTGTTTCCACCTTCTTCCATGAATATATATCCCCCCCCCCCCCCCCCCCCCCCCCCCCCCCCCCCCCCTCCCCCCCCCCCCCCCCACCCCCCACCCCACCCCCCACCCCCCCCCCCAGGTGTTCTTGTCTATAGAGCAGTCAATATTTATTTGCATTGTAATGTTCAAACCACCTTCTGTTACATGTAGTCAAGTATGGTCTGGTATCACCTGTAGCTAATGAGGATGTCCTGAAAGAGGCCAACGCACAAAGGAAACTTATTTCACAAGTTAGAAAGAAGCAATTCGCTTTTTTTTGGGAATGTTACGGGAAGAGGAAAGCTGGAATACAACAGGTAAAATTGAAGGAAAAAAGAGAAATGGGAAGACAAAGAGAGCCAATACAGGACAGTTTGACATCATGGCATGGACAGAAGTCAACAACAGAATTGATAAATTGTACTGGAGACAGGAAGTTGTGGAGAGACATGATCTCCTATGCCACTAGGCATGGTACTTGAAGAAGATGAAGAATCAACTGTAGCACATGATGTTCTTTATCAAACAACATTGTTCCCTTCTCTATGAATATTGCTTCAATTCATGACCATATAAGGGACAATAAAATGATGGTTTCCCCTTGCCTTTTGTCAGTTCAAGTACTATGGTCTCTGATAGCCTTTGACTAAAAATAATCTAATCTATAAGGCAGTGGGGAGGCAAGAGGCTAAGGCACCTCCATTTAGCCAGCTGTCATGGTATTAAGCGTCAGAGGTATTTTATACAGACTAATGCCCCAAATGACTATCCCATCTTCCCCTCAGTGATAACCATCTGTTGTGGTCTATAAATGTTTATTCGTTTTCACAGTTAACGTAGAGGCTGTTCAGCCATCTGCCGCCAGGCTGAAGCACCTGGTAGTAAGACAGGCTTCTCAAACATGATGGGGACAACCATTATATATAAATAAAATGTTTGTGCATATATAAACTAAAATGATATCAGTTTTGCATCTGGTAAGGTCTCAAGAAAAGAAACATCAGAAAAACATCTGTTCTTGTACAATGTTTTCACTAATGCCACCATTAAAATGCCATTAACACATTATGTTGTTCTAATAAAATCTCCTCAGATGAACATCTGAACTTGTATAGTCAAGTGATATGGCACTGCTAACATTTACATTAATATTTAAAGCTATTCTCAACACTGCCAGCCGATTTGCTTCTGATTTACTACAAGTTACTACAAGTGCCACTTGAAGTGTTCACCCAGAGGAATGCATTAGCTTCAATGCTCACATTTCAATGAGGTACTTTTAGAAGTGAAATCTGCTGCCCTTGAATGGAATGAGCTCTCCAATTCAATGTCTTCCCTTTGTCACTACTGGTTGTTGAGTCTGGGCTTAGATCAACAACCAAGCTGGTAGGCAATCTGTCACCATCTTGATTTGCTGCACTCTCAACCTTATCTTTGTCTGGATCCTCATTTTCAGTCTTGACGGGCAAGGTCATAATGATTGCGCCCTGCTCTGGGCTATGTGGATCAAGAGGCTCCATTTTAACATAACCATTTTCAGGACAGGAAATCACAGAACTGTCAACTGTAGTATTTTTATTTATGGACAAGGTTGGTGAAGTCACACTGTGATATGCAGCACGTAACATTTCATCATGGTCATGTATGGATGTAGCTGGCTGGCTGAGCAGAGCTGCAAGTGATGGGCTGGATTTTGTGCAACCGGAGGAAGGGGTGAAAGCCGCTTTGAGCAGTGACAGGGAAGGGCTTTGAAGTGTTTGAAAGGTTAACACTGATGGGCTGAGTGACTATAGTCGTTATCTCTGTGGGAGCCTAGTGAAAGTGCGGTAGATTTACCAATAGGTGATAATGGGGATATTGCCATTTTAGTGGCAGTGATGGCCAAGTTTTAGAAAGGAAGTTTGTCATTATATGAGAAGGCACCAGTTCTTGAAATGCTTGTGTGCGTTCCTTCACCAAACCTCCAGAGCCAGTCCACTTGTATCCCCACTGAATTTCATCACCCTGCACAGCTAATCCACCTCCTGCTTTTACAGCTTTACCTGGCGGAGTCAAACAACTTGACTTAGCAACAACTGCCTGCATTTGTGGGGTGTTTTTCACCCCTTTACCAATCTTATAGTTGAAAGTACTGTCAAACAAGCATGCCTGGGGACCAGATGCTACCTGTTTATTGTTGGTAACAGCAGTCAAAGGCACTGACACTTTATACTCTTGAACACTGACATCAGCACTTTCTGTCATCATCATCAAGTGCTGCAGAACTTTAGGACTGTCTTTACTTTTAACCATCTGGATTATATGATGGGGCAGGTCAGAGAAGGCAGTGGTGTTGTTTTTCTCTATGCATAATGGAATGTTTGTAGTAGCCTGAGAAAGCTTAGGTTTAGACAGATCCATAGCTCCACAGTCATTGAGGGTTGCTACATCAGTCTGGGGTGTTGCTTCTAATGATCTTAATGTTACTGGCTGGCTGTTACCAACTGTCACAAGATTTCTCAGTAAACATGGTGTGACAGAGAGAGACTGTGGCTGGGTTTGCTGTTTCTGGGAGGGAAAAGGGCACACCGAACTCGTTCCTTGCACTGACTTTGCAAATAATAATGGAGGCAAAGGTGGAAGGTCAACAAAGCTGCTCACATTCACATTCGTAAATGGCTCATTCCCTTGGGATTCTTTAAAAAATAAAGCATTTCCTTTTCCTTCTGAAGTGTTTTTGTGAATCTGCAATGGATTATCAACAGAATGAGAGGTAGGTACTGCTGCTGCTCTTGTCTTCATTTCAGAAGACAAAGTTGTAGGAATGAAGCAGGAAACAGTAACTGGATTTTTAGTGTTAGCTGGCAGTTGTCTCGTTGCTGTTTCCAAACTGACATTTGAAAGGAGGTTGAGATTCGTAAGCAGAGAATTGTTTTCAGAAAAAGACAAATTTTTGTTTACAATAGTTTCATTGTGGGTGTCTTCATTGCCTATTTTTCTTTTACTACGCTTGACTCTTTTTGGTGCCAATTTTGAGCTTTTTCTGGGCTTTTTCTCTGGAACACAGGCGTCTACCAGTTCTGTCTGGGTAATTGGTGACCGGGAAGTGGTAGACATGACTGCTACCTCATGGTGCTTCCCTAAGGCTAAGGACGAAGATGAAGAAATGGTTGGGCTGCTCACATCCTCTTGACCAACCTCTGCTATAGCTGCTGCCTCTAGTAAAGTTTGCATAGGAGAGAGGCCACTTGCAGTTCTCTTGACAGGAGATCTTTTCTCAAGTGCCTCATTGTCTGTTTGCTCAAACCTTTTAGACTCAAACTCCACCTGTTTCTCAGCTTCATT
Organism: Oreohelix idahoensis; assembly: GCA_024509875.1. Classification (NCBI taxonomy): domain Eukaryota; kingdom Metazoa; phylum Mollusca; class Gastropoda; order Stylommatophora; family Oreohelicidae; genus Oreohelix; species Oreohelix idahoensis. The sequence continues at coordinate 145,193 of JAMPIV010012234.1, read as the reverse complement.
TATGTAATTGTTTACAGCAACGTATCCTTGCTGCTTCAAAGATTTAACCCTGTTATGTGAAGGAAGCAAGTCATCCAAATACTTCTGGAATAATCTTAAGGATGTTTCAGATAACTGAACAGGTTTCCTTCTGTGCAGGACTGATGACAATTTCAATCCATGTAATGCCACTCTGAGCTGTAAGATGGAGCTAATACGACTTCTCTGTAGATTCCGCTTTCTGAACTGCCTGTGCCAGGAGCCTGACAATGCCTCATGTCTTTGAAAATGATTCATAAGATTTGCTGGGCTAGAAAATTCTTTCTTACAATGACGACAAATATTTTTGTGTCTCTTTTTGCTTTTTTTAAACTCATCATTGGATTCTTTACCTGCTTGTACATTTGATGACCGGACACCTGAAAGGCAAATTGAAAGAGTCATTGTATTGAGGAACTCTAAAGCTGCCAGACAAAAATAAAATTCTAAAACCAAAATAAACAGTAAGCTAAAGCAATAATCTCCATTTACAAAGATCACTAGGAACTAGTCTCAAACCGTTTTAATGATAATCCCTCATTTTCTCATGCTGCGGCATAGTTCAGTCAACTGCTTGTCTGTGCAATCTGTCTTTATACACATTTTGTAAATGTTTCGTGTGCATCCAACTGCCAAAGTGGTTAGAGCACTGCCTCTCAAGGCAAAGTTACAGTATTCTGGGTTCAAAACCTGGTAGTGTCATGCTCCAGTCTACCAAATGTAAATGGGTACTTGACCCTATTCTTGAGTTCATAAACGCAAAAGCAGTGAAGAACAGAACTGGTCACCCCACCTCATAAAACTGGACCTAGTTGAAGTCTCAAACACTTAACTCCACTACAGCAGTATCTGCTGTATGACTAACTTTATCTGTTGTCCTTTTTTTTTTTTTTGTATGCTTTACTTTCTTCCTATTATATTGAGGTTGATGTTGTTTCTTCCTGTCTGTTCATAAACATCTATATCCCTCACTCATCGTCCAAAGTTATTTTTTTAAACGTATAACTTTTTTAAATGTATCTCCTCTTCTGATTTAAAACATTTGTTTGTGACACAATCTGTTCGTCTTACTGCACTTACAGTTTTGGGGTAAAAGGTAGTCCCATAGCAGATTTCTGCTGTAGGGGAGTGAAGTGTTAGAGACTTCATCATAATAGGTCCAGCATCGAGAGGTGGGGTGACTAGTTCACTTCCTCACTGCCTTTTCCTTCCCTAACTCAATGTACCCATTTACAGCTGGGTAGACTAAAGTGTGTCCATACCGTGATTTGAACCTGGCACCTTTGCCACAAGAGACCAGCGTTCTAACCACTCTGTCAATCTTCTAAGACCATTACTATTCTGCTAAAGATTATGACGATGGGTTTCCTCTTTCTCTTCTGAAATTGAAACTGTGTATTGTAGATCTTTAGTTTACTGCCCAAGTTACCATGGCATTTATTTTTTCTTATTATAGCACGCTGCATTCTTTGTGACGAAAATTTTCGCCTGCAGCTGCATTCTTTTTCACAGCGTCCCGTTTCTTATATGTGGGTGACCCTTAATTGTCTTTAGTTTTTGTGTTTCTTTTCTGATGATATAAAATTTGTTTGTGTACATGTTAGATGTGATAGGAAGAGAGGAAAGGAAAGATGAAAAAAACGAAAAAAAAATTTAAAATAATAAACAAATATGTTTTTTTAAATTTTAAAATATAAAAAAAAATATAAAAAAATAACCATAGATCTCTTCAATGACGAACAAAGCATTTGTGTTTCCTCTTTCTCTTCTGAAATTGAACTGTGTATTGTAGATCTTAGTTTCTGCCCAAGTACCATGGCATTTATTTTTTCTTATTACTTAAGAATGAGATTCTGCTGTACACTAAACACTTTCTTTTGTGAGCTTTCTTTATCTTGACTGTTATTATTATGGTATACGAATCGTCTTGGATGTTTTCCTCATCATCATCATCATCATTTTTGTACGCATTCCTTATGGAGCCACCTCTGCAGCTGGTCTCTTTGCAGGAAGCTTGCACCAAGCAGTCGTATGCTCTTACAGGGGTGGTTTTTTATGGCAATTTATTTTACATAATGAATATGCCAGCCCCATTGCACAATTTCATATTTGTCGCTTTGTACAACATGCCTGAGTTGGGTAGTTTTGCTTTTCTTTCAGCATCTCTTCAGAGACCCCGAGACTACACAAGTTTCCCCCTCTCCCAACCCATGCCCACTCGATATTTAAAAAAAAAAATTATTATAAATAATAGTGTTATCTATTAATATTACCTCATTTAATTAGAACTGTGAAATCTGATATAACAGCAAAAAGCAACAGCTGAATATAGATAAAATGGGATGATAGAATCTGAATGAACAATAACAAACTAAAATTGAAAAACAACAGTCGAATATGAGATATAATAGTTAAGGCGATTTAGATCTAAACTAGAAATAAAGTAATGATCCTTATGTGGTATTCTTGCATTCAAAAGTATGGCTAAAAGTTGTACACACAAATGTGACAAAACTTTTGTAGTTATGACATACCCTTAGTTTCAGTGCTGAGATCTGCTGAGCCCAAGGATTTCTTTCTTGACATTTCCTGCAATAAGTTTCGAAGAAAAGACCTCTGGTCTAGTAATTTTTCATTCATAGATGTCCTTTTGTAATCTTCAGCATTTGCATTCTGGCCTAAAGCACAGTTACTGCCCTTTAAGATATCTGCTGTCCGGCTGTTTCCATTTACATCGATACTGGAAGTTTTCTGGTTGAGTCTGCTGATGTTGGTTTCAATGTTCAGCATTTTTGGTCCACCAGCGACTGAGGTAAGAGAACTACTGTGAAGGTTTGTAAGTGTAAGGAGTTTACTAAATGATGCTGGTAAAACAGGGTTTCCAAAACTACCGCTGTTTACTTCTTGGGTAACACAATTATTGCTGATGGAACTGCCTTGAATAGAATTTCTCTCATCTTGTTTGAGTTGCCCAATGACTGCAAGCTGTGTTTGCTGTTGAACACTCCTTCCTGTTCCATTCGGTCTAAAAAATGGTAGTGACTGAATCCATTTGGCAGCCTGCAAGCATCGTGGGCAGAGGGCACATAATGAAGATTTGGTACTTTTTGGTTGAAGCATTTGGGTCTGATAATACACAGGACATTGTAATGACTGGTAGCGTTTGAATGGAACTTTATGAAGCACCACAAACTTTCCACAAGCTTCTAAGTAAAGCAAGGAGAGATGCTATCTCTATATGGCCACTCTCAGATGACACAATGGATACTCGCTGCACTGGTCTGAATGCGATGGATAACGAGCACTTGCCTTTTGGGTCAAGTGTCAACGTGAAAGGGTCAATGGGGACTCCAAAGATCCCTAAGACCCCTTCCCTATACACCACTAGCATCTCAACATCATTTGAACTTTTTGTGACCTGAAAAGAAAAGAAAAAAAAATAGTAGTTCAATATTGTTTGTAATGGGTAAGTAAATGCATGTTCTACAAACAAATAAAAAAAAAAAAAAAAACTGCAAGTGTTGGTGTTTGGCTAAATGTTCCTTCTGCATAAGATAACACATTTTTGGAAATCTAGAATTTCAATTACATATTTTTTTCAGATGCAAAATCGTAAATTTTTAGTAATGTTTCCTGTGAACAATTATAGATTTTTATTTTATAATCTTTCACAAAATGCAGTAGTCATTCAAAATGTATCACTCCCAGTTTCGTTTTTAAAAAAACCACCTGTTTAACACATCTAAATGTAGATGTGTTAAAAAAAAAATAATAATAAAAAAATAAACCTCATAAATGAAAAACTTAAGACCTAATTGCTAGAAAGTAAAGTGTGAGATCAGAGGACATAACTGGCCTTATGGAATCCCTCAAAAGCACTGCTGGGTCACTAAGGGATGTGTCACTTTTGGCTTTGTGTTCATACCACTTACAACACTGACCATTTTAGTATCTAAATTTTATTAATGGAATCATCAGCTGGCAAATAATCAAAAGCTGTTACAATTTTACAAATGGCAAGGGACCAGTGTATAACATTTTAGGGCATTACGAATTATACTCAACATAAGCATGGTCTTTCTTTTAATATTTCCTCACTTTCAACACTGACGGCAGCAACATTTTAAAAAATGAAATTTTGCCTCGCTTTAGTGAGGTGCACTGCATTCAACCTAGATACAAGGTCCATCGGTCATATTTGGGCCCTAGAAACATCGTCCATTGGTCATATTTGGGCCCTAGACACAAGGTCCACCGGTCATATTTGGACCATTGTTCAGATATAAAATACCACGTGGTCTAGTAATCTAAACTACTGCATAAAAGTCTTAGTAAAACTAACTCCTCAGCATTTATTCCTCAAAGCCTCAAGACAATTTGTGTCAACTATACAGATCATCTCTTATAATGACCATTAAACACATACATGCCACCTCACGGAGATGAAAAATCTGTATAAATAATCCAAAAAACTTGAACAAACAATCCAAAATACCTGTACAAAGACCCACAAAACCTCTACAAAGACCAAAAAAACATATCAAAAGAGTTCATTCGTGTAAAAATATTGTCAATTACAGTGGACTGAGTTTATTTTACAATATAAAAATGATGCGGTTGGGTCATCATTTCTGCACTTAACTATCACTAACAGACTGGAAAATCTTGTGTTCGATATGACCTTATAAAAAAATTCTGAGATAAAGTAATAAGGGGTAAGTGTTAGAAGTCCTAAACCTAACCATTAACCCAACCTTAATGTTAACCCTAAAGACGTTCGCGATGTACAAGGATGACATCGAAAAAGACGTCCCACTGTTCGCACAATTAATTTTACTACTTCGTTATCATTATTATTGCAAAGAGAAAAATTGAGCTAAACTATATCATCCTGTCATATGATATGAAATGGGGAGGTTTCCAGGGTGGTTTAGAATTATTTCAATAAATATCTTATGTAATTTTTAACATAATAAAATCGTGAGATCATATTAATTTTTTTAAACAAAAAAGCTCATAATTTGCAACTAAAATACGAGTATAAACTGGCACTAGCATAATTTATTCTCTACTTAACTTCAAAAATTAAAATAGCCATTTTAGCCTAATTGTCAGTTTTAAATACGCATATGACTTTCAGTGATAATCGTCTTTACGACAAACATTGATAGTAATTAATTATTTAATAAAAAATAACTCACTGGATGATCGTAATAATGATATATCCACCAAAGAAAAATCACAGACAATGTTTTTAAAGAAATGAAATAAAAACTTAGAAGAAAAGTAACTCCAAAAAAACTTTTCTAAGGGCTCTGATCAGGTTAAGATGCAAATTGTCCTTGCTTTCATGATTTCTTTGCTTTTCAGTTTCATAATTCTTATTATAAATAGTTTCAAATTTACATTTCTTATGCAGGTTCTACAAGTTTTAGTGAAATCGAGTAATATGTAGTGGCATTCACTTTTTTTTTTTTTTTGGCCTTTAAGCAGCCGTAAATAATAAATTATGCTCAATGGGACATAATCATTAAAATAACCAGTAACCTGCCAACAACATTAGCGTAGAATGATAAATGGAAGACATGCCACACTGACTCTCGCAAATCCTGCATCAATCAAAAAATAGGCAGCTTGATTTTTTTATTCACGTGGCCTATCGTCTCGCAGAATCTTAAAATGCAAATATCGGCTAAGGTGTGGTGCAAGACGATTGATTTATAAATATAATAATTATAATATTATTATTAATAATAATTAGGTGAAAACCTGTACAGAAATTATGTAACCGGTGGGAATTATGGTATTGAATAAGAGGCTGAACTGGATATTTTTCTTAACAAACTTAATTTTTTTTTTTTTATGTAAAAAATTTTTTTGTCCCCTCACCTCTTGTTCCATTTGGTTCTTTTCACCAGTTTTAGACAAGTGATAATGTTGTACCATCTTAATTGTTCTATTTGGTTCTTTCCACCAGTTTTAGACTAGTGATAATGTTGTACCATCTTAATTGTTCTATTTGGTTCTTTCCACCAGTTTTAGACTAGTGATAATGTTGTACCATCTTAATTGTTCTATTTGGTTCTTTCCACCAGTTTTAGACTAGTGATAATGTTGTACCATCTTAATTGTTCTATTTGGTTCTTTCCACCAGTTTTAGACTAGTGATAATGTTGTACCATCTTAATTGTTCTATTTGGTTCTTTCCACCAGTTTTAGACTTGTGATAATGTTGTACCATCTTAATTGTTCTATTACGTGCAAAAACCCACATATGAATGCTTGTTGCTTCTTGGTTAATTTATTTTGTTACTCTACATATTTCGGAGCCATACAATCATTATCATCATCATCTCCCTTGTCTTTCTTTATGAAACATGGAGCCATAACTGCAGATGGTTCTCTTAAGAAAGCCTATGAAAAAGCAAGAAACTCTTACAACAGTGATTTCTTTGTAGCCATTTGTTTTAAATGATGAGGTTGCCAGCCTTATGTGCAATGTCATATTAGTACGACATGCCAGAGTCAGCAATATTCTTTTTCTTTCTTTGTCTCTTCTGAGACCTCATGGAACTACGCAGGGCGAGCTTCCAAGACCCCTGGGACCAACACGGGGCGAGCCATACAACAGGACTGACCTAACATTTTAGTTGAAAATTCACCATTTCTGTATTGTACTTGATTTCTCTGTCTTCCAGATTGTTTTCCTGTGTGCTGAAAGCCCCTCTTGCCTACTGTTTTCTTATTTTGATATAACTGTTCCTTCAACTTTACCTATGCTGGTGTCAAGGTGTGAATGAAGTCCACATCTTGCATGCAGAATTTCTTTAAGTGCAGTCTGACTTTCATTTACCAGAGTCCATTGCACAGTATTTCAAGACACATAAAGTTACATATCTGTTTGAATAATAACCTTACTAATTTAAAACTATGTTCATTTTTAATGCACAAATAAATGCATAGAGTCATCCTTATATGACCACCAGCTATGCACAATGCTACAATATATGTACGTGGAACTGAACCTATGTCTGTGAGGCTAATTACATCCTCATTGACTCTTGAAATCATCCACACACTTCCAGGGATTCCTTCTGTGGTGAAACTTGTTGAAAACCCAGCATTGCACACTAAGCTTGGAGAAGTCACTTGAGCCCCAGGTGTAATTCTTTGGCTTTTGACTTGGTTGACTGCATGCAGAAGGATCTCACTACGGATCCAGTACTAGGCAGGGAAAGCTGAGAAGTGGCTCTGTGCAGGACGTGACAATTCCTTGGTGCCCAGAACCAGAATACAGTATTTTAGCTCTGCATAGTTGGAGAGCACCCTTGGATGGCAGGAAATGCACAGTATGCCACGCACTTCTTACTCCTAGCTTGGGACCAGATGTGATGATCCTTTAAATGCAAGCCAAGCTGGAGAAACTGGAGCTCATGACTTCAACTCAACACTTTTCGGAATGGCAGAAAAGCCACAGGAAAAGCCTAGATCTACAGTGTAGATAATACCAAGAAGTCTTCAACTTGGCATTAGCTGCTATAGAGCAAGAAGCTCAGCAGCCCTAGTTAAACAACAAGAACAACAATAATGCACAAATAAGGCAGAAGAAGACGCAGAATGTTAGAAAATATGGATAGCTACAGAGGAAAAAAAAACCTGAAAATAAACCGATAACATCTTCAATATTAACATACCAGTCTCTTTTATTTTACAAAATACTCTAGCCTACAAGTTAAATACCTTCAACATCGAATTACAAGCCGTCTTTATCTATGAAGATATGTCTCAATTTTTCTCTCTCTTACACTTAAACTGGGTCAGTAACAGTAGAGGTGAAATACAATAAAATTCTTCTTTTTGGCCTCCCTTGACACATTGTGCAAATAAAAGTCCAATAAATCTTGTGGTGTTTCATTCTTAACAAAAATGCAAAATCTTCTGCCTGAATGAAACACCACAAGAAGTGTTTTCAGTAGCACAATGGGTTATATTTGGAACTACTCCAAATTATATGTATGCTTCAAAAACATCACACACTTAAAACAGACCACAAGCCTGTATTTGTGACTTTAACTGCTTAAGATACAATGGGTAGAGCTGAGACAAGGTTGGCTGAACAAATCTGTAATAAATTGTGTAAACAGACTGGTATTTTTTATATAGCAAAATCTATTTCTCCAATTAAATATGCGAGCCCTTTCTTCCATCTGGCACATGTAAGCCCTTCATTCTATCTGACACGTTTGAGCCCTTCTTTTTGACACACATGAGCCCTTTCTTCTATTTGACACATGTTAGCCTCTCCTGTATCTGGCATCGTTCGTTCGTTTGTCTGCTATGTTGCTGTTATACCCTGTTCAACCTGAAAATTGGTTATAGTTGGGGTATATTGTGTGTTTAGTTTCTTCGGTGCTAGCCGGTTGTTAGTCCTGAAAAGGACTGGTCCTAAAACGGACCACTAGCTTGACTGTCTGGCTTCCTATTCTTTGTTTGTCCGTTCGTGGTGCCGTGTCGTGTTCTATAGTGTTTTTCCTTTCCTGCCTCACTATATGGCTTGTGTGGTTTTATTTGTTTTCGCCCTCCTCGTTTCTGATTCTTGTGTCTTTCTTTTCTCTTGTATTTGAAGTAGTGCTTTTTCTATTATTGACTGGAGTAGTTTTTCTAGTGTTTCCTCAATGACTTCTTCCTCTGATTGCTCGTTTGTTTTGGTCGCTCTTGTGTTTGATGTCATTTCCTCTACGGCTCTTCGTTCTGCTTCGATTCTTTTGAGGATTTCTGTGTTTTCTTCGTTCAGCTCTGTCAGCTTCTTGACATCTGCTTCTATCTGCTGCTGAATTCTTTTCATGTCTTCCAACATTTCTCTAACATTCTGTAGATCTATTACGTCTTCACCACTGTCGGTTTGATCTTTGGGAGTCTGCTTGCTTCTGTTTTCGACCTGTAGTTTCATTTTCATTTCTTGTGTAACTGTCGTCTATCAATCGTGCGCTGTTTTTCTGCAACATCCGCAGCCACTTTGTGCTTTGCCTGTCTGAAGGGGATGTTTTTGGAAACCGCTTCCTTCAGTATGCTTTTTGTTTCCTGGAACATCGGGCAGCCTCGGTATCTTGCCCCATGGTTTCCGAGGCAGTTTGCACAGGTACGGTTTGCATTTATGGCCTTGTAATTTTGATCCTTCCTCGCCTTGGGGCAGTCATGATATGGGTGGCTACCCGCACAATACCGGCAAACTGCATCTCTCCTGCACGTTTTCTTTGTGTGTGAAAACTGCTGGCAGTTAGAGCACTGCATGACAGGAGGGATATATGCCTCTGTCCTTTTTGAAGTAGATTTTAGCGTCAGTCTCTCAGGTCTTGTCGACCCTTCAATGGTTATTACAATCAGGTTTGTGTCTTTCTTGTCTCATGTTTTTAGCCTTTCGACCTGCGTGATTTTGACGTCTGCGTTTTCGGTCTGTAGGTTGTTGTGAACCTCGCTTGTGGGCCATCTGGTGTCCACCCCTCTTACGACAAACTTCTTTGTAGTCTTGTATTTTTCCACCACCACTTTTATCTGGTGGGGCAACTGGACTTCTTTCTGACCGGATTCCAGTTCGATCATTAGTGAGGTGGTTGTTGTAATGTTGTTAAGGGAAAGCACGACTCCCTTTTCGTGCCTCCTTACTTTAGAGATGCCTCTCCTGCCAGTTATTGTCTCGAGGATACAGATCACTTTGTCATCTGGTAGGGCCCTGAGTGAGGCCTCGCCTCCAGACATCTGCGTGATCTTAACGATCCTCTCTATCGCATCTGTGTTGCCTTTCTTGCTAGCCTTTGTCCCCTCTTCCCTTCTCCGGTCACGGTCAGGACTAGAATCTTGCACCTGTTTGCCGTCGGAAGGAGCTTTTTCTTGAGCCAGAGCTTTTGAGCAGTTGTCAGCTATTGTTTCACCCAGAATAGGTCTGGTCGTTTGCGCCTTGGGGTTTTCTTTGGTTTGTATCTTGGTTTGCGCAATCTGAGGGTTGTTTTGTTGAATTTGGGGCTTCTCTGCAACTTGGTGATTCTCCGTTGTCAAGTTACGGACAGCGTCTTCGATGTCTAAGCCTGGCACGGCGAGCGTGGCTGTTGAGTTGTTTCGTATGGTGGTTGTGAATTCGCTCGCAGTTTGTCTCTTTCCTCCTTCTGGCATTTCAGCCTTCTCATCATTATTTTTGCAATTTTGGTAATTGCTTCGTCTTCTTTTGGGCCAAGAGCTGCCTCAAATTTTGCGCGGCTGTCCATTGCTGCTACCACCTTGGTGTCAGGAGCTGCATTACTCGGCTTTTCAGGAGGTTTGGCCTCTACGCTAGTATTTGGGGCAGCTTTGCTCTCCAGTAATCTGTTCTTGTTCTTTGATGTCTCTTCTTTGTTGTCAAGAGCTGGCAGGCTTTTAAAAACATTCTTCTTTTTGGCTGGCATTTTTGTCTTCTGCGTACGCCCTGAAAAGGACGTTGGTTTTAATATATTGCTATCTTCCGGTGAAGGGAAAAATGTGGTGGGTTCGGAAAATGTCCTGTATCTGGCACATGAGAGCCCTTCCTTTTATCTGGCACATGTGAGCCCCTTTTGTATCTAGCACATGTGAGCCCTTCCTATTATAGGGTACATGTGAGTCCCTATTATATCTGGCACAGGTTAGCCCTTCCTTATATTTGGTACATGTGAGTCCCTATTATATCTGGCACAGGTGAGCCCTTCCTTTTATCTGGCACATGCGAGTCTCTATTAAATCTGGCACATGTGAGTCCCTATTATACCTGGCACATGTGAGCTCTTCCTTTTATCTGGCACATGAGAGTCCCAATTTTATCTGGCACATGTGAGACCTTCCTTTTATATGGCACATGTGAGCCCCTATTATATCTGGCATGTGTGAGCCCTTCCTTTTATCTAGCACATGCGAATCCTTATTTTATCTGGCTCATGTGAGCCCTTCCTTTTATCTGGCTCATGTGAGCCCTTCCTTTTATCTGGCACATGTGAGTTCCTATTATATCTGGCACATGTGAGCTCTTCCTTTCATCTGTCACATGTGAGCTCTTCCTATTATCTGGTACATGTGAGTCCCTAATTTATCTGGCACATGTGAGCTCTTGCTTTCATCTGGAACATGTGAGCTCTTCCTATTATCTGATAAATGTAAGTCCCTATTATATCTGGCACATGTGAGCTATTCCTTTTATCTGGCACCTGTGAGATCTTCTTATTATCTGGTACATATGAGTCCCTATTATATCTGGTACATGTGAGGTCTTCCTGTTATCTGGCACATGTGAGCTCTTCCTATTATTTGGTACATGTGAGTCCCTATTACATCTGGCCCATGTGAGTCCTATTTTATTTGGCACAATATATGAGCCCTTCCATTTATCTGGCACAACTTATGATCTGGCACAACATGTGAGCCCCTCCATTTATCTGGCACAATATGCGAGCCCTTCCATTTATCTGACACAACATGTGAGCCCTTCCATTTATCTGGCACAACATGTAATCACTTACATTTATCTGGCACAACATGTGAGCCCTTCCTTATATCTGGCACAGCATGTGAGGAAAGTGATAGGTCAGGGATGTGCAAAGAGTTAATTAAACCCTGATAACGTTACTATTTCTACATGTTTTACGGACCAAGGGGTGATACTGAGTATGTTAGATTTTTAATATTATAACACAAACAAAAACACAAAGAAGAAATAAATCTGTTGATAGCATTACAAGGCAGTCTTTGCTCTAGAATCCCCAGAGCAAGACTAAAGCTGAAAAACACACAGAGAATGGATCTGGAGACACACATGAAAGGGGATAAAGAGGACATGGAAAGGATGACACAGGACATGAAGGTTTGGCATGAATTTATTGAAGACCTATGCTGCTTAGGGAGTTAAAGGATAATGATAATGATAAATTACAATCCACTAGGGAGCTGACCTTTCAAGTACAGTTAATTTGCTGAGGGAGACAGAGCACCTATGGGTTTGCCCAGAGTGTAATGACGCCGATTTTGATCAACAATAACAATAAAGTCTGGGTGTTGCGTAAAATATAAAAGAAGTGGCCCACTAATAAACTAGCATTAGGTAAGAATGTAATATTATTATCCCTTCTCATTACCCCTTTCTTCTTCTTCTTCCATCCTTAGCCACCAACCGACAAAGCAGTCAGTGGCCAATACGCCTAGTGGCGTCTTAGGGCAACAACAAATTGATTTCTTTGCCGTTGTATCCCATCACGCCTAGTGGCGTCTTTAGGGCAACAACAAATTAATCCATTTGCCGTTGTTTCCGTAATCAAATTGACTAGCAAACAGGTGATCAGCCCGTTGGCATTACCCCTTTCACCCTATAAATAATATTCATCATAAATAATAAGTGTCAAGAGCTGCACATGGTGATTATAGCGCTGGGTTTACCCAGATGGATAGAGGTTCAAGGAGCATAGGCCTTCAACAAACGTCTGCCAAGTCTTCCTGTCCCGTGCCGTCTGCTCAAGGTATTTTCATGTCTTCTTCATCCTCTTCATGTACGTCTCCAGTTCTCTTCTCCATGGGTTTTTTAATTCTTCCTCTACCTCTCTTATCCCTGGGGGATTCCATAACAAGGACTCTGGTTTCTTCAATGTGTTTCCTATCTTGTTCTCATTTCTTGTTCCATCCATAACAAGGACTCTGGTTTCTTCAATGTGTTTCCTATCTTGTTCTCATTTCTTGTTCCATCCATAACAAGGACTCTGGTTTCTTCAATGTGTTTCCTATCTTGTTCTCATTTCTTGTTCCATCCATAACAAGGATTCTGGTTTCTTCAATGTGTTTCCTATCTTGTTCTCATTTCTTGTTCCATCCATAACAAGGATTCTGGTTTCTTCAATGTGTTTCCTATCTTGTTCTCATTTCTTGTTCCATCCATAACAAGGATTCTGGTTTCTTCAATGTGTTTCCTATCTTGTTCTCATTTCTTGTTCCATCCATAACAAGGATTCTGGTTTCTTCAATGTGTTTCCTATCTTGTTCTCATTTCTTGTTCCACTGGCGAGTGTCTGGTTCTTGTCACGAGTTCCACATGAGTGATCTTGTCATATCACTTCAATCCTTCTATTCTACGCAAGCACCCATTTATGAAAGTCTGTAGCTTTCTGGTTGTTGTTTTTAATTGTTCTCCATGTTTTAGAGCCATACAATAGGACTAACATTCAGGCTTGACATTTGAACTGAAAATTGAGGTTTTTGTGTTGGACTTGATTTCTTGTTATCACCATATATTTCCCAAATCAATGAAATCTCCTCTTGCTTTTTGTATTTTTATTTTGATATAACTGTCTGTCCCTCAAACTGTGTCTATATTGCTGCTAAGGTATATGTAAGATTCTACATCTTGTCGGGTTGTTTCTTCCAGTATAATCTTGATAATGTTTCTTGGCTTTATTCCTTAATAAATAATACAATATCTTTTTATTTCTCAGCATAACTCATAAGAAGTGGTCCCCTTAATGACAATCCCACAAGAAACCCGGATAAAGTTGACAGTGGTGAACTATGATACGCAAAAGTGGAGCATCCTAAAGACACTCTTTAAAATATCCTGGTACGAGCTGAAACATCCTATATATAATGACACAGGATTCTCCTCAAAGTTATCAAGCTTCACTTCATCAGTACTCCACTTCTCTCAGTACTACTTTACTAAAGTGAAATGTATCAGGAAGTAATTGATAAAAAGAATAATAGGAAAAAAATTTCTTTGAATACACAAAGCATGTGAATGTCCTACATACGTAGAAAGGCCAACTAGGAAGGTAAAACAGACTGGGCTAAGTGACTTTATATTCAATACATGCCAAGTGTACTACAGCAAGTCAGCAATCCAGTGAACAAAACTGGAGTGCTCTACTGTAAATATTCTTATGTTCCGTAACTGTTCTGATGTTAATTACATCTTTCATTTGCTAAATCACCCATGATATAATGGCAAATGTCTTCAGCAATTTTTAATTTTTAAAGCAACAGCCAACAACCAGAAAAATCAAGGCACACTGGCGTTAAGAAATGAAACATTATATTTGTGAGAGTAAACAGATTACCTAAATACTGTAAATGGAATATGTATGAATTCAACAAAGCTTATCACAGATTACCTTAATACTGTAAATGGAATATGTATGAATTCAACAACACTTATCACAGATTACCTAAATACAATAAATAGAATAAGTATGAATTCAACAACACTTATCACAGATTACCTAAATACAATAAATGAAATTTGTATGAATACAACAACACCTATCTAAAAGAAACATAATTAAAATTTTGTTTTTTTAAATCAAGCCGCAGCTTCTAGATGAAATGCTTTTTTTTGTTTTGTCATTAAAGTATGCCTTTTTCATCATCCTCATTTTCGTGCACTCCTTATGGAGCACGGGGCTAACACTGCAGCTGGTCCATTTTCAGGAAGCCCGCACCAAGCATTGACATGTTTCAGCAGTGGTAGTGTCTGTAGCAATTTGTTTTACCTGATGAGGTTGCCAGCCTCATATTAGTCTTTCTTTGTATCTTCCGAGATCCCCGAGGAACTACACGGGGCAGTATGTCTTTCTTCAATGCGCAGGTTCTGGCACTACTCTTTTTAACATCCAGCAATAGTCAACAAGTATACGCACATTCTCACTTCCTTGACAGCTATTTTCTATTTCCCAGATATCTTGGTGGAATCTCTTTCCTTGCTCTTCACTTACTGCTCATAAATTTTTAGGAAAATAATCCAGATGTGAGCGGAGAAAATGTAGTTTTAGACTCATGAAATAACCCAGTTTTCTAAATGCATTTAGCATGTCAATATCAATATTTTCACAATCTGGATCCATCTCATTTTCCATAAATTTTTCACATAACATTTTTAAAAACTTTCCATGCTCCTTTTTTCTACGTCATTCATGGAACTTTAAAATTAAACATCTAAACAAAGTTTCCAAGTGCTGGGGCTTATGAAGATGAATTCTTTCATTTAGGCTTTGATAAATGCTGAGAATTTTAGAGAACGTGGCTATAAAACTCTCCATTCATAAATAAACTGTAATAAGTGTCAAGAGCTGTATATGGTGATTATAGTGCTGGGTTTACCCAGATGGATAGAGGTTCAAATACCGTCGCACATCCTAGAATTTTTTTAGGTGTGCATGTTGTTGTGGCGTTGATGTCACGGAATATGTGTGGTGAAGATTCCATATGGAAATATAAAAGGTGTTGAAGATATTTCCTAGATAGTGTATGTGAGAATACAATACAAACATCTTTATATGGACCTTGCCTTATGATGGAGAAATTATAGTAATTATATTGGACATGGAGTGTATGTCATTTTGATGGGATCTGGCTTTACCACACGAGTATTACCGTAGCATTATTGTCATGAATGGATGTCTGACAGTAAAGTATTTGTATAGCATGTGTTGGTATGAAGGCTGGAAGTATTATTGAAAACCACTATCATCTACTGGATATCATTACTGTTCATAACGTTGTGAATAGACATGTATTTAGATCGTCCTTCAAGCGTTGGGTCTTCATTTATATGTTGTGGACCTTGTTATATCATCTTATAATAATAATAGCCCCTTCAGTCATAACTGACTATGGGAATGCGCCCCTGAGGTGACAGCCCTCGGCTGCTTATTTTCCTGGTGCTCCTTTCGACGTTTTCTCCTCACCTCTGCTTCTTGTGTGAGCCTCTCTTCGCCCAATCTGAGGTGGCGCCGTAAATAGCATCGCCACTTAGTGCGATCGGCAGCTTCATCCTCCCATGTTGCTGGATCCATGTCCAGTGCCCTCATATCTCTCTTGCACACATCTTTGAACCTCAGCTGTGGTCGCCCAACTGTTCTCTTGCCATCTGCTAATTGTCCGTAGAAGATATCTTTTGGGATGCGACCATCTTCCATGCGGCGAACATGGCCAAGCCAGCGAAGTCTGCGCTGTCTAAGAAGCGTATACATACTTTGAAGGCCAGCACGTGACAACACCTCGACATTTGTCACTTTATCTTTCCACGAGATGCCGAGGATGCGGCGTAGACATCGCAAATGGAAGGTATTGAGCCTTCTTTCTTGCTTAGCATAGGTCGTCCAGGTCTCGCTGCCATATAGGAGTGTGCTGGTGACGCAGGCATTATATACCGCAGCTTTGGTCTTCATTGTGAGTTTAGAGTTTCCCCAAACACGCGATGTGAGGCGGGCAAAGGTAGCTGCAGCTTTGCCAATGCGGCTGTCGATTTCTGTATCCAGTGAGAGTTTGTCATTGATGGTAGACCCTAGGTATGTGAAGTGGTGCACCACTGCCAATTCATAGTTATCGATAGTGATAACTGGTGCAGCATCCACATCCTGACTCAGCACATTCGTTTTCTTTAGACTTATTGTGAGGCCAAAGTCCTTGCATGCTTTAGAGAAGCGATTCATCAAGCTCTGAAGCTCCTGTTGGCTTTGAGTGACGACTGCAGCATCATCAGCGAACAACAAGTCTCTTATAGTGACCCTTCTGATTTTTGTTTTTGCCCTCAGCCTTGAAAGATTAAACAGACGGCCATCTGACCTAGTGTGAAGGCATATTCCTTCAGTTGCATCTCTGAATGCATGTTTCAAGAGTAAGGCAAAGAAGATTCCGAAGAGGGTCGGAGCCAGAACACAGCCTTGTTTAACGCCACTTCGTATATCAAAGGGCTGTGACGTGCTTCCAGCATATTGGACTGTTCCCTTCATGCCGTCATGGAATGACTTTATCATTTCCAGCATTTTAGAAGGGCAGCCTATTTTCAGGAGGATTTTAAAGAGTCCATCCCTACTAACCAAGTCGAATGCTTTTGTGAGGTCTATAAAGGCGATATATAATGGTCTTTTCTGCTCTCTTGATTTTTCCTGAAGCTGGCGGAGAGAGAAGATCATGTCTGTTGTTGATCTGCCAGCTCGGAATCCACACTGTGACTCTGGATATATGCGCTCAGCTAACTTGTGTAGTCACATTAAGATGACTTTGGCAAAAACCTTACCAACAATACTAAGAAGAGAGATGCCTCTGTAGTTATTGCAATCACTTCTGTCTCCTTTATTTTTATACAGTGTTACAATCTTGGCATCTCGCATGTCTTGAGGAATAGTTGTCTCTTCCCAGCACTGGCACAGCATCCTATGCAGGGGATGTAATAGCGTGCTCTTACAGCATTTGATTAAATCAGGAGGAATCCCATCACTGCCTGGTGCTTTGCCAGAGGCCAAGCTATCAATGGCCTTGCTGAGTTCCCCTAATGTTGGTTCGGCATCCAGCTCCTCCATAGTTGGCAGACTGTTGACACCATCAAGGGCTGCAGGCGTAACAGTATTGTCTCTAGCGTAAAGCTCAGAGTAGTGCTCGACCCACCTCTCCATCGGCTTACCCTTATCGGTTAACTTCTCTCCGCTGATGGTTTTTAGCGGTGCCGTCTTACTTTTATGGGGGCCAAGTGCTTTCTTTATACCGTCATACATTTGTCTAATGTTGCCTGTTTGCGCTGCGATCTGGATGCTCTCACTGAGCTGGAGCCAGTAGTCATTTGCACAGCGTCGAGCAGTTTGTTGAACTTTGCTTCTCGTAGCCCTCAGGATCTGTAGGGTTCTGGCACTCGGTGAACGTTTGTATTCATTCATAGCACTGCGCTTAGCTTCAATGACAGGTGCCATCACATCTGATGAAGCATCAAACCAGTCATTTGACTTTGCTGTTTTCTTACCAAAGGTGGCAAGTGCAGTACTTTGAATGGTGTTCCGTAGATGCTCCCAGTTCTCTGTAATAGTATCACCATGCTGAGGGTTACTGAGCACTTTCTCGAAGGTCGCAGTGAATTGAGCGATCATGAAAGGGGCTGACATCTTGCTGGTATCAATGCGTGGTTTCCCTTCATGTCTGACACGATAGAGTTTTCTTGGTTGTGCTCTGATTTTGCAGCAAACCAAGGAGTGATCTGTATCACAGTCTGCACTATGGTACGAGCGCGTGGAGAGCACAGACCTGAGGAGTGGCCTTCTGACGAGAATCAGGTCAAGTTGGTGCCAGTGCTTGGATCATGGGTGTCTCCATGACACCTTATGCTGGGGTTTTGTCTGAAAGTAGGTGTTGGTCACGCAGAGGTCATGGTGGACGCACAACTCTAAGAGCCGTTGTCCATTTTCATTCATCTTGCCAATACCAAACCTGCCCAGACATGAAGGCCATGAAACATTATCGGCACCCACTCTAGCGTTAAAGTCACCAAGGAGAACAAGCTGTTCTTGCCTAGGTATGCTTTTGATAATTGCTGTTAGATTCTCGTAGAACTCATCTTTAGCTTCTGAGGCAGAGTACAGAGTAGGAGCATACACACTGACAAGGGTGATGGGACCTGTGCTAGTTTGCAGGCGGAGCGTTAACAGGCGTTCTGATCCATTCTCGCCTGGTTCAACTATTTTAGTTAGCGATTTTTTGACCGCAAAACCTACTCCGTGTTCTCTAGCTTTATTAAGATCTTTCCCTTGCCAATAAAATGTGTAGTCCTTCTCGCTCACCGTTCCAGAGCCCGCCAGGCGCGTTTCCTGAAGTGCAGCTATATCCACCTGAAGTCGTTTAAGCTCATCATTAATTATGGCTGTCTTCCTTACATCGTTTACATCCTGTAGGTTTTCGGATAGTCCAGTCAACATAGTCCGGACGTTCCAGCATCCCAATCTGAGAGTTTGCTTATTTCTATTTTTTCGATAATTGCTTGGTGCAAAATTTTCTGTCCACAGTTCGGGTTTGACCCTAATCCCCATGCACCCAATGGGGAAAGCAGACAGTGGCGGGACAACACCTTATTGACTTATTGACTGGGGGCTGCCCAGCTTGAAGCGGGGGTGGTAGCTGTCCAGTGAGATCCTAGAATCTCTCCCACTGTCGGAAGTAGCCCCTGGCGCCATGCCCTACGCCAATTGGGCAAAATGCTTATAACCGGTAACTGCTACTTCCCGTGTTTTGCCGACACCTATAGGGTGAAGCTGGAGTGTCCTCTCCAGGGCGCGAGCTTGGGCACAGTTATATGGAGATCAAGCTGTTGCCCATGCAGCATGTTCCCCCTCTCCACACAGCCGGTAGATCCAAAGGAACGGCAGTAGCCGATACAGTTTGGTACCAGCCATGTCGCAGGAGTTGCCAGAATAATGTCGAATCACATTAGACTGCCTTAGGGACTCCGACTCCGGATTTATCCTCAGGGTTTACTCCCGAAGCCAATTCCATAAATGGATATTCCCGCAAGGCAGCGGTGGTTTGAATTCAGAGTTCCTTCTCTTAGATAAGCTACCAACCAAGGATCACGAGCCCTATCTGCCCGAAGCTGCTGGTTTTAAGGCGCCAGTCGCTCGCCTTTGCCCCTTCTCCCGTCAGTGGAAACAGTTCCGCCGGGCTCAAATTGAGCCACACGTGAAGGCCGGGAGCTGGACTTGGTTGTCAGAGGCTGTTTGAGGCGCGTGCCATAGAAGTATTTTATCTGCAGTGAGAGCTTATCCTCACTACAACTCCCGGCAATAACAGCCATCATTTAAATGTACTTGAATTTGCCCCCAGCTCTGAAATTAATATAAAACTAAAGTGGAACAAGAGATGAGAAGGCACTGGTGATGGATAGGACACACACTGAGGAAAGCTGTCGATAGCAATACAAGGAATTCCTTGTTCAGGAAACCCCAGGTAAAAGAAGCAGAGGTATACCAAAAAATACTTGTAGAAGAGAACTGGAGACAGAAATAAGAATGATTAGGAAGATATGACCATGTCTGCAGAATGGGAGAAGATCGGCTACCACGACAAGCATGGGAAACAAAGAGCCAGGGATCCAGACCCCCAGGACGACCCAGAGTCCGCTGGGAGGACAACATTAGACAATCTTTGAAGAACCGAGGACTAGAATGGAACCAGGCCAGGAGGAAGACAGCCGATAGGATAGTCTGGCGCTCTCTCTTCCAAACCTCTACACCTCACGGTAGAAGGTGAACTACTAAGTAAGTAAGTAAGTAAGTAAGTAAGTAAGGAAGATATGAACAAACTTGGAGCTGATGGCAAGGGACAGGAAGACTTGGCATAAGTTTGTTAACGCTTACGCTCCTTGGGGTTTTAAATGGTGGTAATATGTTTTCATACTTCTGCAGACTTTGCTTCACTCTATATAAATTTCAAAACAAATGATTTCATACTTGAATCTAGAAATATAAAATGCAATGGCAAGCCTACCTTGTAAGTCAAGTTCCGAAACTCAGGCACTGTTCGCAACACATAGAGGCACTGCCACAGGATGGGGCTGCTCACCAAATCAGTTTGCACTGCTGCATCTGAAAAGGTACCCTCCTCAACATTCATCTCCATTGTAGCCTTGCAGCTGATCTAGGTCATCCAAAATTGCTAGTATAAATGCTTCATGTTTTGCTTGGCATTCTGAAAATAAATTATAAGCTGCTTTGTTAAGGCATTAAAATTACCACTTGCATGATGGAGGAAAACATGATCACTATCAATACAAAATTAATAGAGTTTTTATAACAGAATATAAAATACAAGCAGTGGCACAGTAAGTCTACTACCCATCCATATATCTTGCTGTGTGGGAGGACCCAAGGCATAATTTCACAAATAACTATAGGGAAAGGGCCCCCATATCAGAAGTCTGCTCTACTGGATATAAGATTTTACAATTCTGAGTTTAAGTCATGAATGGAATATAAACCTGGAAAAAAACATGTATAAACTGACTTGATGGTTGTGAGATACATAACCACACCAGAATATTGAAGGTTAAGAACCATATAAGATATTAAACACAGATAAATTTCAAACAAAATGTTGTGATATGAGATTAACCCGAAATGCTGTTGTATCTTTGAGTAGAGTGAGATGAGCTTTCAAATTCTCCCAAGGTGAGCAAAATAGCCTCCGACAACAGAAGCCCAGCTCCTGGCCTTCTCAAGGCAGGATTGTTTAACTAACATGACAACCCAACTTGGAGGAAAAAAAAAATTCAAACCATCAGCTGTCTTGCAGGTAGGGTGGAGACAGCCAAAGGCCCAGGAAAGTGAACCAGAATAAAAATGCTTGCTGAAACTTGATGTGCCAGATCGAAAGGTTAGATCTTACAGGGATGGACACAAAGAGGGCATCCTAATTCTGACATACGCTACCTTACTTACTTAGTCGTTCCCCTTCTACCGTGAGGTGTAGAGGTTTGGAAGAGAGAGCGCCAGACTATTCTATCGGCTGTCTTCCTCCTGGCCTGGTTCCATTCTAGTCCTTGGTCCTTCAAAGATTGTCTAATGTTGTCCTCCCAGCGGACTCTGGGTCGTCCTGGGGGTCTGGATCCTTGGCTCTTTGTTTCCCATGCTTGTCGTGGTAGCTGATCTTCTCCCATTCTGCAGACATGGCCAAACCATCTTAGTTGGGACTGTTCTACTTGGGTCTGCAGGGGGTGGGATTTAAGGCCTTGACATATCGTCTGGTTGCGTACCATGTCTCTTCTTGTTACTTCAACCACCTTCCTCAGATACCTCATTTCTGAGGTTTGGATCTGGCTTTTGTGGGTTGTAGTCATTGCCCATGACTCGCATCCATATGTCAAGACTGGGACATAGGTGGAGCGGTATACAGCCATCTTCGTTTTCTTACCAACCTCTCTCTTGCTGAGGAATCCTCGATTTATGGCCTGAAAAAGTCTCCCAGCTGCTGCTTTTCGAGTGGCCAACTCTTCTTTGATGCCTCCCTTTCGGTCAATAATAGCTCCGAGGTATTTAAAGTGGTCTACCTGCTCCAGGACCTGTTCTCCCAGCTTAATCTGATGTCTTCTTTCTTCTCGTGATATCACCATGGATTTTGTTTTAGAGCTACCAATAAAGAAATTCAAATCCGTATCAGAGGACAGAAGTAACATGAACTGTTATTCAGGGCCGGCTCTACCGACAGTGCAACACGTGCATTTGCACGGGGCGGCAAGCTTTGGGGGGGGCGGCAAAAAATCTTTTTACTTATTTTTACAATCCCGCCAAAATATTCCGCCTGGGAGCCACGCTGGTGTAATGGTTACCACACTGCTCTAGCAATCAGGTGTTCAAGGTTCAAGCCCGGGCGCAGGCATTTGTTGGAGTGTCATCGACCGGGATTTTGACTGAATAACCTGAACGGCTCCTGAAATAAACCCTCTGTGGATGGTGTCACGGAGTGTTCGAAGGTTTCGTCTAGATTATTTTAAAACTCCTTACTTTTCTATTCCTTCACATTTTGTCTGTTTTCTCTATGAAATATTTGCACCTGCGGTCTGTTCTTTAGCTGTTTTTCAAGTCTTCACTAATAGTTCTGCCATACGATCCTAATGCTATCTTCTCCTACAAAGGCACTAAAAGGTATTTCTTTAGGGACGTCAGTACAATTTATTTGCTTTGTCGAAATCACAGTGGTTCCCAGAGGATTATATTTCCATGTTCAGTGGTCAACTGAAGACCGCCACGATAAATCTTCCAGCATGGCTGAACGAGAGACGGGAATTAATTAACTTGGCGTGGGAATCAGGAATTTATTTTTTTATCGACCGTTCTATGTTGGCAGCTTGAATGTTTCAGTTGTTTTCGAGTGTGCATTCAAGGAAGTTGATTTTGCTCAGTGTTAGTGTGCTATGTGTTACAGTGATAAATAAGTTTTTTAAACGTTTTATGGAAATTAGTACAGTGCTTCTGCCTATATTCATTACTAAATAATACATTTTATTGTAGGGTTTATTAAAACAGTTTTAATATTCAAATAGATATGTCCGATAAAAGAAAAAAACTATCACGTGCCGAATATCGGAAACGGAAACTAGAAAAAGAACGCGATATTCAAAAACATAGCGGAGCTTTACATAAATATATAAAAACTGAAATAGCTGATGTAGGACACAAGAAAATAAGCAAATGTACTGAAACAAATGATTCTGAGCTCATGGCAAGTACTTCTAACTCGAACCCCAGTAACGTAGATATTACTAACAATGTCGAAAATGAGACTGATTTGACCGTTTCCAATTCCAGAGATTTAAGTGATGAACTTGAGAGGTACACTTATCCGGCAAGATGGAATCCTTCTTTAAGCGGTACCGAAAGACTGAAAATCGTAAAAAAAAGGCCTGCCAGAGAGACCAAAAAATGAGTTCGTTTTTTCCGTGCAGCTCTAATGGTCGGAAATTTTCACTAAATTTTTACACTAGGGAGCTAAGCAATGGAGAACATATTAATCGATCATGGTTAGTGTATTCAAAAGAAAAAGATTCTGTATTTTTTTTCTGCTGTAAGTTGTTTTCCTGTAATAAAATGTCACTCACTACTGATGGCTATAATGATTGGGGTCATTTGTATGTGTATCGTAATGAACACAAAAAATCTAAAAACCACATGGAGTCCCATACAAAGTGGATTGAATTATCGTCCAGGCTTAAATCAGTACAGACAATTGATTCAATGCAACAAAAGTTATTAAATTCAGAAGTTTGACACTGGAGGAGCATAATAGAACGCCTAATTGCTATTGTCCGGTTCTTCAGCCAACAATGCTTGCCATTTCGTGGAACATCTGATAAATTATATGACCCTAACAATGGAAATTTTTTAAAGCTTGTTGAACTGATTGCCAGATTTGATAGTGCTATGTGTGAACATTTAATGAGAGTAGCTCGTGGATCGACCCAACATTACCTTGGGAAAAACATTCAAAATGAATTGATTGCTCTTCTCTCTGGAACCATAAAAAAAAGAAATAATTTCTATGGTGGAGAAAGCTAAATATTATAGCATAGTTGCAGACTGTACTCCCGATGTAAGTCACATTGAACAATTAACACTAATTGTAAGATTTGTTAATTCGAATCCAGATGATACCAACATTCATGAGCATTTTCTTGGTTTCATTGCTGTAAAAGCCACTACAGGCTCAGTGTTAACCGAATGCATTCTAAGAAAATTGTCAGACTTGGATATTCCAATCGCAAACATGCGTGGCCAGGGGTATGACAATGGATCAAATATGAAAGGAAAACATTCAGGAGTTCAACAACTTATTAGGGACTTGAACCCGAGAGCTTTTTATATCCCTTGCTGTTCTCACTCTCTCAACTTGGTGGTCAATGATGCCGCGATGTCATCTAGAGAAAGGGTTTTATTTTTTGAAACGGTTCAGAAATTGTATGTGTTTTTCTCAGCGTCAACACTGCGTTGGGGAATCCTTAAGAAACATATTACAACTCTAACGCCCAAGCCACTAAGTACAACTCGCTGGGAATCTAGAATCGAGGCCATTCGTCCTTTACGATATTATATTGAGGAATTTTATGATGCATTGATAGAAATTGCTGATGACGAGTCAGTAGACAAAATGGCGAGACATGAAGCTGAAACCCTTGCCCTAAAACTCAGAGATTTTAAATGTTTATGTTGTCTGGTTATATGGCACTATGTTTTAAATGAAATTAATGTTGCAAAGCATAAAAATGGAATTGACTAGTGCCATAACAACTTTGAGAAGTGTTCTTCAAAGCCTTAAGAATCTCAGAAATGATGAATCATTTCAAAATTTTCTTGTTGATGCTACAACATTAGCTGAGAAAGTTGAAGCTGATCCTGATCTGATACCAACGTTTGAATGTACTAGAGTGTGTCGGCAGAAAAAGCAACACAACTATGAAGCAAGAGATTAACCTTTTTTGGATCCCAAAACTAAATTCAAAATTGAATTTTTTTTTATTTAATTACTGATGTTGCAACTAATTCTATTGAAGAAAGGTTCGAGCAATTGGAACATCACAGTTCACATTTTTTTTTTTATATAACATCCCTAAAATGTAAAAACCTAGAAGGCGTTTTAACACATCAAGAAAATAGAGACATTGATGCCATTGACCTCTTTTCACACAACATGCCTAAGAAAAATTCACCGAATCTTTTGGCCGAATACCATCACCAACCAAGATCTGCTTACTCGGAGCAAGCAAGAGGACATGCACACCATCATAGTTGGCAGACGCTGGAGCTGGGTTGGCCATGTCCTCAGAAGAGACCCCGATGCCATCACAAGAACAGCTATGCTTTGGACACCTGAAGGAAAACGAAAGAGAGGCCAACCAAAAACAACCTGGCGGAGGACTGTGGAGGCTGAGATGCAAAGAATGAACCAGAGTTGGGGCACTGTACGAAGGATGGCCGCCGACCGAGCAAAGTGAAATCAATTTGTTGTTGCCCTACAAGATGCCACTAGGCGTGATGGCCACTGACTGCTTTGACGGTCGGCGGCTAAGGATCGAAGAAGAAGAAGATGCCATTGAGCTATGTGATGAACTGAAAGTAGTATCCAAATTAGTACCAGAAAATACATCGCCAATTGAAGTTCTTCGTTATATTATTGAAAATAACATTGCTCCTAATGTCGCTATAGCCTTAAGAATATTACTAACTGTAACGGTAGCAAGTGGTGAGCGTAGTTTTTCAAAACTGAAGCTTATTAAAACTTATTTACGCTCAACAATGGCCGAAACTAGATTGGAAGGACTTGCCATGATTTCAATTGAACATGAAATCAGTCAAAAATTAGACTACGCGGACCTTATTTCTGCTTTTGCAAATATGAAAAACTCCGCCTATGCCGGTCCCAAGCCCGGATGAAAAAGGAGGAGGACGGCCTGCATGGAGGCCGTAAGGAGGCAGCCCCTCCACCATGCAAAGGCACAACAGGCCAATCACCTGTTTGCTTTAAATCATGATTATGCGAACTACAAGAGAGAAAACCGGACTGATTCTAAAGGCGACGAACTGGAACGGACTACGACTTATGGAACTTGGAACACAAGAAGTATAAATGGGAAGGAAGAGGAGCTGGTGGAAGAGATGAGGAAAGCAAAACTAGAAATCCTGGCTATTACGGAAACGAAGAAAAAAGGACAAGGAGTCATGGATCTCGATGGCAACACGTTGCTCTACAGTGGTGTACCCATATCTGAAAGAGCTAAAGGGGGCGTGGGTTGCATTGTGGCCCAAAATCAAAAGATAGTATCAAGGGATGGAACTTTGTCTCGGAGCGCATTATGGTTGTAAAACTAAAAGAAGGAGAAACCATAGTCAACCTGGTCATAGTGTATGGGCCAAATGAGGATGAGAGAGCAGAGGTCAAGGAGGAATTCTTCGAGCTGCTTCAAAGGACAGTGGATGACTGCCTAGATGAAGTTATTATGCTCGGAGATTTTAATGCCAGAGTTGGAAATGACCATGCTAGATGGGGTGGAGTTATCGGAATATATGGAGAAGATACTCTCAATGACAATGGAAAGCGACTCCTTAGATTCTGCAGTGAGCAGAATCTGATCATTACAAACACAAAGTTCCCCCATAAGCACATACATGCATACACTAGATGTGAACCAACCAAGAATGAGAAGTCAGTGATCGACTATGCCATTGTTCGGAGAAGCTCATTCAGATATGTCCGAGATGCAAGAGTCTGGAGGGGGCCAGAGATTGGAAGTGATCACTACCTGCTAACAATCAAACGAACAACTGAAAGAGTTGCTCAGCCTAGGAACTGCCCAACATCACGCAAGAAACCAAGTAAACGAGCAGGAGAAATGAGCATTAGGACCTACAAGCTGAGAGAGCCAGAAATTAAGACCAGATATCAGGGGCTTATTGCTACAGCAGTGAGCAACACAGAAGAACGACCTGATGACTTGGAAACCCTCTGGAATAAATTCAAGGATATCATAAAGACAGCTGCTGCAGAAGCATGCGGTGAAGTCCGACTTGGGAACCAGAGAAAGAGGACACCTTGGTGGACAGAGGAAGTCAAAGAGAAAATAAGAGAGAAGAAAATGGCATGGAAACAATACTTAGGAGCTAAAAACACAACAGGACAAATGGAAAAATATAGAGAATATGTGACACTCAGAACAGAAGCAAAGAACAAAGTGCTAGCAGGAAAACAGAAGTCCTGGGAAGAATTTGGAGAAAAGCTAGAAAAAGATGCACAAGAAAACCAGAAATTGTTCTATAAGACCCTAAAGAACATAAGGAAAGAAAAACAATGCCCTCTCAAATTTATAAAGGACAAGCAAGGCAAATTGCTTACTGCCCCGAAGGAAGTAATGGAAAGATGGAAAGAATATTTCTCAGAAACTCCTGGATGGTGAGCATGGTGAAGCATCAGAAATGATAACCACTAACACAGAAGAGAAAACCAATGATGGTGAAGATGACATAAAGATGGAAGAACTGAGGGCAGCACTAGAGAAAATCAAGATGGGCAAAGCAGCAGGGCATGATGGTATAACACCAGAAATGGTTAAGTACATGGGAGCATCAGGCGACCTATTACTCTTAAAGGTCCTGCAGGCAGCATGGTGCAACAAGACCATACCAAAGGATTGGGAGATTGCCATCATAACACCAATTTTCAAAAAGGGTGACAATCGACAATGTGGAAACCATAGAGGCATATCCCTTCTCAGTGTCCCTGGTAAAATCTACTCTAGAATCCTAGAGCAGAGACTCAGACGCCTAGCTGAGCCACAATTGGATGAGGTCCAGTGCGGATTCCGAGCAAACCGAAGTACTCAAGACCTAATCTTCACACTCAGACAGCTGAGTGAAAAGGCTCTTGAGTATAAGAGTGAGATCCATCTTTGTTTCATAGATCTGGAAAAGGCGTTTGACAGGGTCCCCTGGAGCAAACTTTGGGACTGTTTGGCAAGGAAGAATATTCCAGCATCTCTGATTCATGCTATACAGAGCTTCTACAAGTCTTGCAGAAATTATGTGAGGACAGCAAACCATAAGTCAGAAGAGTTCAAGACCACCACTGGTGTAAGACAAGGTGATATCCTATCACCTTACCTCTTCATACTCCTTATGGACGATGTCATCAAGGCATGTAAGGAGAGAACAAGAAAGTATTCAGTGGGGTACTGGAAGATGAGACAGGTCTATATTTCGGAGCTGGCATTTGCTGATGATGTTGCCCTGATTGCTAAATCAGAGGCACATCTCCAATCCAACCTGCAAGTCTGGAAGGAAGAGCTGGAGAAGAGAGGGATGGTCATAAGCAGCTCTAAAACAAAATCCATGGTGATATCACGAGAAGAAAGAAAACATCAGATTAAGTTGGGAGAACAGGTCCTGGAGCAGGTCGACTAAGTAAGTAAGCAAATATGAAAGCAAGAAAAGTGTCTTTTTAAGCAGTACATGCTTCAAACAATATAAATTCAAATAATGTGAAAATAGTGCTAAAAACTGTAACATGTACATACTACAGTTAAGTGTTTGTGACTCAACAGTTCATAGTTCCACATGAGAAGAGCATCCCCTATATGTAAGTACTACATTTATTTCATATACTTGTCTCTAATAAAGTCAATGGTTTATTTTATGACTATACAGTATTTTCATAAATTTATCAATACATTATTATTAATGGTACTATTTAAAATTAGTCTAATGGTCATGAAATTAATGTTGAAGCTTGTTTAACATAATGGTTTTTAAAATTTCAAACGTTAATCTGAGGTTGGGCTGGGGCGGCAAGGTATGGTATTGCACGGGACGGCAAAATTCCTAGGACAGGCCCTGCTGATATTGTAAGAAGGACAAAACATTAAAAAATAATAATAAGAAGAATACGCAAAATGTACCTTTTTTTCTTAATTAATGATGAAAACTATCCCGTTCAACCTCTGATGGGTTATAATTAAGATATATATTGTTTTCAATTCCAATTAATATGAACAACTGCCAATATGGGAAACAGCATCACACCTGTCAAATCATTGTAAATAGGGCAAATCACAATAACCAATTATGCTTGTTTGTTTAAAAAAATCCAAACAAACAAAAACGAGACAAAACTGAACAAAATCAAACAGAAACTCCAAACAAGAATAATATTAAGGGCGAGGGATGTAAAGGCCTGGTGGTTCCAGTTATATAACTGATTTTAACAGATATTTAATTCTTCTTCTTCATTCACCCTCAAATGTCAACTTGAATAAGTTCAAAGAAAGCAGTGGTCAGCCTGAGGCTGTTGATATCTCCGTAGATTTTCTCCAGGAATGGTACTGGTGATTTTCATATGCATTTTCTCTGTTCCTCATATGTTGGGCACCTTTGAAGCAGATGTTCGGCCACAGTCACACTCATCAGTAGTTCCTATCATTAATTTGTTGAACAGATGGTATCTCAATCTGTTATGACCTGTGTGAAGTCTGAAGATTACCACTTGTTCACTTCTGCTGAGCTGGTAATACAGATCATTTTTTGTGTGGCCTGGATGCTTTTCTTCCTACTTGCGCCTGTACCTCCGCTTGATAAAACTCTTGGCCTCCTCATAAGTTATGTTTGTGTCAAGTTGAGGAAGCTTTCCCCCTTCCTTTGGCAATCTATCAGCCTCTTCATTTCCAGGGATGTTGCAGTGAGAAGGAATCCACTGTATCACGACTCTTTTGTATTGCTGACATAGTCTGTGAAGTGTTACTCTTAGGTCATCCAGTTCAGCATTACTTTGACTTTTCAGCATTGTAATCACTGACAGTGCATCTGAGAAGATAGCTACCGGTCTCTCTGAGCTTTCTTCTGTCATTAGAATTTCTGATGCAGTTTTTAGGGCCTCTGCCTCTGCTCTGAAGTTACTTGAAAATTTCCCTGTTGCGACTGCTATCTTTTTTTGTGTGCCATTGCTTAAGCTCAGGAAGACTCCTCCACCCCCATCTTCTGTTGCATTAGTTACTGATCCATCTTTGTATGCATGGATCCAGGTGTTGCTTGGGTAAGGTTTCTCTATATATTTTGTGGAACGTTTTCTATCATTTCAGGGAAGCACTGTTGTTTCCAAATTGGTAGCTGTTGATATTGCATTTTTGGGGTCTGCTCTCATCTTTGTTTTGACTGTCTCTACAAAGTTGCTTCGCTTCAGTCTTCCCCTTCCAAGTCCATTTATTCTCTGGTGCATTGGGTGGTCTATCAGCCTCCTGAATTTCTCGGCTTGTTGCTGGGCTCTGCTGTCTCTTCTATCCTCCATAGGCTGGAGGTGAGTAATCTTTTCCAACTCGTCAATGGGTGTTGAAGAGATATTTAATTGACTTTCACCTGTTAAAAGTCGTATGTATTGTAAGAACAGCATCAGACCTTCATATTCCCAATTACTATATATTAACTTTTGCTCTTGTTAAATACTGTTGCTGAGATCCTCCTTGTGTGATCTAACGGAGGAGATTAGAGCACTGATGGAGTTGTACATGTGCAATGAAGATAGTCTTTAAAAACCAAACCAAACCAAACCAAACCAAACCAAATATTGTTTGACTATTTTATGTAGTTCGCTAGGTCTGTCTATTCTTAACACCTCTTCTATATTTATATAGGTAAATTTGATGCCTGCAAATAATCTAATATTGGTATTCTCATTTGTTCATACCTCTTACTTTTTAACAAGAAATGCTCTATATTACTATCTTGAAGACATCCTGCACAGTAAGGTTCTTCTATTTTGAAACAGCCTTTTCCCAGCTGTAGTCTGAGAAGTTTCTTATTAAATTTTCAATTCAGGTAAATAAATTGTCACCCCACAGGGCGAATCCCTGGAAGTGTGTGGAAATAGTTCTCATCTATCACTGTTTACCTGAATTTCAAGGGTCAATGAGGGTGTAATTGGACTCATAGACAGAGGTTCACTTCACATGTTTATTGTAGCATTGCGCATAGCTGGTGGTCATATAAGGATGACTCCAGATATGTCTCCATGCATTTGTCCTAGTATAGACGCTTTTACATTTTTTTTTCATTTACCCCAAAGTTTCTCTGAACATGTACTATTCGTAGACATTAAACAGAGCCTGGGATGTTTTTAACACATAAGCATTAAGCAGAATCTAGTGCCATAAAATATGGTAATTAATATAATCTTCTTCTTCACTGTTCTTTAGCCTCCAGTGGAACACAGTCAGGCGTCTGCAAGTTTTCTTGCTCTGTCTTTGTTTTTTTCTTTCTATCTGTGGATTCCACAACAACGACTGCCTTCCCCTGTGAGCCACTTGCTTCCTGATTTAACTTAAGGAAGGGGCCCTATATTTAAAAAAAACAATAAAACAACACAAATATATTTGAACACATACATTTTTAATTTGCATAGTAATTATCATTATCAAAAGTAACAACACAGTCAACATTATTGTTTAAATATTAATGTTTCTACATTTAGCATGAGCAAATTTGTTGATGATATAGGATGTATCAATTTCATGCAGAAGTTTATGTTCAATGCTCATTAGTGTGAGATTGTTCAATCTCTTTTGACCCATGGTGCTCCTTAGTTCATTTTTATTAAGTTTCAGTTTTGAAAATGATCGTTCTCCACTGCAGTTGGTTACCATTAGTGACAAATATATGCGCAAGGCGATTTCTACATTTGGAAAACAAGACTCCAAAGAATTGTCAATTATCAAACGGTAAAACTGTAACTCTACAAGGTCTAGAGTAGTGCCAATATGAGAAGCAAGTTCAGTTTTCAACAGTTCTGTAAACTGCACAAGTTCTTCACAAAGACTTTCTTCCAGATCTTCCGGATATGATTTAATAAGATTCGATGATCTCGTTACCACCTCTTCAGGTGTAAACGACTGTAACTGACGAAGGAATCCAAATATATCATTCAACTTTTGATAAGCTTTCTGGCGTTTTGACAAGGCAGAGAGCAAGCTATCAATAAGGACAAGAAATGTTCGGCTTTTAAACTGCTGAGAAGGCGTTTGAGATTCAACAAGTGGATCAAGTGTGCTGGAACCATTGAAATCATCATACTCTCGATTTCGTTTGTGTTTTCTTCGAGTTTGTTCTTGATAATGTTCACACTCAGTCAGATCCTTGGCCTTTTGCCCTATGTCTGCAAAAGTAGACCGCATAGCTTGAATATACCCCCGCAGGGATTCATAGAGTGCACAAGCTGTGTTCAAATTTTGGTCAGAAGATTGCAAAGAAGCACTGGTCATTTGAAAACGCTGTAATACTTGATCCCACAGTATGATCATTATTCCTGTATCTAACTTCATCATGGTTGAAAGTAGACCACGAGCCTGTTGACGACACTCTGCCTTCTGATCATTGTTATCTGAAATATCATCCAAGACTTGTTTTATTGCAGAAAGGCTGTGTAAAAGTGCTTTTGTTGCATCTGCCCGAGCGGACCACCTGGTATCTGACAGTCTTTTCACAAAGGGCTAATGGGACTTATTATGAGTACCGCCAGCACATAATGCAGTAGAAAGGAGACCCCACCGGTAGGTAGAAGCAGAAAAGAAGGTGTACAGGCTTTCAACAAATCCAAAGAAAATGACTGCTTCTTGACAACCTTCAGCAGCACATTTTCCAACCAAATTTAGTGAATGTGCAAAACACGGAATGTAATGCGCAAACTTATTCATCTCTTTAATTCGTGCTTGTAATCCTATAAACTTGCCACTCATGTTGCTGGCGTTGTCATAACTTTGACCACGGCAGTCTTTAATATCAATGTCATTTGCCTTTAAAAAATTAAGTAGACTTTTAGTAAGCTGTTCAGCACTATGACCTTCCATATCCAAAAATGTCACAAATCTTTCAACTGGTCCAGATGGCAAAACATAGCGCAGAGTCAAAGTCAGCTGGTCCATATTAGATATCTTCTTCTTCTTCCATCCTTAGCCATCAACCGGCAAAGCAGTATGTGGCCAGTACGCCTAGTGGCGTCTTAGGGCAACAACAAATTGATCAATCTATCGCTGTTTCCACCACACCTAGTGGCGTCTTTGTGGAACAAAAACAGACCAAACAATCTATCATTGTTTCCGTAATCAGATTGGTTGGCAAGCAGGTGATCAGCCCACTGTGCGAAGTTTTTACGGGATGGGGTAAACAGCCCCATGCCCATACCCTCCTTAGTCGCTTTTTACGACATGCGTGGTAGGGTGCAGTGTTACTATTCTTTGCTCCCCTTTCGGGCCCCGGTAACACATGGGTGTATATTAGATATATCTGGAGTATAATCCAATGAAACGGAATAATACTTGTATTTCTTCACTTCACAGAGAATGTGATCCAGTATGCTGGATCCAATCAGATTGATGAATTCCTCACACGTTGTTTTAGATAGATATGATGTATGTCCAAATCCTTTGTTTGCATGAGTACTTATATGCTCTGCCAGAAAAGAGTCAACCTTGGCCAGTAATTCTAACAACCCTAAGTAATTCCCGTTATAAGGGGACCCAACAATTTCATCACTGCCACGAAATGAAAGACCTCGTTCTGCTAAAAACTTCACAACTTCAATTATTCGCTCTAGAAGTTTGTGCCAATACTTTTCTTGAATGTCCATTTGTTTCACAAGTTGGGAATCGACACGTTCACCTTTTGTTTTTACGCATCAACAGTGAAATTAAAGCTTGTCTATGTGAGGAGCTTTCTTCATGTTGACGCAATAGATTGCTTGCATTTTTCCAGTCATTAAACCCTTCCACAGTAAACTTTGATGAACATTCTGAACTCATAAGCTTGCATGGGAAACAGAATAGGCGTCCTTTACTTTCTGAATAGCATAACCATTTTCTTGCATGCTGCTTGTTTGTAAGTTTATGAATATGTGTAAAATAAGACTTCTGACAGTATCGAGTTTTCTTTTCAGTGTCATACAA
The DNA here is from genome assembly GCA_024509875.1 of Oreohelix idahoensis. Lineage (NCBI taxonomy): Eukaryota > Metazoa > Mollusca > Gastropoda > Stylommatophora > Oreohelicidae > Oreohelix > Oreohelix idahoensis. The sequence goes on along the minus strand of JAMPIV010012234.1, from coordinate 111,418 downwards.
TCGCACGGATGAAGAGAAAGCACTATCAACATGTTGACATTTTTCACTTCCCTTGGATATCCAATATTCATGCTCACAGTCATCTATATAGTTCGGCCAGTCATTAATATCATTAGAGTACTTCTTCGTTTCACTTATTCTTTCACATTCAGACTCAGTATATACTGGGTTTTGCTGTATGTTTTCTGCTGCACAGCCTGCACTAGTACTAGTTGTTCCTGTACTTCCAGCTTCAGCGGTTAGAGTACCACCACCATGAACATCAAAATATTCTGTCTGCTTACGTGTTTTTGATATCACAAGTTGATCTCTTCTTTCTTTTTCTTCCTTCGCTTTACGTTTTTAACTTCCAGAAGCATAATTACGTCCAATATCTCTGTGTCTACTGCTCATTTTTTGAGTTTTCTAACCTTACAAATCAAGAAATTTTAATCAAGATCTAAAGAGAGTGCGAGCACGCCGTATACCTCAATTAAAACAGGAAGTTTCCGTTTCCGAAATTATAGTTTTTATTGTTAATGCAAATTCATTTCACAAAGAACGAAACAAAATGAGAGGGGCAGCCGCCTACAGCCAAAAAAGTGGCTGTCGTCCAAACGTGACCAAATTTTCAACGCCACTTAAATGGCTTCCGTCCGCAAACAGTTAAGATAAAAATAATGAAGAGTCACACTAAGTCACCCTCTTATGCTCTTTCTCTCACAATTTCGTGACACCACATGAAAAGGCGCTAATGATGGCATAAATCACAAGATCATTGGTTTAACGCTCGTATTAGAAGATGACCAAAAAATTATGTACACATTTATTGGCACGGGGCCCCTAAAAGCGCGGGGCCAGTAGCATATGCTACTTTTGCTACTACGTTAATCCGGCTCTGGGTTGTTGCCATATGCTACTCCATTCATTACTACTGTAGACATGCTTATAAACTGCTGAAAGATCCAAGACAAACATGTAAGATAAACAGAGAGCCTAAAATTCCATGCAATAAAAAAATTATTAAACTACAACTAGGAATAGGATATTTTATGATAGAGGAACCCCACTGTGAAGCAAGTTTTGAGAGAAATACCATAGCTCATTATGTGCTAACATGCAAGAAATATGAACAGCAAAGAAAACCACTTAAAGAATATTTGATAGCACAACACTCACTATCACTAGAAACTGTACTAAAAGTTGATCTACCCAGGGAACTACAAAACATAATAAAATTTTATATTACCAAAACAAAAATTTACATATAAGTACCAGAGCAAGGAGAAAGTTTAAAGTAAAACAAAATACATAAATAAAATATTCACCACAAATATTCACTACAAAAGTAAGATAAATTTCAAAACATTACAAAGCAGTGCATTCCCAATATAAATTTATGAGTTAATATCAAGGGCAATAAATAAGAAGGTAGCATACAATAAATCAGAGCACAAACATCCCAAAACTCAACAGGGTGAAGGGAGATATACTCAAAAACAGGGAAGAGATACACCAACAGATCTTAGAAAACGCCACACCAAACGCCAGAGAATTTACAGTCTGGAAAAACAACAAATGTAAGGTACTATATGGAAAAAGGAACACTATATACCCAAATTATAACCCATATGGGGTTGAACCGGGTATCCCATGCACAAAACAAAATTCAATGGTTTGTGCAAGGTCCTAAAATCAACAACACATAACAAACATGTATTTTCTACACATCTAATTCCACTGGAATTTATTCATCATATTTAGATGCCTGATATATTTTCTGCACAACTCATTCCACTGGAATGTATTCATCGTCCGCTGTATATTTTCTGCATATATCATTCTACTTGCATAATAATCATCATATTCAGATATACTGAGATATATATAGAATGACATGATACTCCAACACAGGTATGACAAAAATAACTTAAAACTCTAAGCTTGAAAAGGTTTGCTCAATTCCCTAAAACAATCTTAGTTCCTAGGTTTACAAAAGTCTCAGATCATATCATAGATTGCTCAGTTTTAATAATAATAATAGTGTATAGAAACTTAGAACATCGTGATTTCTAAAAATGCAAAAATCAAACTATGATATTTAGATTAATTTATATTATTTTAATTCACATAATTTATCACATGTCATATTTACTTACTGCTATTTGCTACATTTATTACTGCCATGTGGTTATTATTCCAATGCTTCTTGATGAACAACATTTTTGGTGTTGGCATGCAGTGTGAAACTGAATAAATTTCTTGGTGTGCCCACCGTAAAGCAAGCAATATGTAGTGCTGCCGCATCTCCATGTCTTCTTCTTCTTTGATTGTTAGCCGCCGACCGTCAAAGCAGTCAGTGGCCATCACGCCTAGTGGCGTCTTGTAGGGCAACAACAAATTGATTCCACTTTGCTCGGTCGGTGGCCATCCTTCGTACAGTGCCCCAACTCTGGTTCATTCTTTGCATCTCAGCCTCCACAGCCCTCCGCCAGGTTGTTTTTGGTTGGCCTCTCTTTCGTTTTCCTTCAGCAGTCCATAGCATAGCTGTTCTTGTGATGGCATCGGGGTCTCTTCTGAGGACATGGCCAACCCAGCCCCAGCGTCTGCCAGCTATGATGGTGTGCATGTCCTCTTGCTTGCTCCGAGTAAGCAGATCTTGGTTGGTGATGGTATTCGGCCAAAAGATTCGGTGAATTTTTCTTAGGCATGTTGTGTGAAAAGAGGACAATTTCGACATTTCCTTCTCTGTAACTCTCCAGCATTCCGCACCATAGAGAAGCACAGAAAGCACACAGCTATGATATAATCTTAATTTTGTGCTTGTGCTGTATTGAGAGGACTTCCAGATGTTGTTTAGGCTAAAAAAGGCTGTTCTTGCCTTATTCATTCTGATGTTGATGTCTTTGCCTGTCCTGCCGTCTGGTGTTACTATGCATTCTAGGTATGTGAAGGTGTCTGTCTGTACCAGTTGCTGATTCCTTACTGATATGGGCTCAGGGTTGCTCACATTGAGCGTCATGACTTCTGACTTCTTTAAATTGATGTTCAAGCCCACCTGCTGGCTAAACTTATTAAGTCTATCCGTTTTTTCCTGGATGTGTTGATGTGAATGTGCTAGTAGTGCAATGTCATCTGCATATTCCAGATCTTCCAATGTAGAAAATGTAGTCCATCTTATTCCTCTTGGACTGCCCTCTGTTGTCTGGCACATCACCCAATCTATGACTGTTAAAAAAAGAGTGGTTGATAAGGGGCATCCCTGTCGTACTCCTGTCTTCACCTCAAAGGTTAGGTTGCTCTGCCCAACACTACACGTAAAGTTGGCATAGAGAGGCTTTTTATGATTGACACTATGCAGCTTGGAATTCCATAAGCCCTCAGTATTTTCCATAAACTGTCCCTATGTATGCTGTCAAAAGCCTTTTCAAAATCAACGAAATTAATGTACAGCTGTCTTTGCCATTCTGAGCACTGCTCTATAATGTTCCTGAAAGTGAATATATGATCTATACATCTTCTGTTCTTTCTAAATCCTGCTTGTTCTTTCCTCAGTTTGTGGTCTACTGCTTTTGAAATTCTCTGTATAATTATCCTGCCTAGTATTTTGCTGGGAACTGAGAGAAGAGTGATTCCTCTCCAATTATTGGAGTCTGCAAGATCTCCCTTCTTGGGCAATTTGACAATTATTCCTTTGTTCTACTCTGATGGTGTTGTCCCCATTTTCCAGACTTGTGCAAATAGTGGTTCTAATAGTTCTGCTGCTAGCTCAGGGTCTGTCTTAAATAGCTCTGCATTTAAGTTATCATGGCCAGGAGCTTTTCCGTTCTTTAACCCTTTGATTGCTGTGATGATTTCTTCTTTTCGTGGAATGTCTGTATTTACATCTAGATCGTTTTCAGCCTCAGGAACATTCAATTGTTTCTCTGGTGGTTCCTTGTTCAGAGTTTATCTGGAGTGCTCTGCCCATCTTGTTTCCTGTCCCTCTGCTGTCGTGATGAGATTTCCTTGCTTATCTCTTACTAATGTAATATTGTTTGCACCTCGTTTTCCGCTGATGAATTTAGTTATTTTGTATACTGTGCTTTGTTCATTTCTCAGTGCTGCCTCTTCTTCCTGTCTTGCAAGATCGTCTAGGAAATTCCTTTTGTTGGCTCAGGTTTGGCATTTAACTTCCTTGTCCAGCTGACTGTACTGTTCGCCATATAGTTGCTTTAACCTGGGGGACTTCGCTTCTGTTTTCTTTCTTTTCATTTCCTTTCTCAGTTTTATGGTGTTTAATGTTTCTGGTGTTATCCAGTCTTGCTTCTTCCTTTCCTGGAATCCCAAGCATGATTTGCTGCTTTCCTTATATATTGTTGAAATGGTGTTGAATTTCTGGTCTATATCATCAGTCAATGTCTTTTCCTGACTTTTGGCAAATTGATATCGTTTCTTTATGTCAGCCGCAAAAGCTTTTCTGGTAAGGGGGTCCTTCAATTTGCTGATGTCAAACCTTTTCTGTGTAGTTACAGTTGGTCCAGCCCTTCTTAGTTTCACGTTCAGTTTTGCTACTACTAAATGGTAATCACTTCCCACATCTGCACCTCTTCTTACCTTCACATCTTGTAATGCATGTCTCCATCTATCGTTAATCATGATGTGGTCTATCTGGATTCTGTCCCGACCATTTGGTGATTCCCAAGTTAATTTGTGAACTTCTTTATGTGGGAAAAGTGTTCCTCCAATGACCAGGTTGTTAATACTACAGAAACGTATTAATTTATCCCCATTTTCGTTTGCTGTTCCGCTGCCGCATTTCCCCATTACTCTTTCATTATATATATTGTGTGTTCAAACTTTCGCATTGAGGTCTCCCATTACTATAATAAGATCATATCTAGATGTGTCTTCCATTTCTTTCTGCAGTTGTTGATAGAATTCATCCTTGACCTCTTCATCGCTGTCATTCATTGGTGCGTAGCATTGTATTATTGTAGTATTGGTGAATCTACCTCTCAATCTTAATCTTATCAATCTGTTGTTGATGGGTTTCCATTCCAGTAGTGTCCTTTCTATTCCTTTCTGTAAAATAATGGCTACGCCTTCATTGTGCTGTCCATCCTCTCTTCCGGAGTAAAGTACTGTTTCTCCTGTTGCTGTTTTAACTTTTCCTGCCCCTGTCCATCTGCTCTCGCTTATCCCTAGAATGTGTAATTATTAGTTTCTCATTTCTGCCGTGACCTGTTTTAGTTTACCCATCTCATTCATTGTCCTGACATTCCAAATTCCTATTCTTGTATCATGTTTTGTGGTCAGGACGTCTGTTCTCATGTCAGTGGCTTCCTTTCGGCTTTCACCACTGACAGTCATACGAGCCTCAGACTCCGGATGTCCGTCCCGCAGCAAAGTTTGTTTATTCGTTGTTGTTTCTGTAACTTCAATTTTTTTTTTACATAGACAGGGGTGTCAGCCCTACGCTAAAACCCCCAACCTGGAGGACCAGGGTGTCTGCTTTCGTCTGACCCCTGCCCGCGCAAACCTGTCCAGCTTGGTAGAACCTTCCAGGAGTAAAACTCCCACTGGCATAGCATCTCCATGTATGTGATTGGAAATATTTATAATATAATAATTTGGTTCACCTAGATTATTGGGATCCATCTGGTAGCATCGTGCTCCAGTTACCCAGCTGTGAATGGGTACTTGGTGCTGCTCTTGAGTTATGAAAGGCAAAGGCAGCAAAGAAGAAAATTGACCACCCTACATCCTAAAGCTGGACCTAGTACAGTGAAGCCTGTAACAATTCACTCTCCCACTGCAGCATCTGCTACAGGACCACTTTAAATTTGTTTTTAAATCATGTACAAACTGGACACTTCTGTAGCAAAAACCTGAATATCACTGCAACTATCTGAGTGAATTGTAAGTTTTTATTTTTCCCCAATAGGAGTTTTGCCTATATTTGGTGTGGCATTCACTGTTTACTTAGACACAAATGTGTTGATTATATTAGAATACTTTTTTTTTCTGTTTACTTTTTGTAAAAATGTATTTTTCTTTGTTCTTAGTTTTTATTATGTTTCTTATATCTTTTTTTTTTTTTTTTTAAAGAGCACTGGTTGTTTTCTGTTTCTTGTCCCCAACTCAATTCAGGATGATGACTTGGAAAGTTCTTATTTCTCTGGTTGTGGTAGTTCAGATTTGTTGATCAATGAAGTTGGTGGAACACATGTCCCAATATAACAAACATTTAGGTCTGTATAATGTTGATTGTTTGTTGTTGTTTTGATGGTTTGATGGGTGTAGATCGGCATTTAACATCTGATCGTTATTGCCTCTTTACGTTCCATCTTGGTCTACCCTGTTCAACCTGAAAGTTGGTTATAGTTGGGGTATTTAGTGTCATTTTATTTACTAATTTGCATTCAATTTAATTAACTATTGTCTTTTGCAGTTGCTGATTTTTGTTTATATTAGTATTTGTTAATTTTATTTATTTATTTGTATTGTTTATAGATATTTATTGTCTTTTATGCTAGGTTTTAATTTGTATTAGTATTTATTTGTTTTGAGTTGTTGCCCTTTTTTTTTTCCTTGTTGTCTTTCCTTGTCCTATGAGTAGTTAGGTTTTTTTTAATGCTTTGTTAGTTCTTGCTGCTTAATTTCTATTTAGTTGGATGGTTTTCCTGAGTTACTAATCTTATATGTTTTTCTTTGTTTTATGTATATATCTTTTAAGTATTGATTGGGCATCTCTTGGGGCATCTATACTTAACTCTTAGAGGCCGGAACGACGCTACCAGCGTACATCCGCAAAACCCATAGAAGCCAAAACGACGATGGGAACGTCGTTTTTGTGTTCCGTGAAATGTGTTCCGTATTTTCGTAATTTGGTATTTTAACATAACGGAAGTTACTCTTTTTTTATTCAGAAGAGCGCTATCTTTGAGTTGTGATTCGGAAACACGCTTGTTCTAGCTAATTTCACTGTGAAAAAAACGGTAAATCTGTCAGCTTTCGATCGGCGATTATTGTTGTTTATACAGACAATGTCTAGCGAACCAACCACATCATGTTTATCAAAACGTAGGTCTTTTTTATCTGTAGAAAAAGCTAGGGAACTGTGCATCTTTGTCGAGTTTATTTAGAATGATGATTTCGAAAATAAAATCGATGATTTCGAATTTGAACTTAACGAAGAAGCTAGTTCTAATCAGGAGGGGGCGTGGTTACAGCCAGGAACTAGTGCTACAAAACGACAAAAAGTTTTGACCAAATCATCGACAAAAAGGGGGAAAAGCATTAGTACCAAGGAGCAACAAGGGGCAATTAGTAATGAATTGATTTCAGTACCAAACATCAGTATTACTGAGACCCAAAACGCATTCAGATTTCTTCCCAAATATGGTCGCAAACCAGGAGTACACGATGACTTAGGTCTTAGTGAGGCATCAACTCCTTTTGACTGCTATAGGACATTGTTTACTGATGACATTAACAAAACATCACAGAAAGCTGAAACTTGTAATTAATATTCATATATGGATTAGTGTTATTTAAAAAAAAAACATGGAGCACTTTGGATAATATTTCAGTCTTTATGCATGTGTTGGTGGGTACATTTTTCATTCACTAAAATGAATTTTTAAAAAAAAATTGTTTACATTATTACTGATAATTGAATATAATATGAAGAATAGCACTTAAAAGCCCCAATATTATAATTCTAAATATATTTATCTTTACTGTGAAACATAATTTGTGTGTCTTTTGTTGTGTAATATCAACACAATATATGATTTAATTTAAAAGTTCACGCGGCCTTGAATATCTTCTTTTATATTTTAATGATGATGGTACGGTCTGCTGGATGGTCTGTAAAACATTAACAAAATATCACAGAAAGCTAAAACTTGTAATTAATATTCATATATGGATTAGTGTTATTATAAAAGATGCTGGAGCACTCTGGATAAGGTTTCAGTTTTTATGCATCGGTTGGTGAGTACATTTTTCATTCACTAAAATGAGTTTTTATTAAAAAGTAGTCTATAAAATATGTAGAATATCACTAACATCCTTCATATTCTAATTCTACATTCATTTATCTTTACTGTGATGTATAATGTGTGTGTCTTTGTTGTATAAAAACAATACAATGTATGATTTAATTTAAAAGCTTCACGCGGCCTCTAATGTCCTTTTTCTTTCCAAATGTCTATAATGTTTATATGGTTCACTGGATGGTCTGTAAAACATTAACTAAATATCACAGGAAGTTGACACTTGTAAATAATATTCATATATGGATTAGTGATATTTTAAAAGACCCTAGAGCACTCTGGATAATATTTCAGTCTATTGCATGGGTTGGTAAATACATTTTTAATAGACTAAAATTATTTTTTTCTTGAAAGTGGTCTATATTATTACTCATCACTGATTACTATATGTGGAATTTCACTAAAAGTCCTTCATATTCTAACTCTACATTCATTTATCTTTACTGTGATGTATAATATATGTGTCTTTGTTGTATAATAACAATACAATGTATGATTTAATTTAAAAGCTTCACGCGGCCTCTAATGTCCTTTTTCTTTCCAAATGTCTATAATGTTTATATGGTTCACTGGATGGTCTGTAAAACATTAACAAAATATCACAGGAAGCTGACACTTGTAAATAATATTCATATATGGATTAGTGATATTTTAAAAGATGCTGGAGCTCTCTGGATAATATTTCAGTGTTTATGCATGGGTTGGTGAGTACATTTTTCATTCACTAAAATGAGTCTTTTCTTGAAAGTGGTCTATATTATGACTCATAACTGAATACTATATGTAGAATATCACTAAAAATCTTTCATATTCTAATTCTACATTCATTTATCTTTACTGTGATGTATAATATGTGTGTCTTTGTTGTGTAATAACTCGGTAACTTTGGAATTTATAAAGGTACTGCTTTAAGGTACAAAAATAATTCTGGCAAAACTGATGAAAAAATTCCGGCCTGCAAGAGTTAAAACCTTATCACCTGTTAAGTCTATATTGTGATTTCTATAGTAAGTTTTTAATTCAAGCCTTTGTTGTTTATATTTTTTACAGTGGATCAGGTAGTGGTCTATGTCATTCTCTTCCTGACATTCTTGGCAGTGTGGTTCTTCTACCATAAAATATGCTGCACCGAGACGGAGACGCCACAATTTTTTGTTTGATGGTATCTTTAATTCTTCTCTGACCTGGCACGTCCTTGTTGGTTCTTTCAGCAGTTTGAACGCGTGTCTGCCTTTTCTACTTTTCTTCCATGTTGTCTTCCATTCCTCGTTTATAGTTATCTTCACTTGGCTCTTGATCTCAGACCTTCCTAGTCCTGCTTTTATATTGTTTTTACTTGTTCTTCCATTCTTGGCGTTCTGGTCTGCCAACTCGTTGCCAGCAATACCTATGTGTGCTGGAACCCACACTAGCCTCACACTACATGTTGATACAGTTGTGTAACAATTTAGCATATCTTCATATGATTGAGAATATGCTTTTCAACATTAACTGTATGGGTTATTCAATATGCAATACTATTATTATACATTTTGTTTAAAAAATTTTTTTTTAAATCAACATGCTTTTAGATTTGTATATAAAATAAAAAGTATATTCTTTATGATTTTAGATTGTGTTTAAAATTAAAAAAAATTCTGGTTGCTAATCACATATTTAAGTTAATGATTTTTGTATGGTCTGATTATTTCCCTTGGCAACAGGGGACCAAATTAAGTCACCTACATGGTCATAAAAAAAAACAGTATGAATATAAATGTAATATTTTAAATAATTTTATTTCTGTTTATTTTTCTTTTTTAAAGGAGTGGAATTACTCACTCTGTTTTAAGAATTAACTCTGCAGCATTTGATGCCGTTAGGTCAAATAAAGTGGAAATGTGTAAAGAACAGACAGGTGTTGGGGGGAGTACATTTATGGATGCTGTTTTAATTTGGTTCTCTCCTTCTTTACACTTCATTAACATAGAAACACATTTACTGACACAAATAAACATACTTTAGAAAAAGAACAAAAAATTCCCTTGATGCTAATTAGGAATTTGTGGGAAAGAGGAAGAGGAAGGGTAGGATTCTACCAACAAAATGGATTACCTTTAGCACAACATGTAGACACAGTGGACTGATCATCCGCTTGCTTGTCACTGATCAAAGAAACAACAATTAATAATCTGTTGTACCAATAAACGCCGTTAGGTGTAACGGAACAACGGATAATTTCTTGTTGCCCTATGACGCCGCAAGGTGTGATGGCCGGAGACTGCTTAGTCATGTCAGTCAATGGCCAAGGGAGAATGATGATGATGACAACATGTAGAAAGTTAATTTAGGATTGCTCAATGTTAATGATATTGTTAATAATATAATTAGCATGCCTTCAAACATATAAGTAGAGGTAGTCCCATAGTGGATACTGCTGTAGGGGGAGTGAAGTGTCAGAGACTTCACCATACTAGGTCCAGTATCGAGAGGTAGGGTGACCAGTTCCCTTCCTCGCTGCCTTTTCCTTCCCAACTCAAAGAGCATGAGTCAGGTATCCATTTACAGCTGGGTAGACTTAGACGTGATGGTACCATGATTTGAACCTCGTACCTTTGCCGCAAGAGACCTGCACTCTAACCACTCTGTCAATCGAACGCTTTCAAACATATGGACCACACAAAAAAAATGCAGGTTCTAGTGATAAATACTGCTGATGACAAATAAAGAGTACATAAAATATGAACTCAAACACCTCAAGCTTGCACGCCTTATTTCCACCCCCCCCAATTTTTTTTAACACCATGACAAGTATGAAGAGACAGTGAAATTAAGATAAAAGGAATAATAACATGTACAAACACACAATTTAGACACTTTAATTTACTCTATTTACAATAACTGAGAACAGGAAGTATGATACTACTGTTGTGAAACCCAGACAGTTGACATTTGACACTTCTCACAGGATGGACTGACGTACAGATTTACACAACATGGATTTAAGGAATAAACCAGGCCAGAGCAATCCAAAGTTTATTCCACAAGATAAAATACACCAACTAAGATGGTTTGGCCATGTCTGCAGAATGGGAGAAGATCGGCTACCACGACAAGCATGGGAAACAAAGAGCCAGGAATCCAGACCTCCAGGACGACCCAGAGTCCGCTGGGAGGACAACATTAGACAATCTTTGAAGGACCGAGGACTAGAATGGAACCAGGCCAGGAAGAAGACAGCCGATAGGATAGTCTGGCGCTCTCTCTTCCAAACCTCTACACCTCACGGTAGAAGGGGAACGACTAAGTAAGTAAGTAAGATAAAATACAACAGAGTGAACTGTATACATATCAAATCACACATCACTCCCTGACATTCCCCGTCGGCATCTTCAGTAATTGCCCTTGTCATTCATACTACCCATATTTCCGTTGTATGCCTTTTCTAATACATACTGCAGATATAATATTTCTGCGTGTGCTTTAACTTTGATCCTCACAGATACCTGAGAGGCTAACCTGCTTTGGAAATACACAATTCCTGAATAAGATGAAATCTGCACAACACTAAAATGGACGCCTTGTCCTTCCACAGGCCCAACCAACGTGTACTCTCCAAATGATGTCACACTTTCGCTCTTACACACTTTCACTCTGACGTCATCCTTTACTTCTTTCATAAAGACTGCAAAACGATAATTGAAGGAACCCTCCATCAGGAAAATACAAAGTCTTCAATGATTGTGCACAGCTCTACAATAGCCACTTTTTGGTATCAGGAACTGAACATATTGTCTGGAATTAGAAGCACATTATATATCCCAATTGTAACCCATCTGAGGTTGAATGTGAAATTTTTCTTCGTAAATTAAAAAAACAAACAAACAAGCAAAATATCACTAGTGCTGCTGTGTCATTTGTTTATATCATACATAGCTCCTTACCTTTTCCATCAGAGTATATCTTCTTACAAAAACCGCACACTATACAGTTGGTTCATACACACAATAAATGCAGTGTCTTTATTGAAACACTTAAGACTTCTAAAAAAAAAAAATTTAAAGTGCCCTCACCATGCATGAATGTTTATCAGCAAGACACGTGCTGTGCATATTTATACTGCCAGTCTTTAACTTCCCTATCTATTTAAAAAACACAACAGCGGTGATTATGAAGTTTTTTAAAGCCAATTTCCCCCCCCCCCCCCAACATTACAAATTTGTTATCTCATTATCAAATCTGTGGTTATGACAGCTGTGAACACCATTATTCAGACAACCTCATTACTTAATCATTCACATCTACTCTACGGTATCTCACCTGTTCCTGTGTCGGACTAGCAGTCCTCAGGATTTGCAACATTTTTGTCAGGGCTTGATCATGCTGGCTGATCAGCACTAATGGCCCTTTTCAGGGCTTGGTACTTCAATGTTCTTGAGTTCTGGAGCAGTTCTCTTTTTTTAACTGGCAAATAAGCCCTTTAAACCTAAGGGCTTCCGTTTAAGGATGAGAGGTGCGTATCTCATCACATAATGGGAATCACCTGAAAGAAAAAAATGTTTCTATTAAACCAGCATTTAAAACAATTTTACTTTTTAATGTACTTCTGATTAATTAATTTAAATCTTCATTATTCTTTTCTCATGTAAGCGGAATAGTCAATTAAATATCAAACTAAACACCTCAGGCTTGTACATCCCTCATAGTGTTTTTGTTTATGTTTTGTTTTAAATCTTGTTTATATATTTGCCGTTGCGTGTTACACCATGACAAGTATGATGAAACTACCATTTTCGAGTAATAAAGAGACACACACAATTTGGTAATTGTGATTTGCTACATGCTCTATTTACAATAATTGGACAGGAGATATGAAGCCATTTTCGCATATCGGCAATTGAACATATTATTTGGGCTTGAAGGCACTATATATCTTAATTATAACCCTCAGAGGTTGAACGAGACATTTGTCATCTTCAGTTTAAAAAAAAAATGTAAGCTGAAGGTGGATTTACTGCATTTGGGCGAAGTAGGCCCACACTAAGCCTTTCAAAAGCACTAAGTTTCACCAATTACTATATATTAACTCTTGTTAAATACTGTTTGACTATATTTTGCAATTTCCTAGGTCTGTCTATTCTTAAAACCTATTCTATATAAATTTGAAGGTGATATTTTAAAACGCAGTAGGATTAGTAGCCTCTTCAGTCAATATTGACTATGGGAATATGCCCCTGAGGTGATAGCCTTCAGCTGCATTTGTTCCTGGTGTTCTTTTTGGTGTGTATTTTTTTCACTTCTGCTTGCTGTGTGAGCTTCTTTACACCCAATAGAAGAGATGTTAAGAATAGACAGACCTAGGGAACTGCATAATATAGTCAAATAATATTTAACACGAACACATGTTAATATATAGTGGCTGGGAATGTGAAGGTCTGATGCTTGCTTACAATGCATATGACTTTTAACAGATGAAAGTCAATCAAATATCTGTTAAAGTCAGTTATATAACTGGAACCACCAGGCCTTTACATCCCTCCACTTTAATATTATTCGTGTTCAGAGTTTCTTCTTGACTTTTTTTTTTTTTTTTTGGTTTATTTATTTAACATATAAGCACAATTGTGATTGTCCCTATTTACACTGATTTGACAAATGTGATGCCACTTTCTCATATCGGCAGTTGTTCATATTATTTGGAATTGAAAACAATATATATCCTAATTATAACCCATCAGAGGTTGAACGGGATATTTTTCTTCATTAATTTAAAAAAAAAAAAAAGGTGGCACTGTAGGGAGCCTCGCAATTTTGTTCGATCGCAGCTTCATCCTCCCATAAAACATATGACTTACAACAATTCTTCTTCTTCTTCTTCGTACACTCTCAGACGTCCACTTGAATGTTCTCAAAGAAAGCAGTAGTCAGTTTGAGGCTATTTGAATCCCCGTAAAGCTTGTCCACGAAAGGAGCTGGCGTCGGCCATATGCACTTTCTCTGTACCACATATAAGGGGCAACTTTGAAGCAGATGTTCAGCAGTCATTTTATCAGTGACACAGTTACACTGATCGGTAGTTCCTATCTTCAGCTTGTTGAATAGATGGTATCTCAATCTGTTGTGGCCAGTGCGGAGTCTGAAGATTACCACTTGTTCTCTTCTGTGGAGCTGGTAGTAAGCATCATTCTGTGTGTGCCCTGGATGTTCTACATTCCATTTGTTTCTGTAACTGATTCTGATAAAACTCTTTGCCTCCTCAAAAGTTATGCTTGCATCAGGCTGAGGTAGATGTGAACCTTCTTTTGCCATTCTGTCAGCCTCTTCATTGCCGGCGATGTTACAATGAGATGGGATCCACTGGATCACAACACTTTTGAATCGTTGACAAAGTTTGTGGAGCACTACTCTGAGATCATCCAGGTCTGTATTATTTTGTCTTTTCAACGTTGCAATTACTGACTGTGCATCAGTAAAGAAAGCAACTTGTCTCTCTGCCGTTTCGTCTGTCAATATAACCTCTGCTGCAGTTTTTAAGGCCTCTGCCTCTGCTCTGAAGTTGCTGGAGAATCGTCCTGTCGCCACTGACAGCCTTTTTTCTGCACCAGTGCTTAAGGTCAGAAAGACACCCCCACCTCCATTTTCTGTTGCATTTATTGCTGATCCATCTGTGTATGCATGGGTCCAGGTGTTGCGTGGGTAATGTTTCTCTATGTATTTTGTCGCTATGGATTTTCTATCTGTTGCAGTTTGGCTCTTTTTTCTTTCAATTCCAGGAATGTTTTCCATCATTTTAGGGAAACGATTTTGTTTCCAAACTGGAAGCTTGTGTGCAGTGTAGATGGGTTTAACAGTGGATATTTCAACTATGGATACTGCTCTCATTTGTGGTTTGGTTGATTCTACAAAATTACTTCGTTTGAGTCTTTGCCTTCTAAGAGCATTTATTCTATGGCACATTGGGTGGTCTGTTAGTCTTTTGAATTTTTCGGCCTGTTGTTGAGCCCTGCAGTCTCTTCTATCTGTCATTGGCTGGAGGCATGTAATCTTTTCGAGTTCTTTTATAGGTGTTGACTTCATGCCTCCCGTTATAATTCTCATTGCTTGATTTTGGAGTCTGCTAATTTTATCGAAGTTTGTCTTAGCTGCTGTTGCCCATGCTGCCATGCCATATTCAAGAACTGGCCTCACTCGCCCTGTGTACAACGTCTTAAGCACTTTCTCATCTGCACCCCAAGTTGTTCCAGCAAGTTTTTTCATAATTGCCATTCTTTGTCTTGCTCTCATTCGATTTCTGTCAACCTGTTTTTTCCAAGTAACTTACAACAAATGAAAGTCAATTAAATATCACCCCAGGCCTTAACCAGTTTATTAATTTTGCTTTGTGTTTTTTGTAGGCTTACCCTATGCCTTTTTTAAATCTCTTTTTTGTAGGCCCTATCTGTTTATTTAGTATATATATATATATACATTTTTTTTTGGTTACATGCACGCAAAATTGATAATTTTGATTTGCCTTATTTACAATGATTGGACAGGATATTAACCTGGGGTGTTTAGTTAGATATTTGGTAGGCCCTAATCTCCAAAAGAACGTTCCAATCGTTCCACACAGAATATTCACTTGGAGTGATTGATTTCCCTTTAGCAGTGTTTCATGGACTGTCATACTATTTGAGGATAGGCCTATGTGATGCCACGTTCACGTATCGGCAATTATTCATATTATTTGGAATTGAAAACAATATATATCCTAACTATAACCCATCAGAGGTTGAACAGGATATTTCTCCTCACCGAATTAAAAAACAAAAAAGTTTTAACACAAAAATAAGTTTCACCACTAATCTGCGTCGGTGAATATTACCTTTAGTCACCCTTCACTGGTGGTGTAGTAGCTTTCCTTGAAATCATTAAATGACGCCACTAATTAAAGAGCTCTGGTGAATTGCTCAAAACCATTTTTCTGCGAAAACATTCTCGTCATAATCCACACGTTACCTCATACACGTCACACCAATCTCTAAGGGACGTGCTTGGCGATTTGGTTGTCAGGACTCTTGTGCCTAAACGTTCACGTCAGCTAACCCGCCCCTCTCATCTCCATTTTTTTTTCACCCCCACCCTCCCATCTCACCCCTATCTCCCTCTACTTCCTCGAGGAAGGATATGTTTCACAGTTCCTACAGAAATTTATTCTGATTGGTTGAGATTTTTTTTAAAATGTATTTATCAGCGAAAATCTTTTCACGTAGGTCAAAGTGCAGTCACGTGACAATTTAAAATAAATAATGTGGTGAAATGGAGTTTCATTGATTAATGGGCACTGCGTGGGGTTATTTCTCGTAACTTCATCACACACCTAATGTATAGTTAGGTGTTGTTTCGTAGCGCTTAGGATTAGGGTTTGTGTTAGGGTTAGTGTTAACCATAATACTAATCCTAACCCTAACTGCTACGAAACAACACCTAACTGTATATATTCACTGCGGACCAAAAAGGTACGAAAGATAGGAAATTATATATATATATATATATATATATATATATATATATATATATATATATATATATATATATATATATATATATATATATATATATATATATATATATATATATATAGTTCTTTCTGGCGTGCAGCAGGTGCTTGGTGGACCAAAATATGGGCTATCGTAGACCACCACACGAGATTATTTTGTTGTTGTTGTTTTTTTTTAAACAAAAGGTCTGCTTTACACTTTACACGGCAAGCTGGGCATAAAACACGAAGGTACATATGGATAACTAAGAAAGTACAATATGTCACATATCTTCTGCCTGTTTATCTCACATACCTCTATAAACGAGATGCATAACTCTATAAACTTACCACTTATAAATTGAAAATGACACACATTTGCGGAATTTTTTATAGGACATTGGACGCAAGTTAGAGCTTATCGTCTGTCGTATTAGTAAAAGTCATTTGAAATGAACAGGCAGCTGACACAGTCGCCAAATAGAGTCCCATAATTTTGACTGAAATGATTAATCTGGTGGTGGGAACGGGAAAATAATAAAACCCTTGGCCTAAAAAGCAAGTTGACAAATGTGCGGGTGATAAAGTTCTACTGGCTGAAAGCAAACTAATGGAGTAAATAAAAGCAGAAGCCACGAACTTGGATTAAACATAACAGCGAGAAAGTATAATCTATAAGGCTACCGGTACTAGAACAAGTGAAAGGTTCTCCACTTACCTAGGCACATAAAGACAGGATGGTAGATGTAAAATAGTAATTCAAGAATTGAATAGAAATGGCCAAAGATATATTCAGCAGCACGAGACAGTTATTAATATCCTAAAATAGATGAAGCAAATATGAAAGACTTTTAAAAGGATAAAGAAGACCCGGAAAGAACTCGAACCGATGGCACGCGACATGAAAGTTTAGCCGAGGGCGTGTTTAATGTATCTGCCACCAGGGGCGGATCCTACCTTTGGCCTCCTTTAAAGAAACGCACTTGCAAGTACAGTTTTAGCAGTAAGTACTATAATAATATTGTCAAATGACCCCCCCCCCCCCCCACAACTGGCTTTTACCGTGGGTAAACCGCCCCTCGAAGCCCCTCCTTAGCACGCCACTGAATTTAGCGTAACCTAATTGAAGGTATATGCTTCACGAAAATTTTTTTAAATCCAATCTATTCGAGTGGCTATTTTATTCATACAGGTGTGATGTAGCGCGCCTATCCTTATCGCCCTGTATGTTTTTCTCCATCATTCTTATGTTATTTCTCTCTCCTTTTGCTCTTTCGTCATTTTAAAAGTAATCTTCCATAATCCTATTTTGTACTTAAGTGTAACTTTAAATACATTTTTGATTTTTTTCCCACATTACTTTATCTTCTGGAACACACATGTCCTCTTTTGACAAGTATTGTTTACTTTGGGAGTCGCATGGTTTGGTCATAGAAAGAATTCGTTAATGACAAATCCGCCGTTGAGAAAAACACTAGTGTCACCACATTAAGACACTATAGCACTTCGCCACAAAGGACTCTTGACACGTACAGGAATGTTTGTTGCCAGATGGTGGACCGTGATAGCAGCTAATCCACTTAGATGTCATGTACGTGGCAAGACAATGAACGAATAGATTAAAGGAAAACCACTCGTGGGCCGTCCGGCGTGATGCCGACCACATCACCCCTAGTGTGCCGACGGTCAAGATAATATGGGCCTAACACCATATTCCCAATACGCATCAATGGGCGTGTAACGGGTTCCTTTACCTTTTTTTTTTACTCGTGGGCCGTACGGCAAGGAAACAAAAGAGAGTGACGATTTGTCGCTACAGAAGGCATTGTAACAAGGGTTACAATGACCCAAGTGGGCCCGCCCCCCTTAGAGTGTAAAGGAGTATATCGGGCCGAAACACTTGTCGGACGGGGGGAACTCCTTCTGATGATCAGATTGCTTCCTGCTGTATCGCTCTGTAAAGAGTTCTCTATCAAGGGGCGGATGGTGTCTGTAGCGAGCGGCAAATCCAAAACCACAGCTTGTCTCCTAAACAAACGGGGTGTACGGAATTGAAGAGTTGGTTGTAAGTGCCCTCCCACTTTTAGCAGCTGACATGCAATGAAAGGGGCATGCAAGCATGACAATATCACTGTGTAAGATGCGTATCTAGTTACTGGATTAGAGGACGGAGTTATACAACACAGGCCACGACTTCTGACTTATTGGCAATCGGAAATATAACGACATGTTCGCCACAGTCAGTGCGGATTTCCAACATCCGCGGAGCCAGAGTTTTTCCCTATAGAATCCTGGAACTACGAAGACAAAACATACACCCGTTACCTCAAGTTAAATACAAATCATAATATAAGATTATATTTAACTTAAATAGGATTAAGAATATACGTTGACCCGGTGTACAGTTCGTCGATGACTGATTTTGTGCTTTATAGACCTTTTGTCTGTTGTGTGTCATTTTCACTGTGCTCTGGTTGTATGAAATTACTAATTGTTTACATTTTTGTGAGTGAATATTAATGTTGTGTGACACTGGATGTTTTTGTTATATTTACAACCCACAGCGTTTTTTCAGTAATAAATGTAATCGTATTGGTTAATGCGCTGTTCAAGATCTGCATCCATATTTATTATTAAGTGACTTTGTAAGCTCTTACTATTTCTCTGTCTCCCAGTGAGAAAGAAAAGAGAATGGGTGATACTTAAGAATACATAAGTGAGTTGTGGGGCTTGGACAGAAATAGCATCATCGTCATTAGCATCACCTCTACACCTCACGGTAGAAGGGGAACGACTAAGTAAGTAAGTCATTAGCATCATCATCAGCATCATCATTATCTTTACCAGCATCACCATCATTATCATCATCATCATCAGCATGATAATCATCATCATCAGCATTATCATCAGCATTATCGTCATCGTTAGCAGCATCAACATCATTATTAGCATCACCATAAGCATCATCATCGTCATTAGCGTCATCAGTATCATCAGCATCATCATCAGCATTGTCATTAGTATCATCATCATCGTCATTAGCATCATCATCATCAACATCATCATCAGCAGCATCATCAGCATCATCATCACCAGCACATCATCAGCATCATGATCAGAATCATCGTTGTCATTAGCATCATGATCATCATCGTCATTAGCATCAGCATCATCATCATCAGCATTATCTTCGTCATCAATTTCACCATCAGCATCATCATCATCAGCAGCAGCAGCTTCATCATTATCGTCATTAAGCATCATCAGCATCATCACCAGCATCATCATCGTCATTAGCATCATCATCATCAACATCATCAGCATCATCATCATCATCAGCATCATAATCGTCACCAGCTTCACTATCATTATCATCATCATCATCATCTTCATCGTCATTAGCATCACCATCAGCATCATTATCGTCATTAGCATCATCATCAGCATCATCATCAAACATCATCATCATCAGCATCCGCACCATCAGCATCATCAAAGATCATCATCATCAGCCCCATAATCATCATCAAAAAGCATCAACATCATCATCAGCCGAATAATCATCATTATCATCATCAACATCAGCATCATCAGTAATCATCATCATCATTGTCCGTATTTATCATCATCAACATCATCATTATCATCACCCATCAGCTCTCCAAGGAACATAAACCTTCAACAAACTTACACCAAGTCTTCCTGTATCGTGCCATCAGCTCAAGGTCTTTCCGTGTGTTCCTCATTCCTTTCTTGTCTGTCTCCAATTCTCTTCTCGTACTTTAGGAGAATTAAAACACTATGCATGTGACCGTATCCATCATCATCATCATCTTCTCCTGTTGCGCAGCTATGCAGCATGGAACCACTATTGCAGATAGCTTTCTTGAGGACGCCTATGCCAAAGCACAAGATCGTGCAGTGGTGGTGTCTGTAGCAATTTTTTAAATGCCGAGGCTGTCAGCCCCAGGCACACTTAATAACAGTGGCGTCCTGCTTGCGTCAGGACCAGCGAACCAGAGCTGGTCAAGACCGTGCTCCACCTCCACGTGGTGGTCCTGGAAACAGTCTGCAGCAGTGCAGTCTGGCTGAGCGAGCACGGATCGAAGCGGGAAGGCAAACCCGGTCCCAAAAAATGCCGTGCAGAAGTCGGATGTGTCGACCGAAAGGTGCAGATATCACAGCTTAGGCGTAAACAGACACAACGCAACCATCGTCCTTTTCAGGACGAACGAGGAAGAAGAAGAAGAAGTGTGCAGTGTTTCAGCAGAAACTTAATTTATTATTTTTTATAAAAATATCCCTATAGTTAGTTATAACCACAAAAACATGTTTCGTAAGCCCAGCGTACATGTACTGTATCAATATACATAATTTGGATGTAGTTCTTAAACGTTTTTACTTCGAATTCTATTGTTTTCTTACCGAATTTTCACTTTAACCACATGAAACTATGCAAATACATTTAGGCTGTGCGTATGATATTGTAAGGTGTAATTTTAATGTATGGTCTGGTCCGGGAGGAGGTCCATGGGAGGTGACACCATGAGTTACCGCCCTGGGTGACACCAACCCTAGTGACGCCACTGCCTAATAACCTTTTACGACAGGTACCCCCAAGTATAAGTCCTATTCTGTCTTTTCCACCCCAGAGACCCCTGGGAACTACATTGGGCGACAGTAGGCATACCTCATGCAGAAATAGACAGAGCATGACAAGGAGAGAATACACCAGTCAGTTTAAAAACTTGGCATAGAAAAAAAAGCCAACATCAAACGAATATTATATAAAGATAGTCGACGACGCCAGTCGGCATGGCACTTGACAATGAATAAAACAAGTATTTGTGCTGCAGCCTAATACAGTGCAGCAGTCTTAGTTCAGCTAATACAGTGCGACTAGATACTGTCACAAGATATATTTCTAAGGCCATGTTAATAATCGATTATAAAAAGAACGGAAAACAAGTTTACCGGTTTAACCATGTCAAGTGGTTCTCAAACATTTTACCACCATGACCCACATTTCACGGTTGGTGAAGCCGACGACCCATGCGAGTTCGGATACATTTGACGTAACGAAATTTTTTTCTACTTTATAACCCTCCCTTCCCCCTCTTGTCAAATTTGGCCACAAAAATCAAAATTCCCTTTTTTTGTGTGTGACGTCACAAATCTCTTAAAACCCCCTACCTCTTCCCCTCAGTTTTTGTTTGTAATACTGAAAAGAAAGAATGCAATCGAATGTAAATTAGTTAAAAGGTGCAAGCAAAATAACAATCGTTTATTTAAAATAGTGCTTAATTAATCCGTCCTTAACAAACACTGCTTTGCTGAGTCAATGTTGCTAAACTTATAAAAAAATAAATATCGCTTATGTTGGCGTGCGTAATTTAATTTTACACAATTAAAAATAAATAAATAAACGTAAAGTAAACAAATCATTAACTTCAGTTTTTACTTATGTTAAAGTTTAATAAAATAACGTTAAACTTGAGAGACCAACGGGCTGATCACCCGTTTGCCAGTCACTTTGATTACGGAAACAACGACAAACGGATTGATTTGTCGTTGCCCTAAAGACGCCATTAGACGTGATGGGAACAACGGCAAAGAAAATCTATTCGCTGTTGCCCTTAAGACGCCACTAGGCGTAATGGCCACTGACTGCTTTGCCGGTCGTTGGCTAAGGACGGAAGAAGAAGAAGAAACTTGAGAGACAATCCACAAAATCTCAAGGGTTAAAAAACTTAAGTCATTGTTAATGATTTATTTCTCTTAGTTACACTTATTCCACGGCAAAGTAAGATGCTTCTTCACTGAACGAGCTAAAAACCCATTCGCTTCCGGATCAACAACATCGATTATTGGAAAGGTTTGTATTACGTTATTATCTTTAAAAAAAAAGATATAATGAAAAAAATTACGGCAGTTAAAAGTTATTACAATTGTCCAGTATTTCAGCTGAGATTATGTTATTGGTATAAGTCGTCCATGTCACGGATTGCCTCCCCTGCTTTGCAGTAGTGGTCCAACAATTAGAGTTAATTCCTCTGACGGTGGGTGTTCTGCGAAATCACTGGCCTGGGAAAACTTTTCTTTAATTCCTCTATGACTTGTGATCAAATTCCTAAGTTTCCAGTCTTGTATCAAAAATGCTGGTTTACTTGTAAATTCCTAAGTTGCCTAATAATCGATCTGTTACTTATAGTTGTGGAATTTCTAAGTTCAGTGTCTCTTTTTTCTTTCTGGCTTTTAGAAGTCACTAGTCTGACGTTTGCGTTGCAGTGTGTGTACCGACTTTGATTTCACTACATTAAATCTCACAATCTTCAGTTCAAATTCCAACTGTGTTTCCGCCTAATTTTCCAGTGAGATACATTGTATATTTTGGCCTCTCAAATCAACTGCTGCCTTTATTAGAGTCATAAATGTGGAAGTCTGAAGGCGAACGAGGAAGAAGAGGAAGAAGAAGAAGAAGAACCAATCCAATTGAATCTCGTTCAGCACTACGTGAGTAGGGGTATTTCAAATTTAAAAAATACCCTCACGCGTTTCAAAATATCAAATTTAATATCCACGCGTGACCTCTTCATATCGTTGCGTTAGACTTCAGCCGGCATCTTGTGCACAACTCATAAACACCATCTATGAACTCATTTGAAGACCAAATGCTACCTACCGCCAATTTTGTCTCTCCAGACATATTATCGTGATAATCACACACATGGATGGTCCCGTGAAACGATGAAAGCATCTACCGCATGTGTAATCTGCCCACCTTAGACGGCTATCTCAGACAGACAATATTGGCTTCTATAGATGTTGATCGGGCGAGACCGTCTTTTCATGATAAGAATCTCGCTCGCTGACCAGTGATAATGACTGGGTATTGTTACGATAATTCCCCAGTTTACCTGGCGGAACGCAAATAAGTCTAAGGAGTGGTAAACAAGATAAAGACAGTCCCATAGCAAATGCTTCCGTAGGGGAGTGAAGTGTTAGTCTTTCCCCTACTAGATTCAGCATAGAGAGTAAAATAATGAATGAGAGGGCAAAAAATATGCCAAATAATAGCGATGAGTGAGAGGAAGAGAAAAATGAAGAAAAAAGTGATACTGCCAGAGTGGACGTGAGATCGCACAACCGTATCTTCACAGTCCAAAAGGGAGTTTTTAACTATTGCTGATAAAAGTAGACTATGAGGATGGAGGTTACAAAATTCATTTTTATCCAACAAAGACGCGGTTCTCACTTGTATTTTTCAAGTGAAGTCACATTTCTTCATGCGCACCATCCCCTATCGTCACATTTCGTCACACAATTTTGACCCTTCCCCCCGCTTCACCGTGTGTCGTCATGTGTCGGCTACCCCCATTTAACAAAATCGACAAGTACAAATTAAGTATAGGTATTTAGCCAAAGGCATGCCTCTTAAAACTTCGTGTAAGGAAACGTAATGGACGATACCCATCTCAGGTGTTTCCCGCGACCCAATTTTCTTTCCTGACTCACAGGCTGGTTTGATTTTGTTTTGTTTTAAGGACTATATTCATTGCACACGAACAACTCCATCAGTGCTCCTATTTCCTCCCTTCGATCACACAAGGAGGATCTCAGCACAGTGCACCGGCGAGGACCCAAATGTGTGAATACAGGAATCTCCCACATTCTATAAATATTTTTTTTGTGTTGGATAGGTTTTCATAATCTTTAAAATTTGCAAGTGTAGCTGCCGTATGGCCTACTCTTTACGATTTCCAATCCGAGGGATTTTTAAAGTGCACAACTTGCACTCGGGACCTCCTATTTTTTCGCCCTTATACTAGAAGGCTAGGCATCTGATCTCACTATCCAGAAGATCCGGGTGGAGTATGACATCAACAGGAACCACTGGTTCTGAAAAACATGTCCATCCTTTATATTCACCGTACTCGGGGCGAAAACGGTACCTTTAGAATTAAAGGCGGACGCCATACCTATTAGCCACTCCGACACCCCCCCCCCCCCCAACATAGGCTGAGAACCACAGAAGCAACCGGTTGTTGTTTTGTTGTTGTTTTGATGAGGTGATGGGTGGAGAGCGGGCACTTAACAGCTGACCATTATTGCCTCTTCTCGTTCCATCTTGGTCTACCCTGATCAACCTGAAATTTGGTTATAATTGGGGTATTTAGTGTCATTTTATTTTTTAATTTTGTATTCAATTTAAATAGCTATTGTCTTTAGCGGAAACCGGTTGTATGGTCCGCAACCAGACGATACGTCAAGGCCTAAAAACCCAACTTCTGCAGACCCAAGTAGAACAGTCCCAACTAAGATGGTTTGGCCATGTCTGCAGAATGGGAGAAGATCGGCTACCACGACAAGCATGGGAAACTAAGAGCCACGGATCCAGACCTCCAGGACGACCCAAAGTCCGCAGGGAGGACAACATTAGACAATCTTTGAAGGACCGAGGACTAGAATGGAACCAAGCCAGGAGGAAGACAGCCGATAGAATAGTATGGCGCTCTCTCTTACAAACCTCTACACCTCACGGTAGAGGAGGAACGACTAAGTAGTAGATGGTTATAAAAATTCCCCTGTGTAGTTCCCTGGGGTCTCTGAAGAGACACAGAAAGAATAGCACTACTGTACACTGCGACATGTCGTACAAGGCGACTAATATGAGGTTGTGTATGGGGCTAGTAGCCTCATGCCTCATCATGTAAAAAAATTGCCACAGAAAACCTTGCAGCAATTCGGCTGGAAGAAAAACATTAACTAAATAATACATATTTTCACTTACAAGTTTCACTTGAAGGTGAGATCTATTCTTCTTTCCTTTTGCAGAAATTTTTCTGTTACAGCATCGTAAAATGTATTCTTCATTCTAACCTTGCTCAAAAGTTCCTTTTCAATGGACAATAGGCTGAGACTGGAGAGTCGATCTTGACCTTGTGTAGATCTGTGGTAACTGTGGATTCGCTTTAAAGCTGAAAACGATCTTTCTACAGAAGCAGTAGTTGCTGGAATTGTCATTATCAATTCTGCCAGTTTGAACACTTCTTTAAAACCTAAACTGAGATCATTTTCAACTAAGAACTGCAGTAACTCATGAACTGACTTGTTGCAGAACTCATCCGAACAATAAAGTACAACAAGTTTATTCACGGTAGAAGGGGAATGACTAAGTAAGTAAGTAAGTAAGTTCATTCTTCAATCTTACATAGTCGAACTTTTCTCCATAAACGTCTTTTAATTTTTTGATGAGGTCCTCTGGAAAATTTTTCTTGTACCCAGTGGAAAAGGACAACGTCTGATAATGGCACATGCAGGCAGCAGACATAATGGGCTAGTGAAAAATGCTAAACTTATTTTCACTTCCAATTATACGGACAACCGGGACTATCATATCGAGATGAACGGTAACATATTTAGAGAGTGAATTGAAAATACTCTTCTTCCGTCCCTAGACAGACCATCCTGTCTGATAATGGACAACGCATCATACCACAACGGTGTGGCAGAAGAAGACAAAATCCCGACATCTTCGAGTACAAAGGTTTGCTATAAAGCTTTGGCTCAGAAAAGAAGACATTCCATTTAACGAGGGGTTTCTGAAACCTGAATTACTGTCCCTTGTTAAGAAATCACAAAAGACCAAGATATTCCATATAGACAAGTTGATTCAACAGCATGGGCATATGTGTTTGAGACTGCCACCTTATCATTCACATTTAAACCCAATTGAACTCGTTTGGGCAAAAGTTAAAGGACAGGTGGCAACTGAAAATAAAACTTTCTAACTATGCAATATGAAAGAACTAACATATGCCGCCCTCTCGCAGATAGACAAAGATTATTGGTGTAAATGTGAAGACCATGTCTTAAAAAAGGAAAATGACTATGGGAAAAAAGATGGACTGTCGTTCGTTCAGCCGAGAATAGTCATCAATATGTTAGACTCGTCTGACTCGGAATAAGTATGTAAATACCTTATATGTTTTATATGTTTTCTCCTCCATCTATGTGTATATGTAAACCAATTCATTTCCTTTTTATCTCCGCGATTTCACTACTATTTTTAACATACACAGTACTTTCACCTCTTCATGCATCCATTCACGTTTTAGTATAAAAAGTAATGTGATAGGGTGGGCGAGATGATGATGATGATGATGTATTGTGATGTGTGATCACTCTCTTGCTACACTCGCACCGACCCGAACAACAATAAAACTCTAGATTCTAGAGGCAGGGGCTATATTTATTTTTTACAGCCCATTCAGTGACAAAGCAAACATTAAACAAATAAACTAGCGAACATCACAAAACCCAACAAAACAAAACACCCAACAGTGCCCAATGCTAATGTGCTCAATGCATTTACAGTTTGGCTCTGTCGTCTGTTCTCTCTGGCGGCTGATACTAGGAAAGGTCCGCTGGTAGCTCGCTATCTCTTTTTATAGGCACTAGGCTAATCACTCACTTTACTGCGCTAGGCGTATTAATCTTGACTACTTAAATATCACACGCGATTATCGCTTAGGAATAGCGAAAACACAAATAAAACTTACAGCTATTTAATATAACACACGAATCTCAAATATAACTCACAACTATACACCACAATTAATATTTAGGCGTTATTGTGGCCTAATTAATATATTTTCTATCTCGTTAGAATT
Organism: Oreohelix idahoensis; assembly: GCA_024509875.1. NCBI lineage: Eukaryota > Metazoa > Mollusca > Gastropoda > Stylommatophora > Oreohelicidae > Oreohelix > Oreohelix idahoensis. Next base: position 84,227 of record JAMPIV010012234.1, on the reverse strand, counting down.
TTCACATCCCAGCATGCTTCGCGCACAACGAAAATATGTGGGGGACAAACATGCCTTGAACTGAAGTGGGGGTGGGGCCTCAGGGGCGTCTTCCCGGGCCCATCACATATCTCCCTCCTGATTTTGTTGTCGTCCCGACAACATCACCACCTCTGGCGCTTCGATCGTAGCCTCTTAGATCGTTGGTGCTGCGTATGACTCTTTCTCTGCGGCGATGCTTTGGGCTCAGATTCTGTATTCGGTACAACTTGGCTGGAGACACTCTTGGTCGTCATGTCTCCAGTTGTACGTTGCCGGGCTGTCAGTTGCTGTGGTCTTGAAGACTCGCTCACCGGTGCCGCGTCGCTGCCTGCCCGTGACGTCTGCCTGTCAGTGCTTGTAGCTGTCGAATCTGTAGGGGGATTGCTTCTGACGTGCTTGACACTCGTTTTGTGTGGACGGTGGCTTACATTCCCCACAGTCTGCTTTTCATGTGTCTCCTCCTCTGAACCTTGACTTGCACTCCCTCCTGTCTGCTTAAGACGAGTTTTTCCTCCCCTAACCGACTACCAATCTTCTCGGCTCCCTTGGGGTGACAGTTGTCACGGTCATCTCTTGGCTTGCACCCGGAAGGAAACCTGGTTGCGGTAGCACGTCTCGGGAAAGAGCTCTTTGAGGGACAGGCGGCTATCAAATGTTCAGTTGACTTGCAATGAAAACATCTCTTCGGAAGCGGGCCTTGAGGGCACTTGGCTGCCATGTGGTCTGACAAGTCTCCACAATTGTAGCATCTTATCTTTCTGGGCTTCCTCTGTGCCATGGGTCGCTTTCTGCTGCCCTTACACTCTTGACCGCCAATGCCGCATACATAAATTGCTTCCATGCCCTGGACCGATTGTTTGCTGTCAAACTCTACTCTCTCATTTCTCGCCAGACTCCGGAATCCCTTTCTGTAGATCTTGGTCTGATGTACGAATACATCAATACCTCCATCATCTGGCGTGATGAATCCCCATCCCCTGCGGACACTGTACCACTTGCAAACTCCTTTTCGCCTTGTCGGTGCAGCTGCGCTGGTCGGTACTGTCAGCTCACTGCTTTCGTTAACAACAGCTTGACTCTCACATACCAGAACATGCACCTCCTCGTCGTGCTTTGGCTGTTCCCGCGGACACACCTCCTTGTCTTGCGTTGGCTGTTCCCGCGGCTGGCATGGTGCTCTCTTTCTCTGCACCTCCTCTTGTGCTGGCTCCTGTTCACCTCACTGACTTGTGGTTTCTCGCTATAGGCTTTTTTGACAATTTCCAGTAACTGCTCAGGGCTGGCCTTGGCTCCGCCATGTATCCGCAACTCCCTAGCGACCCATGGTGTAACGTTGTTCCAGATTAAATCTACTTTGTCTATCGCACTAAAGGACCCCATCTTCCACACGGCCTCTACCTCTTCCACAAACTCTTGCCAAGTGGGACTTCCCTCTCCACTAAATAGCCTTATGTCTGGCACCTTCACATACAATATCTTCACAGGCGCATTGATCGATGCCATCTTGCTGCAAGACCGCACTGCTGGGTGTTTACAATATTTGTTCGTTTGCTGTTTGCTCAGTGTCACTGTCTGCCTTATCCTGTCGACGACGCCAATTGTGATAGGGTGGGCGAGATGATGATGATGATGATGTATTGTGATGTGTGATCACTCTCTTGCTACACTCGCACCGACCCGAACAACAATAAAACTCTAGATTCTAGAGGCAGGGGCTATATTTATTTTTTACAGCCCATTCAGTGACAAAGCAAACATTAAACAAATAAACTAGCGAACATCACAAAACCCAACAAAACAAAACACCCAACAGTGCCCAATGCTAATGTGCTCAATGCATTTACAGTTTGGCTCTGTCGTCTGTTCTCTCTGGCGGCTGATACTAGGAAAGGTCCGCTGGTAGCTCGCTATCTCTTTTTATAGGCACTAGGCTAATCACTCACTTTACTGCGCTAGGCGTATTAATCTTGACTACTTAAATATCACACGCGATTATCGCTTAGGAATAGCGAAAACACAAATAAAACTTACAGCTATTTAATATAACACACGAATCTCAAATATAACTCACAACTATACACCACAATTAATATTTAGGCGTTATTGTGGCCTAATTAATATATTTTCTATCTCGTTAGAATTTTCACATCCCAGCATGCTTCGCGCACAACGAAAATATGTGGGGGACAAACATGCCTTGAACTGAAGTGGGGGTGGGGCCTCAGGGGCGTCTTCCCGGGCCCATCACAGTAACATTTACAACTAATAGGCGTTATTATTCTCAAATATTTCGAAGAAATAAAAAAGGACCTCACGTAGTAATCAGTTAACAAACCTCTATAACATTCGAATTGTATAGACGCCTATGCCGAAAATATTCAACTTATATATATATTAAAAAAAAAAGGTAAAGGAACCCGTTACACGCCCATTGAGGCATATTGGGAATATGGTGTTAGGCCCATATTATCTTGACCGTCGGCACACTAGGGGTGATGTGGTAGGCATCACGCCGGCCGCCTTAACCTTCCCAGAGTTGCTCTGGTACCCATTTGGGGCTGGGTCGACCCAGGAGCCGTTTGTGGCCTAAAAAATTTCCGCCTCATCTGGGGATCGAACCATAGACCACTGCGCTAGGAAGCCAGTGCACTAACCACTATGCTACCGCGGCTCCCAACTTTATATATATATATATGTACAAGGGGATTGACATAAGTCTTGGGCCTGACCATGAAGGACATGTCACAGAGAGCTGAAATGTTGTATAGTGTTTATTCCTTTTCAATATAGCCACCGTCTAAATTGACACACTTCTGCCATCTCTGCTTGACCTTGAAAAGACCTTGCGAGTAGAACACCCTATTTTTCAAACTAAACCAGTCATCACATGCCAGTATAACCTCTTCATCGCTGTCAAAATGATTTCCTTTTAGCTGTTTTTTAAGATTTGGGAATAGAAAAAAGTCTGATGTAGCCAAATCTGGAGAATATGGTGGGTGTCGAAGAATTTCAATATTCAAATCGTTGGCTGCTAGCTGCACAAGCCGTGCTTTGTGAGAGGGCGCGTTGTCTTGAAGCAAAGGAAGATTTTGAGTGCGCGTTATCCCTCGTTTCCTGGTCACAACCTTTCTTAGTCTTGTGATAAGATCTGTATAGTACTGTCCATTAACTGTGTTGCCACGAGGCAGATAATCTTTCAAAAGGACACCTTTGCCGTCCCAAAAAACAGTCAGCATCACTTTTCCTGCAGATTTCTGTGCCCTCGGCTTTTCAGGTGTTGGGGAGCCCGGGGTTTTCCATTGCATGCTGGCAATTTTGGATTCGGGGTCATAATGGTGTACCCAAGTCTCATCTACTGTCACCATGGTCTCCAAAAAATTTTTTGACTGACACTTTTTGAGCAACTGTTGACAGCAATTTACCCTCGTTTGCTTCTGTTCACGTGTCAACAGTCACGGAGCCCAGCGTGCACACACTTTTCTCATGTTCAGTCTGTTGTGTTAAATTCTATAAACTGTTCTTTCATTTAGTTTTACTCTACTAGCTATCTCCACAATTGTCATTTTTCGATCCTGGTCATTGATTTTCTTCACTCTTGTTGCATTTTCATCGTTGCACTCTGAGGCTGGTCTACCAGATCTTGGCAGCCATGCAAGCGAATCAAATGGTGGACTTCTGGTGTCATGTATTGTGGTTCGCACTGTTGACCTGCCATTGAAACATCATTTTTTGATGATGCGTAGATGGCAGGGCGGATAGTGTGATTAGCTTGCATGGCTAGGCGGGGTTGTCGCACGGAAGGTCCAGTGTTCAAATCCTGGGTAAGCCACTCATGTCTGTTGTTTTTCTGTTGTCTGGTGTTCTACTTCTTTATTTCCTGCGAGTGCCTGATAACATACCTTTATATTTGTTTCATATTAATTTACTGTTTACAGGCCTCGGGTTTCCCTCAATTATGTGTAATAAATGTTTATACAATACCAAACCTACCCACTATCCTGTTCTCACTGTTCTAGTCTACTATCATTTACTGGACACAGTATTAAGGTCCTTGTCTTGTTGGATTCGGCCTATACTGCTTGATAGAAATACAACAGAAGTGATTGCGTCATTAATAGGCTGAACTGCCCATGGTGGACTTCTGGTGTCATGTATTGTGGTTCGCACTGTTGACCTGCCATTGAAACATCATTTTTTGATGATGCGTAGATGGCAGGGCGGATAGTGTGATTCGCTTGCATGGCTAGGCGGGGTTGTCGCACGGAAGGTCCAGTGTTCAAATCCTGGGTAAGCCACTCATGTCTGTTGTTTTTCTGTTGTCTGGTGTTCTACTTCTTTATTTCCTGCGAGTGCCTGATAACATACCTTTATATTTGTTTCATATTAATTTACTGTTTACAGGCCTCGGGTTTCCCTCAATTATGTGTAATAAATGTTTATATATACATATTATATACATATACATACACACACACACACACACAGTTTCTAAAAACTCGGGGAAACATGCATAACGCACTCGTTAACACACATATACAAGCACACCCACACGTAACTGCTGAGTTAGGAAGGGTTATATGAAAACAGCAAACTATGAAAACTTTAACAAGAACAGAGTACGTGAGCGAAAAGCTATGCTTGAGAGTAGCAAGAAAAGAAATAAAATTCGAAAAACTAGCACATATACACACGTACAGAGCAAAGAGAGAGAGAGAGAGACAGAGAGAGCGAGAGAGTAGCCAAGAAAAGTGAAACTATGCCATTAAACCTCAGTCTGTATTAAATAATACTGTTTATGTGGTTTTCTAAGGAAGAACACTTACAATAAATGTTGAATTAAAATTAGATGTTTGAACTAGGTCAAGGTTGGAACACACATCCCTCGCCGAACAGCTACGTCGTTGCAGTCTTTAAAAAAAAAAAAAATTTGTTTTGCATACTCCCCCCCCCCCCCCCCCCCCCCCCCCCCCCCCCACACACACACACACATTTAAATGTGTGGAGGAAGGAGATTAGAGATTCGGAAGTTGCCCTATGTAGAATAATAAGGAAGATCTGGGAGCTGACGATATCAGAGTTGTGGGGTGGTGATGGAAAATGATTGGGGGGGGGGGGGGGGTGAACAGAACAAAGTAACAACAAAATTGTTTTCCACGGAACAAATACAGCCTGTAATATTTATTTTTGTAACGCAGTTGCTTTTATAGGTTGATCTTGTATGTGACTGGCTGAAGACATCAGCGCCCCAATGAGCATAGTGCTTCAACAAATGCATGCCTAGTCCTTTTGTTCGGTGCTATCCACTCTAGGCATTTCAATGTCTTGGTTATCCCTTTCATTTCTGTGGCAAGTTCTGTTCTCCGTGTGTATTTTTACCCCTGTCTTCCTCTACCTCTCTTTTAACATTAGGAATTCCAGAACAAGGCCTGTCTTGTTGTGACGTGTGACTTTATTTTTCTCTCACTCTCTTTCCTCATTCCGTTGTTTTTTAAGATGTATAAATTGTATTTCCCTAATTTACTTTACCTGTCCCTCCTGACTTCGCACTAAACGGTCTCAATATTCCTGCATTCATAATTGCTCAGAGTATAAATTTCACTCATCCGTGCAAATCGCTTTGCCGGCGTGAATAGATCAACCAGATTAATGAAATGTAACAGATGCTGGGGCTATCTTCGGCGGTGACAGAAAATGTAATTAGTTTTAACACTCCACAGTAAAGTAATATTTATCCATGACACATAATTCAAATTAAAAGAATGATCAGGATTCCATTAATTCAAAATGTGAAATGGCTTAAGGAAAATAGGCGTGGGCTGCCATGAATCTTTCAGCCGTAAAATGGGATTTCGCTGTTTCTTACTATTTAACATTAGAACTAACAAGACTACGGCACTGCAATTTTGAACTTTGGCCATGAAAGAACCCATCTCGCAGCGAAAGCAGCCAAAGTGCATAAGCCTTAATTTTGACAAAAGCATTTTTTTTTTTTTTTGTGCAAAAAGTACAGCAGAGTGGTTTTTTGGGGCAGTCTACACCAGGAGCTTCCGTTTTCACCCATGACCAGAAACCTGAACTAGGGAAAGAAAGCTTCAGAACCCTGAGATTAAAAAAAAAAGTGCACTTGTCAAAGCAGGCGGTTACAGACTGACCACTCTTCAGCATGATGCTTTCAGTAGTGTGCCTTTCGCCCCAAGTCGTTCTGACAACCTTGTGTCTACCTACGCCTTTTTTTCCTTTGTTTGAGATTTATAATGCTCCTAGCAAACCCAACGGCCTAATATCCGGCTTTTGGCTAGGATCATGTGTCTACACACAGGGACCAGTAGTGACATTTATGTCATGAGGTCCTTTGTGTGAAAACACGGAAGACCACTACAATGACACATGGTGTCATTGGGTCTTCTTGTGTTGGGACATGTGGTTTTGACCAGAGCCGGGTTTGGGCGGGGGGCCAATGCAACCTCATGCGAGGAAAATATGCAACCTCATGCGAGGAAATTTAAAAAAAAAAAAAAAAAAACTTTGTTTGAGAGCGTGTGCGCGACTTTTTTTTGTTTCCTTACTATGTAATATCTGATTTACCTTTGACAATGTTTGTTTTTCATTAAAATGTATATACATTACATGTATGTAAAAATAAACCGCACCTGTTATAAAATTTAAAAAAAAAAAAAAAAAAAAAAAGTGGTGTCTAATGTATGTCATCTTTGTATTTAATCAATGGGGGATCTGTCGAATAACTCAGTACCATAGGGAATAGTGGCCTGGATACCTACTAGCTCTTCGACTACGCAGAGATTTTCAACCTGCTAAGAAACAGTTAATTTCCAGTATCCCTATAAATAGATCTACCAGTGATTATTTTCTACCAGCGGAACTAATACTTGCATTTTTCGCAGATTTTCCTTGAGTCAACCTTCAATGAGATTATCTGGGCAGTTTTGGTACTTTTACTCATCCTATCTGTCCATATTTCTCCCTAACCTGCCAGACTTGTAATGCTATCCCTAGGTTACTTCAGTATGTGCTCTATCCGTCGCCAGCGTCTTCTTCTCATCTCTTATTCCACTGGCACCCATGTCGTTCATATCATCATTTCCAAGTTGGTGATATTGTCACAGCACTGCATTCCGTATATTTTAACCTCTAACACAGGATTTCTTATCCTCTTTCTGCTATGGACCCCTTTGATTGCCCGATGAAGGCTGTGGACCCCTTCTTGGAAAAAAAATGTACAGGCATACCTCGGAGTTATTGTGGGTTCGTGTCGTAAATTTGATAGGTATTAAGATTTATTTGGTCCCGTCTGAGTAGAACAGGCAAAGTGGTAAATAAGTGAGAATTAAGGTATAAGAAATAGATTTCACGAGTGAATAGTTTAAGGGTAGAATCTGTCACTGGATTGAGAAGATACTCTAATCCAGCCTATCTTTACGACTGTAGTTAGTTTCAGACAATCCTACTCTCCATAAAGATAATATAGATATGTTTAACTACACACATACACGCACAGTTTTGTGACAACAAGACGCACAAACGTGAAAAACTATGGTAATTGGAGTATGGGTATGGGCTGAGCTGACCAACACAATTAATTAAGTTTTGTTAAGTTTATTATCCTTTAAACTCTCACAACATCAAACCTGTAGAAATCAATAAAATCATAGGTTACAGGGAGCCGCGCTAGCGTAGTGGTTACATCACCGCTCTGGCGACCGGGTGATTCAGGATCAAACCCGGGCGACGGCATTTGAGGATTTTTCGTCGACCGGGATTTGGACTGGATTAACTCGAGATCTGGCGAGTACATTTGAAGGAGTGTCGTCGACCAGGGACTGGCGGCTCCTGAGCCGACCCAGCTCTAATGGGTACCTCCGAAAACGGCGAGTATCTGCCTGAATGGCGAGGGACACTTGTCTCTGTACAAGAAAAATAGGATACTCACGTAAAAATCAATGTCAGGTTAGACATTAAAAATAACCTGAGATTTCGCCTCGAGTATTAGCGGGCGTACGAAAAAAAAAAAAAAAAAGGTTACAGAATTATGAAAATGACCCCATAAGTGTCCTACCCTCTTGTTGAGAAAAGATCCCGCAAGAAAGTTAATAACCCCAAAAAGGTCAAAGATTAACATTAGGGTATAGAAATAGACGATAAAGTAAAGAAGATGGATGGGTGTGATAAAAAATCGAAAAAAGGTAATTCGTCTTACGAGGACAAAAGACAAAGAAAATAGCCAACGTTACGACCACAAGGCCTTCGTCAGGGAAAGGAAAGAAAGTGAAGGCTAGATAGGACACATAAGAACCTAAATAAATATCATCATCATCTCAACCCATAACCCGTCATGGGTCGTAGGGGTGCCATGGTGGAAGCATCAGCAGACAGGGTCCTCCACTGCTCTCTATTCTCAGCAATGCGTACAAGTGTGGAGAAACCGTGTCCTGCCCATTCTTTGATGTTATCAGCCCAGGATTTTCTTTGCCTTCCTCTTCTCCGTTTACCTTCGACTGTTCCCTGGAGGATCGTTTTCGAAAGGGAGTCATGACGAGTTACATGCCCAAACCAAGCAAGCTTTCGACGTTTCACTATTGACAAAAGTGGTTCTTGATGGCCTGCATAGGTGTTTATCTTCTCTCTAACATAGACATTTGTTTTGTGCTCTTTATAGCAAATGCGCAAAATTCAAATAAATATAAAAAAATATAAAAATTAAACCTAGGTACTTCCCTGAAGGAAACTTCCCGCAAACCGATTGGCGTGCCCGGACAAGGGAATGACTATCACCAGCGGATGTATACAATACATACTACGAAACTAAAAAACGAAACTGAACAATAAACTACCCAAACGTAATATTAGTGGGGACTGGAAATAGAAGAAGACAGAATGAGTTGGAGATAAATAAATGTGAAATAGAAAATCAAGACATATTAAAAACAGTGTATTTTATATTCATACATATTATTAGAAGGCGGAAGAAAAATAGAAAAATAGGATAAGAGTGGAAAGAGTCAAAATGGAACAAGAGAGGAAAGGGGAGGGGGGGGGGGTGACCTCAGACAAAGGTGTGCAGAGTGTTAAGACCGGCTGGTTTTAGACATCCCATGCGGTGGATAAGACGGTTCTCAAGCTGTTCTCGGCTAGCAGTGTCAGAGGAGCAGGATCTGATCGCCGTGACCTGGATGTCGATGGGACCATGATGGTCAGGACCATTAAAGTGTATGGCAACTGGTGTGGATTTTTGCTGAGCGATGTCATTTAAGTGCTGGCTGAATCTGTCCCCAAGTCGTTTGCCTGTTTGGCCAATATAGGTTATGCAGCAACGTTTACATATGATCGTGTAAGTGACATTGCGCGACTCACACGTGAAGCTACTGGTGATGGTGTACGTAGCCTCAGGAAAAGACACTTTGTTGGTTGAGATGATATACTTGCACGTGTTGCATCGTGTCCGACCACAGGGTAGTGTGCCAAACTGAGTGGCATTCTCCTTTGGAAGACGGCTGCGAACAAGAAGATCCTTCAAGTTCTTGTCGCGCCTATTTGCCACCAAAGGTGCTTCACGGAAAACTTCCTGGGTCACAGACTCTGCTTGGAGGATAGGGAGATGGCGGAAAAGGGTCTGTTTGACTGCAGTACTGTGAGGGTGATAGGTCAAGATCAATTTGACTCTATCTGAAGTGGGTTTATAGTGAGGTTTGAGGGCCTCCTGACGAGAGATGGGGAGCACACGTTGGAGGGCAGAGGTGAGAACATGTTCCGGATAAATTCTGCTACGGAAGAAATCCAACATCTCATTGGCTCGGAAGTGGAAGTCATCATCGTCTAGGCACAAACGGCGGAGAAGTTGTGAGAATGGAAGGGAGTTACGGCAAGCCCGAGGATGAGAAGAGGTATACAGAAGGTAGCTATGGGCATCTGTCGGCTTGTAATATACTGAGGTATTAAGGCCGGAAGGCGTGATAGTAATAGTAATGTCAAGAAAGTTGACAGATACTGTGGAGATGAGGGAGGTGAACTTGATGGTGGGGTGGAAGTGGTTGACAAAGTCGATGAAGCGGGATAAATCAGTCTCGGACATATCTGTGAGACCAATGCCATCATCGATATATCTGCGGTAAAACCCGGGGAAAGGACCGGAGTATTGTTGCCTAAAGTAAAGAACAGAGCTACTAGTTAATCTATCCTGAAAAATAACAGTATTAGCGAACAAAAAAAGAAGTGGGTACAAGGATTATACAAACAGAAATATTCACTCCTCTTCCTCGCACTCTGTCAATCTGTGGCCACATACAATCTCGCTTACCTACTAGTTGGTTAACAACATCTTGAACATAACCATCAGTGTACATGTAACAAAATCCAGTGTTGTGCTTCTCCGATGTGAGCCCCAGTTCCTCCACGAAAAATAAATTTTCCTAATGGGGAACGCCTACTTTGGTGGTGATTATTGGATATGATAATGTCACGTCAGATAGTTCAGGTAGCAAAATATGTACCAGGATCTAGTGTTCACAGTGGACAGTAGTTAGTACTTCCAATAGTTAAAGGAAATGTCTGGTGGGTAAACTGTTAAAAAAAAAATGATGATGAAGGTATCTCCTATCGGTTTTTCTCTCTCTGGGGGTTGAGTGCCGATTATGAAAACCACGTATTCTTTCTGGATAAATCCACTTGACAACACAATGGTCAGTAGTCGGGAACAATGTTATGTATAGATATTTGGCCACAGCGGGCTGATATAATTGAATGAAAACTCTGGGTATTGGGTATCTCCAGTTATAATTAATTCTCAATGTTTATAAGTTTGGGCTCTCTCTCTGGATGAAGCAAGAGGACCGCACAGGTCAACAATGAAGACCCGATAAATACTAAGAATTGTCACTGGTGGTATTTAGACCGCTGGCAGGCTGGTTTGTGATCAGTACTAAATTTAGTAGAAAACAAAACATTTAATCACAATATCAATATCCTATCCTTTCACGCGCAAGGTAAGATCTCTTATCCACTCCGTCATTTAATTAAATTAAAAGCACACGTGTCTTAGCCTATCTTATCACGCTTCGCTCACCTGTTACGGGTTGGGTTTAAGGTATGCGCCTTTTCCCCTCCCACCTCGGTAAAACTCTCAGCGCACAATATCAGTGTTAATTTAATTATGACTACTTTACAAATATCGCTTGTCATTACTAGCTATTTGTTTCGCCACATGATATTGCACTAGTCACTTACACAATTACACGTAATGAATTAGAAGTAAATTTATATTCCGTCAATAGTCAGTCGCCTAGTGTATTTAATAATCAATTAAAACATCTCTTTCTGGGTAAGAGCGGGTGATTAAATCTACATTACACTGGAAAAATTTAGCTATGCGTTATTTACTACGCTAGTCAATTAACACATAGAAAATCCCAGTGAATTATAATGAGGAACTTAACACATTAAATCACTTAAATGCTAATATATATTACCGCAAATCAGAAAAATGAAACAATCTCCACGAAATCTAATAATCCACTTTTTACAATGGCTCTAGAATAACGAGCTAGATATTTCCAAAAAATTCCGAAGCGACTAGATACTGACTTTGGGGGGAACGGAGTATTTATAAGGAAATGCTGTTATTTCACTAACTGGTGCGAGAAATCGCGCCTTCGGCCGTATTAGGAAAAATCAACGCGTTCGACTCCCGAGATGAAGATTTTCTGTTCACTGATGCCGACCAACAACATAGACATTAGCTAGCGAACAGACCGTCTTTGATCTCGTCTCTCTGCTGTAGATCAGATAATTACGTCCCCTGGGATCACGGACCAACAAATGTGGTCGGTAAAAATAATTATCGCCCCTTTTGCATTTGCTTAAGTCGCCTGAAATGTTGGACATCAAACAGGTACGTCGGGAACTCTCTGCCCGCGTTTCCCCTGATCAAAGAAGCCGCTTATATCTATCCTCGCGCTTCTGTCTGTTCAACAGTGATAATGGCCAAATCAGCTCGCGTGATAATTGAGATAGCGAATCATGGCTCTCGTTGACTGTTATTTTAGCCTGTCTGAACGTAAGTAAACCTTGTCAGCGCATGTCAACAGAAAAAAATAGGCGTGGCTTCAAAGGTGAGTCTACAGTCAGTGAATTTCGTGGTTTCGCGTAGCAAAAACTATAAACCTTAGATGGGGAAGCAAAGGTGGACGGGTCACTGAAGCACTATTTACATATATATGTGACAGTTCGGTTCCAGACCATCAAAATAAAGCGAATATCGCAATAAAGCGGGTCACACCCATTTTCTTGGCTTTCCAGTGCATGTAAAATCCTAAAATCATGTTTACACTATGTATATTAAGTGCGCAGGTCTAAAAAACAATGTACTGTAAAATTTAAAATACTTTATTGCTAAATAAAATGCTAATCTTTATCATCTGAGCGTTCAGCGAATCGTAATCTTTTTGCCAAAATCTATCGGAAGAAGAAGGCACGTTCTAATAAATAAAGATGAATAATTTGGGAAGAAAAGCGCAACATCTGCGAAGCGCAATAAAGCGAGGTATGCCTGTACATAAAAGCATAATAAAAAACCTTAACATCTTAAATTTAAGGTTTTGTACACGAACCCCCAAGAATTCATTCACGAACTCCCAATTGGTCCGTGGACCAAAGGTTAACAAACTCCGCTTTAACACATTAATGAAAATCTGTAATTTCTTGGTTGTTGTTTGTGTCGTTCTCCATGTTTCAGAGCCATACAATAAGAATGATTTGATATTTGAATTGTGGATTTTGATTTGTAACTCTCATTTACGGAGGAAAATACATCATCCGTGTAGAAATACGTGTAGTGTATCCAGGCAAAGCGGTCCACGTAAGCAGAGCTAAAAACAAAAAAACAGCCTACAAAAAAGTGGATACTGTAAGGATTTTGGCTGCCTGAGTAGCTGGCCTGTTTTCATGTTCCAGGCGGTTTTGTAGACTGGGTTGTTTTTTCCCCCCTACCTCTTAAGCAACAGGGGTCCACCACTGCAGTACACCAACTTGCAGGAAGCCTGCTGACGTGATCTTGTATTTGTAGTTTCTGTAACAATTTGTTTTATATGAAGAGGCGGCTTGCCTCATGCACAACACTTTTTTTCCGCCTGATAGATAACGACTCTGCAATAGATAAATCGTCAAAACTCAGAATGTTGGAATTTGGCATCAAACGTAAAACTAGTAGGGATGGACGTATGAGGAGCTGGGTCCGACGTGAATACAATCAGCAAGCTACAGGAACAATAAATTTATATGAAACAAACATAAAGGTATGTTTTCAGGCACTCGTAAGAAATGAAGAAGTAGAACACTAGACAACAGAAAAACAACTCGGGTTTCCCTTCCTTATATGTTATAAATGTTTATACAGGAACAATCAGCATTCATAACCTTCGACATTTACTGAGGGAGACTGAGCACTTACGGGTTTGCCCGGAGTGCAATGACGTCGATTCTGGACCACAATACCACCCTTTACTGCATGGTTGGTAAGGAGCAGCAATCATATATTCTTTATTTCCCAATACCGGTTTCCAACATTCACACCAGTGTTGCCATCCTGAATTTAAAAAAAAAAACTAGATGGTACCTTAAAAAACACCTAGTTATGCCTAAATTTTGAATGTTGTGCTACTTTAGGGCGACTTGGGCTACTTCAGGCTTTTTTTTAAAGGGGGGGGGGGGGGGGGGGCTACTTTGTGCCATTATGCCATTAAAAAAATATAATTTTGGCGAAAAACTGAAAACCGAAAGTTAATCTAGGGCGGAGTTCTTCAACTAATGAAGGAAAATGACACATAGACGTGACCAAAAAAACCTAGATCTAGATGAATCCACAAAGTAGTGGCAACGCTGATCCACACAGATAACCGACTTGTATATTGGGTCAAATATCTGGAACACTTTATAAATTAACTTATTTTTATCGTTATGCGTTGTTGTGCTTGAAATTCTGCTTGAAGTTGTTGTTCAGTTACCGATTTTACAGCGCAGTAAATCTCACCGCCCACGGAATGGTTTCCCCAGGCGAAAAATATTCGCTGTTTTGAAAGTCTTGTGTATTTCACGAAAACCGAGGGTGTAAACTACAATATTTCATGTGAGGGGTGGATGTGCTGAAAGTGGTACCGTATTATATTGGATGAGATTTAAGATCGTAATATTAACGCTTCTATAGTAGAGGTCCAAAACTGAAGTCAAGGGGCACAACAAGGGGGTAAAGGAAATCAGTGGCGTCACTAGCGGGTTGCGGACCGCACGGGTGACACCATCAGAGGCGGTGACACCAAAATGGCTGTCTATAAAATGTGTGTGCAGTGTTTCAGCAGAAATTTATTATTTCTTATAACAAAATCCCCGTAGTTAGTTATAAGCACAAAAAATTTTTTCGTAAGCCCAGCTTACGTGCACTATATCAATATACATAATTTTGATGTAGTTCTTAAACGTTTTTACTTCGAATTCTATTGTTGTCTTACCGAATTTTCAATTTAACCACATGAAACTATGTAAATGTAAATACATTGAGGCTGTGCGTATCATATTGTAATTTAAAGGTGTAATTTTAATTTTGCTAGTTGTTTATGTCACTACTATTGCCATTACATTCAGTAATATACGGGAATTACGATTTACGAGTAACATTAGTACAAAAAACATTACTAAGGATTCTGTATGGTCTGGTACGGGAGGAGGTCCATGGGGGTGACACCATGAGTTACCGCACTGGGTAACACCAACCCTAGTGACGCCACTGAAGGAAATATTTGATAAATAACTGTAATGTCCTATTGAAATATTTCAAAAGATAGTAGAGTTAGTGAAAAAAGTTGTAGAGTGGAAATAGAACGGCGAGTCATGTTCTCAGTCAAATCCAACATAAGAAACAAACTGGACGATGAAAAAGATACGCAGGTATTTAAATTAATAAAATGTATCAGGAATAACACTATTGGTTGACATGAAAGAGAATCAATGGTCCAACTAATTTCTTGGATTGTGTTCAGATAAACATTTAACAACTTTATGACACTAAAAATGTTGTTATGTGCCACGTAAAGTTTCATCTATTGACAGTTAATTAATCAGTTTATTTATGTCCTTATGTGCATATGCATGGTAAACTCTACAATGTATTTTCTCTCATACAGAAAAGCGGGCGAGGGAAGATTAACTAAACTTCAATGGAGTACGGGTTTTTAAAACAAAATAGTTGGGAATCCCTGTGCTATAGTATACAACATAATAGACCTTGGTACGACAAATTTTTTATTCCGACCCACATTTATAACTACAGGGTGCCCGAAAACTAGACTTTCAGAAAAAAAATACAAGTAGATCAGGCAATGTCGGTGTTTGCTTAATGGTGTTTTCTCTTCTGCTTGTTGTAATAGTTTATTTTCGTCCAATCTGAGGTGGCGCAGTAGGGAGCGATCGGCGGCTTCTTCCTCCCAAGTTGCTGGATTTATATCTAGTGCCTTCCATTCTCCCTTGCACACATCTTTGAGCCTCAGCTGCGGTCGTCCGGCTGTACTTTTGCCATCTGCCAGCTCTCCGTAGAAAATATCTGTAGTGATGCGATCATCATCCATGTGGTGAACATGGCAGGACAGCACAATATACGATGTCTAAGCACTAAGCAACGTGATCAAGCTCTAAACACCAGCGCGTAAACGCACCTCGACATTTGTCACTCGTCCTTTCACGAAACACCTAGGATGTGACGTAGGGAGCGTAGATAGAAGGCATTGGGCCTGTTTTCTTGGTTGCCATGGGTTGTCCATGTTTCGCTGACATATAGCAGCATCATTTTATTCATTGTAAATTAAGCTGTTATTGCTTACGCCATTATTACTATCCACTCTTTCATTCATTCATCCATTCGTCATTGATGATGAGGTGAACACCAGGATCTCCAAAGCCAGCAGCACATTTGGCAGACTATACACCAACGTTTGGCATCGAAGTGGCATTAGTCTACAGACAAAGCTGAAGGTGTACAGAGCTGCGGTGCTTCCAGTGCTGCTATATGCATGTGAAACATGGACTGTATACAGGCGCCACGTAAAGAAGCTAAACCACTTCCATACAGTCTGTCTCAGGAAGATAATGAACATCAAATGGCAAGACAAGATCCCGGATACCGCCGTTCTTGACAGAGCTGGTATCCCTAGTATTGATACTATTCTGATGCAGTCACAAATTCGCTGGGCAGGTCATGTAGTCCGCATGCCAGACCATCGACTGCCAAAGATACTCTTTTATGGTGAGATGCAGAAGGGTAAACGCTCCCATGGTGGCCAAAAGAAGCGCTTCAAAGACACGTTAAAGACGTCATTGAAAACCTTTGACATAAACCCAGACACATGGGAAGCTGCTGCGCAAGACCGCGAACTGCTTGGCGCACATCTCTTCGTAAAGGTGCAGCAGCATGCGAATCATCCAGAAGAGCAGCAGCGGAACAGCGGAGACAAGCTAGAAAGGACCGTGAAATAAAACCTTCACATGAAGCAAACATTCCCTGCCCACACTGTCCAAGATCTTTCCAGGCCCGCATCGGGCTCTTCAGTCACCTTCGTACCCATAGACTAACCTAACATATTCTTAAATAATTGGATGAACAGAGTGGTCTTCATCACCCGTGATGGACGAACAACCATTACTATCCATTATACGCCTCTGCACGCCACTGGTGCCTGGTTTCTATGATTCTCTTTGATGTGATATCGTGAGGTAGAAATGATGGTAGATGTAGATGGGAGAAGGGACAAGTAATTTGTCGTCTGCTGCCGCATTAGTTAAATCTAGCGAGAAGAGCAAGAGTGGAAGAGCTGAGGCATCTACCCCAGCAAACATGCTAATCTAGAACACACAGGCACGCACCTGTGCACACACAAATACGCACACGCAGATAGACAGGATGGATGAATGGACGGACGAAGGGATGGATGGACTGATAGATAGATAGATAGACAGACAGACAGATAGATAGATAGATAGATAGATAGATAGATAGATAGATAGATAGATATATAAGTGGCAGCTCAAATGGTTCTTTGTTTATATATATATATATATATATATATATATATATATATATATATATATATATATATATATATATATATATATATATATATATAAATATAAATATAAATATAAATATAAATATAAATATAAATATAAATATAAATATATATATATATATATATATATATATATATATATATATATATATATATATATATATATATATATATATATATATATATATATATATATATATATATATATATATATATATATATATATATATATATATTCTTCAGTCTTGCAGAGTGCTCAAGAACTTTAGTTTTGAAGTCTTTGATGGTTTTTGTAAATCAGTCTCCACCTTACAGCATCGACATAGCATCTTCACGTATCGTGTTCCTTAAGTACATTTCCACACAATTCATTGTATAGATACACCTTTCTAATTCTGATGTTGTCATAGGTGTCGTGATAATTATTCCAAGAAAGTCTGTAGTTTCGCTGAAATCGAGAGTAACATCATCTAGTGCCAAGAATAGGTAACTCTGGTTATCTTGGGGACAGCTTACAATTTCTCCATCGGGGTTTCTGTGCATGCGCATTTAAGCATATTTATCATAGCTTTGTGAAGTCTAGATTTGTGAAACCTATGATAGGAAACTCTATACAGAGCGATACAACAGCAGGCAATCTGATCATCAGAAGCAGCCCCGTCGAACAAGCGTTTCGGCCCTTTATTCTCCTTTACACTGTAAGGGGGGCGGGCCCACCTGGGTCATGATTCCCACGTGTCTCCGCCTCCTGTTGTCTTATGTAGAAAATGAACCCACTCCACCTTGGTTGCAGCTTTAAAATCCACAATTCTATCAGCCGGAGGCAAATTTGACAGTAACTCTTATATTGAAAACAAATTATTGTGCCACAGCAAACCACAACTAGGGTCAGACACTGACCCACCTGCACAAAGCCAACGAGGCTTGAAGCCACTGCGCGCTAGCAACTGAAATCGACCTGCGCCCGACACCTCATATAAAAACGCCGCGTGTTGCGTGTAAGCCACTGTCCTTTCACCAATACAACTCAATGTATTGCGGACTTAGAACATTTTTTCACTTTCCGGATGTTTCCTGTAAAGCAGGTGGGGATAAAGTTTACTGTCCCGGGTACCATAGCCCATTGCGGCTGTTCCACAGCCAGCATGATGCCTTTTCCGTAGTTTCACTAAGCCGCTTTAGTGCCCTGTTCTCGACTGTCCCCTCAGCCCCAACAGTTTCAATAAATCATACACTGATGCAGCCACGAGCTCTCTTGCACCCACCTCAACAGCCATGACCCTTGAAGTGAACCCATCGTGTCTCAGATCCGCGGCCAGATCACTATACTTGGCCGCTTTGAAGAAACCTAAACTACATCAAACAATTTTTTTCACATTCTTTCCACATTTTCCCCAAAATTGCACCATAAAAAGATTGTAAGACAAATGCATTCTTTTAACGGGTATTCAAATTAGCTTTCATGGTACAATGCGCGCCTTTCCGTATTTTCTCGAAAAGCCAGGATTTCTTCATCGTTGGTTACAGATATTTCAGTAGACATTTAATATATAGGATGTTGGTATATATCAATACGTTTATAAAGTATGGTCTGAAAATACATGTATTCTGTACGATTCGTCAAAGGATATATAGTTCATACTAGTTGTCTTATCTGGTGAAAGTAACAAGATGTTTAGTACGCTGTGAGCAATGTCACTAATAAAATAAGCCGTGACTACTTTTACAAAACGTACTGCTAGTCATACAAGCTTTCCATGCATTATTAGGAATAGACACTTCGAGTACAACACAAATGAATACCTAGGATTAAGTTTCCAACTTTTCATATCAGGTACATTTATTCGAATCACTAAACTGAAAACTTTTTAGGGGCTTATTTTCTGTTATCAAGAAAGTTGTTTTGATTCATGATTCACTTCAGTTACCCTGATGGTAAAGTCTTAATAGCAAATAGTGAAAAGAATTTGCAGAAAATGATTGATACTGTGATGGGCCAGAATAGCGCCCGACACCCTGACGTTTAGATTTGTGTTGTCCCCGTTCATTACCGCTTTTGAATTTTACATCGACTCCGTTTACATTTGTTTTCTGTGATACAGGCGTCCATACTGAATTCTACATCGATTAAGTTTCATCAAATTTCGGAATCCCGGTTACCGACTGTGATAATCGAGCGCCAAGTCTTATCGCTCTCTTTTCCATCATCTTCCTTCATTACATTTTCAACCACATTTTGCTCTTTCATCGCTGCTAAAGTTAATCTTTTAATCCCCAATGTACTTTAACACGCCTTTGATTTATTCTGACAGTTGACGTTAGTGTGCCGACCCCAGATTGCCTTGTGAGAAATCTGGTGAAACACACATGGGCTTGGTACAACTTCTTTGATATCTCATTCCCCGGGAAAATATTGTCAGACATACCACCTTGGGATATTGATTATTTTTTAAGAAGCAGGCTTGACAATAGAGTTTAGCCTTTTCATGGCTAGTCCGCTGTTCAAACAGACGACATGTCACCACATTGGGAACAATGGAGGCACGCAAACAATGGACTCCGGGCGTGGAATCTCAAAAGCCCGTGACACGGACAATCTTTATTTCCAGATGGTAGCGGACGGTAGAAGGATAGGAATCTTAGATATGAAACAAGGAGAAAGGAAGCCGCAGGCAACATAATGAAATAAAATTGACACACAAAGCAACAAACAGATAAGAATGCTTTGTGACAGTTAGAAGGCGGGTGATTTTTTTGCATTGGCCGGCCAATCATCAAACTCCTGTTTGTCATGCAGCACTGCATTGAAAGTTTGTGGCGAATAGCCCATTCCACTTTAGCCAGTGACACGCGCTGACAGGTGACAAGGGAGATCCAAGGCCTGAACGACTAGATGGGCTCTAGGCAACTGGTTTATGGGCGGAGTTAAACGTCATCACCCCAATGGACTCACCTGGGACTTTTTAGAAATATAATGTAGCGTAATGTTCCCTGGAGATGAGTACGACGTTTTCAACAACATGGTGTTGAGAATGTCCCAGAACATAGCATGCAATTAATTCAGTGTGGATAACATAATTCATATCTGTGGTGTATTGTGTTCTTAAAGGAGTTTGCGAACGGGAAAAGGAGGTTAGTGAATCTTTTAAAAACTATTAATATGTTTTCTTAGTCTTTAGTTAAGATCACTTTTAGACTTAGCATCATAGCTAAATGTGCGGAAGACAGTTTTTCAATTAATCCTTCTTATAAATGATTAATTAAATCAAAAGATTTTCCTTGGGGAGCCGCGCTAGCGTAGTGGTTACAACACCGCTCTGGCGACCGGGTGATACAGGATCAAACCCGGGCGACGGCATTTGAGGATTTTTCGATTTGGACTGGATTAACTCGAGACCTGGCGAGAACATTTGAAGGAGTGTCGTCGACCAGGGACTGGCGGCTCCTGAGCCGACCCAGCTGCAATGGGTACCTCCGAAATCGGCGAGTATTTGCCTGAATGGCGAGCGACACCTGTCTCTGTACAAGAAATAAAGGGATACTCACGTAAAATCAATGTCAGGTTAGACATAAATAATAACCTGAGATTTCGCCTCGAGTATTAGCAGCGTACGAAAAAAAAAAAAAAAGATTTTCCTCTAAGATAGAAGGAGGTAACTTATAGTTCATACTTCAACTTCATCTACATTGTTAGATTATCCGTACAGATTTGCATGAGCACACACCACCATGCGCAATATATTTAACACTTATCAGGTGCATCTCATGTCATACATAATTACTAGAGAATTGAAATCATTATTTATGAGTAGTATAAAAGAAAGTCAACCATTTATATTAAGTGTGAAAACTTACGAAAACTTTTGTGTGTCTTTAGTCCAACAGAAGTGTGACGAAACGGGGCGACCTCTGTCGATCTTTGGTTATCCCCGGCAGTATCGGCACATTTGTGGTACTGATTGATTTTTATATGGTGCTGTCAATTATTGCACTTGTCTTTCTTTCTTTATTTGTCTGCTAAGTAGCAGATATGTTATTTTATCAAAACACCCTGTTAGTGATAACTATCAAAGTTGTGACACTCCTTGCAAATATGTCACCGCTTTGTTACCTGGTCATCCCAGCCTACGAAGAGCGGAGATAAGATAGTCGCCGGCGCGTTTAGATTGAACCGCTGATAAGACGACATTACCATCTGTGTGACACATGTGGGCAGACAAATGTAGTGTAATTGTTTCCGGTCCATGGTTAAAAAGTAATCATGGATTTATTACATTTTAGACAATATGTGTCTACAAATGTGTTTGCGAGAGTGTATGCAAGGCATCAGATTTTCATATATGGTAATACGTGACCTTTGCAGGCACGCACCTTATTTCACGTGGGACTATTTTGAAATATCACAGCATATCCTGTGTCGTAAATTTGTGATAGGTAATTATGATCGATTCTGGTCCCGTCTGAATAGAACTGGAAAAAGAGGGTACTCAGTGAGAGATAATGTAAAGAAATAGATTTCACGAGTGAAATGGTGAAAGGTAGAGTCTGTCCCTGGATTTTGAGACGATACTCTATTCCAGCCTATCGTTTACGACTGAAATTTGTTTCTGTATATATTAATATATATATCAACCACTCACTTACACACACACACACACAGATAAGTGACGACAATTAGACGCACAAACGTGAAACTATATTAATGGAGTAGGGATATTGGGCCGAGCTGACCGACACAGGAAATTAAGTTTTATGTTAAGTTTATTTACCATAAAGAAAACTTCACAACAGCTATTATCAAAATATCAAATATAAAAATCATAGGTTACAGAAATAATAAAGAAATAGACTCATAAGGGCAATTCCCTCTGTTGAGATAAGATCCCGTTAGAAGAAGTTATTAACCCCCAAAATGTCAAAAGATTAGCACTATGGTATAGAATTTGACTATACTGTAAAGAACAGAGTTTCTGGTTAATCTATTCTGAAAATGAACAGTGTGAGCAAACATAAGAAGGAGAAAAAAAAACAAAGTGAGTACATTAGTTATACAATATAAGAATTAGTCATCCCTGCTTTCTCTCGCTCTGACAAACATGTGATCACATTTCATTCTCGCTTACCAAATAAGTGTTGACAACAGCTTGAACATATCTCCATGCTCCAGGTAACAGATTCAGTGTCGGTTCTTTTGGCAAAGTAAGCCCCAGTTCCTCAAATGACTGATTAATCCTATTATTTGGTGAACGCTTACTTTGTTATTTATTATTATTGACTCTGTTCATGTCACAGCAATTGGTCCAGGTATGAAACACAACTTCGAGATCAAATGTCACAGTGTACAGTAGCTTGAAATATTCGATAGTTATATAGAATGTCAGGTAGATAAATCTTTTCTGGGTAAATCCTCGCCACAACCCAAGTGGTCGGTAATCGGGAAATATTAAATTTGATATTCTTCGCCACAGCGGGCTGAATGTAGATGACAATGCAAAAGAAATCTGGGTAGCTAAATGTCCAGTTAAATTTTATTCTTAATATTCCTTTGGTTGGTACTCTGTCTCTCTCTGGGTGTAAACAAGAGGCCAGACCGGTCCACCTTGAAGACCCGATAGTTATAAAAAGAATGTTCTTTTTGTACTGTAAGACTTAGATCCGTTATTCTCAGATTAGACTTTTCACAGATTAAGGCCACTGGTAGATTTTGGGTTTGTGACCCGTACGCAACACAGAAATTTAAAACGATCTTCAATCGAAAAACTGAGTAATTCCAATGGTACAATGGATCTAGAAATCGAAGCTAGATGTTCTGAAAAATCTGTGGGTACTAGATAAACTGAGTTTATATATATATATATATAATATTTGGTATAGAAAATAATATCGCTATAATATATATGCGAGATATCACGCCTTTGGGAAAATCTGTGGTCAAATTCTGAATGAAAGCTAAATTTGCCACTTTCGCCGACCGCTAGACGTTGGCCTACGAGCAAATCGTCTCTTTGATCTCGTAGTTCTGTAGCTTAATTACATTCCGAACAACCGAATGGGGGGGGGGGGGTAAGTTGTGATTATCTCCCCTTTCCTCAGATTAATTCCCCCTGACCGATGTCTACCGAAAGTACGTCTTAACTTATCGCCCTTGATTTTCTTCATTAGCTTATCTCCCCTTTTCTCTCGCTACGTGCATCATAGTCTGGCCTGTCCGACGTAGAAAAAGAAAATAGGCGTGTCTAAAATATGAGTTCGACAGACATCAAAGCGCATGCCTTCTGTGTAACAAAACATGAATATTAATAAGCGAGCAAGGTGGAAAACATGTGGAAGCAAAAACGTGTTGATATATGTAATATATTTACATAACTCTGTCACATCCTGCATGATTTGAAATGATTGGATCTTTCTGAGTAGATTCACAAAATCATTGGAGGGAATATAGGCTGACAATTTCACTGTTTTATTTCTCTGTGATTTGCACGCTCCAAGACATCAGACCTTAGCCAGAGAAAGAACTAGATTCAAAATTCATAATTGTTATCCGGACCTTTAATTGGAGAACTAGAGAAGACTTATAAAGCACAGGAAATCTCTTTCAAATTTTAATAAGGAACAACCAGGACTAGGAAATTGAAGAAACACGGAGTCAGAAGGGGCAATCTGTTGTAAAATTAAAAGAAATCCCAGACACGTGTAAGAGAAGATTCGTCTCTATTATCCATCTGTGCGACAAGTCTGAAGCCAGGATTGGCGTAAGTTGGATTTAAATTTCATATGTGAATTTTATTGTGTAAAACTCGCTATTGGATGTCAAAGTCATTTGAGGCTGGCAACCTCAGCGTATAGAATGATGATTCATGAACCACCACTGCTTGGGCTGGTGATTGCTTTATTGATAGTTTCGTAAAGAGAACTACAAGCATAAAGTAGTTCCAGGTTCCCTGTGGAGCAGGGAGGGAAAGATGAAAAGAAATGATGTACGTTCTAAGCATAAGACTTACATTTTCAAAGCAGTGTAAATGTCCATATAAACATATTCACTTTAAAATTAAAGTAAGTTTTCAAGCTTTAAACCAGTATAAATGTCCATGGAAAAATAATCATTTTAAGTAATAGAAGTTTCAAACTTTTCCTTAAGTGTAAATATAAATGAAACACGAATGAATCTATATTGTGAACACTTATCAAACAGCGGAGATGTAAATGTAAAACATATTATATCTGTACGTTTAGCCTTTTTATTTAAATGTAATGTAAAGCTAAAGCTATTCAGTTTAAATGTAAAGGAAGTTTTATCCCGAGGGATTAAATTTAATTCTCATCGAGGGTAAACTCTGAGTTAAGTGGGATGGTGAAATAGAAAGAGGGGGCGGGACACATAACTCTGTCAGAGAACGCCATACTCAGCAGAGCGTTCTTTTCTATTTTTCTATCACAGTTATTGGTGGTACCAGCAGAACGTACTATTTCTGAAACAAGACGGAATCAGTGGCCTACGCTTTAAGACAAAGAACACTGTGTAGACTTTCCTTGAAGTTTCTGGGAGACGAGCTACACCCGACAACCTTGACCAGAGAGGAGTAATCAGTGTGAATAGACAGAACCATCATTGGCAGGTAAGTTCAAATATATGCTGCCATCTAAACTTTCTTACTCTTTTTGCAATCCCAAATATGAGGATGATAGCTTTTTTTTATCCATAACTATTCAAATTATTTTCAAACTGTTAAAACTAAAGTGATTATTAAATTTTGTTATTTGTAATGTTACAAAATTAACTTCGATTTGATCATTTTAAAGTTATTGCATGTTTGACTCAGTCAGTTACTGTTCTAAACAGAGCTATACTTGAATAAGAGAATTCCACTGAGTAAATCAGTGGTGGGAGCTTAACGAGCTGATAAATAAGTGCTTACATTCTTCACAAAAGTGGTCGGCAGGTCACAGAATTAACGTGCTTAGCGACAGCCAGCATTGTTGTCGCTTACAGGGGAGGCAATACCGTCACAAGAAGTCTGAGTCTACACCTTACGTGTTTGACGTCTAACCAGAAAGAAGCCAGCGCATTGTACGTCTAGATAGCAGAAATCGCCATTTAGGACATCTTTTACTTCCTAAGTTAAAAGGGAAGCTTTGTCGCACACGATTAAGACGGTGGACGCAGCATTTTTATTCACCTTTTATCAAGTGCTCACAAGTTGATTACATATTCAAATATCAAGTTCAACTCACTCACAAGAGCGCATTTTGAGAATCAAGATTCCATATTTACAAGTTGATTCACACGTACAGCAAGCAAGCTCAACTTACTCAAAAGTATATTTTATGAGGCAAGATTCCATATTTACAAGCTGATTCGCATAAAGCTCAACGTACTCCCAAGTATATTTTATGAGTCAAGAGTATCTACTCAAGTTGTTGAGTCTACATTCCAAGATCATTTCGTCAAGAGCACTAGTCTAGCAAGTGCCTTTCAGAGATTAGACAGCAGACATTTTCTTAAGACAACAGTCAACGATTTGTCAACGCTACAGAGATAGTACCAAACATTGAAGGACTGCCTATAGTTAAAGTTCTCATTACAGCACAAGTTTTCATCAGTACTTCTTCGTCTTGGAGATAACCCACACAGCATAACATAACCTACCTGGGACAGTCTACGCATAAATGTGTATCACCATACACGGGAAAATCATTTAAAGACACATGGACAGAGTAGATTAGACACCAGTTTGGTAACAAATATCATATCGCATCATCATTTCGCTTCACATAGGTTCATTCTCCTATTTAATTAACACATTATTTATATCTCATCTGTGCGTTTTTGTGTGTGAAGTGTCTTTCACTATCATCACGTTGTAATTACTAATAACCCTATATGTGTAGATATTTAATTAATAAACCCAATATCCGTTTGATCATTATCTAGTTCGTTAATGTATCACTCGTGCTGTCGGTGTTAAATATTTACATATTGTAAAATTCTACATTTAGATGAGTTTGGGGGATCTTTCTTTCACGGGATCTGAGGACAGAAGCTAAGGTCGTGGAGAAATAGAACACTTTCCATAATTTACTTGAAAACACTATCTACTGGAAAGCATTCGCATTCTCTTCTTCTTGTCCTTATCTCGAATATGTCTCTTTCTTTCTTAACGAGCCAAGTTCTTGAGACCTTCTTCATAATATTTCAAAGGCCATCCCCAGCGACAACTACTGTTATAGCTACACTAATATACACCATACGACACCGACTACCATTTATGGTAACGAGCGCAGTCTGTCTTGAACGAATCCACGATTATTGATTACCATTTATGATAACAAGGGCGGACATGCAGTCTTGGACGCTAAGAAGTCAAAAGAAACCTTAGATTTCTGCGCAGTGTGTGATTTGGTCAGTGTGGTACCGTATGTAAAGAGATCGGCGTGCCAGCGAAAGTGATTATTCGCTACAGCGGCTGCAGAAACAAGACGTGAAACGAAACACCTAGAGTTGGCAGAATAGCCTGCAAAGACATGGGGATATATTAACCCATGAGCATTGGCTGGGTGCTCGGTTGTTTGCTTATTTGTTTACGTGTTTGTTTGTTTATTTTTTTTTTCAAATTGCTGGCTCTTACACTAATAGGGCTGTATAAATAAAACAACCCCTGCTTTTACATCAAGAGCAGAGTTTTATTAGTGTACGGGTCTGGTGTGAGTGAGAACTGGCCGCAAGTCAATAACGCAGATCAAATATCTCCCCCATCCTCGCCAACCCTATCACAATACAGTAGTGACAGACAGGGAAAATAAAGGTCTTATAGCCTTTATAGCACAAAGACAGAAGCAATAGTCATCTTGAAAACTTCTCCGGAATGCACTATTAAAGTAAATGGAATAGTTTTAAACCAAATCAAGAGATTCAAATACAGTCATGCGCCGCATAACGTCCGTTCGGACAACGTCCGACCGCATATACGTCCGTGGTCCCATAAGGTTATAATAGAGTTCAGAAATCCCGATGGGAGAACAGGACGAAGCGGACGTAACCGGATGTAGCGAAAGCAACAGGTTCCCGCACGCAACACGTGTATCTCATGTCTCTTGTATACAGTACAAAGCGATTGCGATGCCAGGCGTATAATGGTACAGTACACATATAACCTATAATACAGTACATATGTCTTGATAGTCATAATAAACGCCTATGCTATTGGCCCATGTATGTACTGTACTGTACTTACTATCGTTATTTTAATGAGAACTTTCGAAAATACATTACCGTATGTGTACAGTATCTTGGCTATTTAGTCAATACAGGTACACTACAGTATCCCATATAACTTTCCGAACTAATTCTTTTTCCTGCTTCCTTCTTATGTATCCATTCACAGGGGTGTGAAACATGGAGAAGCTTACCCCATGCTGTAGAAACTTTACACCAAAAAATAAAATTGTAATACTAACAAAAAGAAGTCAACCAAAGCTAATTTAAATAATTCAACTCAGGCATCAAAATCTGAAGAAATTCTTCTGATATGAAGACGTATGTTGCAACCTAGAGAAAACCTAAATGAGTCTGGACTGCTAACTCACATTTTTTTTACTCCTAGGAAAATCGTAAGATTTGGCATCAGGAACGTTCGAGCATTAAAAGAACAAGGGAAAACTGCGAAGATGGCAGCAGAAATGGTTAAAATTGACAAGTAGACAGATACAGATGCTCATAAATTGATGCCTGAGCAGAATAGGACTGAAATGGTGCGGCAAGTTCATCAATGTGGAGCTGATGAAAAGGGTTGAAAAAGAACAATAGTGGGACGTCTTCTTCGACGCAATTCAAATAAGTCACCCACGCCGTTAGGGTTAGGATTAAGATTAAGGTTTATGGTTAGGATTCCTAACCCTAACCCTTACCCATTTTTACTACGTCTTTTAAAATTTTTTAAGGCCATATCGAACAGATGACCCACTGTTGTTCATTTCAACAGATGGAAAGAACCAGGCAAGTACCAGTGGAACAAGTGGCGAGAAGAACACGCTGGGGTTAGATAGGGCATGCGTTGAGAAAAACCAGATGTTAGCATTACAAGGTAGTTCCTGTTCTGGAACCCTGGGATAAGATAGATAGAGGGAATCAACGTTTACAAAAACACAGAGAAGTGGTGCAAGACAAAATATGAATACTCGATGAGAGGTCACAGCAAGAGGGTCTGAAAATACATAGGGAAGAAGACAAAGATAATAGAATAAATGCAAGAAATGATAACAAGGTTGAACTTGAAGAAACACCACTACAAGATGTGGAATCATACACATATCTTTGCAGCAATATAGACAAAGTTGGAGGGACAGTGGTATCAAAATAAGAATACGAAAAGCAAGAAGAGCTTTCACTGCATTGCGAAATATATGGATATGAAGAGAAATCAAGTACAACGCAAAAATAAGAATCTTCAACTGAAATGTCAAGTCAGTCCTATTGTATAGCTCTGGAGCATGGAGAAAAACAAAAACAACAACCAACATGCTACACACTTTCATAAACGGGTGCTTGCGTGGAATAGAAGTCCCAAGCAGAAAAGTGGGTTTGGCCCAAACAAACGTTTTTGTTGTTGTTTGGAAATAATTTTTTAAAATGTTCATGTGCATAAACAAATTTGTTGTTTTATCCAAGGTAAAATGGAAAGGAGCAAAAGATACGGAAGCCACTTAAATGGCTCCCGGGTCAAATGTGTCTAAACCCTGAGCCTTTATAAAGTCTATTGGGACTTAAAGAGATTGCATGACAAAGTCACCAATGGAACTGATGACAAGAACCAGTAGAACAAGAGATGAGAAGAAGACGCGGCGATGGATGAGGACACATGTTGACCGAAGCGATGGATGAGGACACCTGTTGACAGAAGCGATGGATGAGGACACCTGTTGACAGAATTACAAAGCAGACCTTATTCTGGAAGTCCCAAGAAAAGAGAGGCGGGGATTGACCAAGAAACACACGGAGAAGAAAACTGAAGACAGAAGTCAAAATGATGAGGAAAACGTGGAAAGATCTTAACTCGATGGCACGTGACAGGAGGACTGCGGAGGCGTTTGTTCAAGTTCTTTGTTCCGTGAGGGAGCTAAAGTGTATTGACTGATTAATAGAGACGAGAATTGGAGACATACATGAAAGAGTTACAGAAGACATTGAAACATCTTGAACGAATACTACATAGGGCAGGAAGGCTTGAAGTATTTGTTACCAGCCTGTACTCCAAGTGACTGTGGGAAGATAATGATGATAATAAGGATGATGATAATGACGACGAAAAGTCTTTGAATTTTCACTTTTAGCAACAATAAAATTCCTTTGGTATGCAGATGAAAATTACTCCAAACACAGCTGTATCTCGACCGTTTTCAGCTCACAAATTAAGGTTACGTAATGTAGCGAAATCTGTGAAAACAATCGCTAAATTCAGTAAGATTTTACTCCTATGATAATAAATAAACCCGCCCTCGGTTGTTTGCCTATCTGCTTAGCTTCTGCTGGAGCTCATCACCTTTTGGCCAGGTCGCACGTCGCAAGTTCCATTTGGTTGGCAAAGGCGCCGGTTGCTTGGGTGGGCCCTTTCGAGGCTAGGGGCCCGGCTCCGCTCCTCCCCGGTTGTAGCTGATAGGAGCGACGCC
Source organism: Oreohelix idahoensis (assembly GCA_024509875.1). Lineage (NCBI taxonomy): Eukaryota > Metazoa > Mollusca > Gastropoda > Stylommatophora > Oreohelicidae > Oreohelix > Oreohelix idahoensis. Next base: position 54,423 of record JAMPIV010012234.1, on the reverse strand, counting down.
ATGACGTAAGTCGAGATTGTCGCATGACTCCATACCGCAAAAGCGTGTGTGTCCTAATTTTTCCCGGTGTCTGCGCCGTAGCTAACACACTCCGTCTTCGGCAGGCCGGGTTGTGTTTGTTGTTCAGGGTTGTCTCCCATAGCCTTTCCATCTCCCGGTGGTAGCTGCAAGGTAGCAGATTGGTTTGTTTACCGAGGTTTACCTTCCCCGTGGCTAGAGCTTATAGCGGCTCTTACTCGCTTGATGCACCCGTCATAGGACATATGGGGGATTTCAGTGGGGGTATCAGTGCCACCTGTTACCCCTCCCCGTCCTGCTGGGAGGACATCGCCGTTTGGTCCGCGACTGCTTATTCGTCCAGCAACGCTGACTTAATTCGCAGCTGACACACCATATCTGGAGGTCGTTCCACTATCCGCCACCCGTGGACGCGCCTGGTTGGGGTCGGTCGCCCCTTTGCCAGGCTTGAGACTAATAATTAACGATCTGCCAGAACTGTGACACCAAAATACCGTCTGAATTAACGTAATATTTTAACTTTAACGCCACTAATTGTAGCAATCCGGACAATTTCCCGATCTGCGGCACGAAACTGCGGCAAGTACCGTATTAACGCAAATACTAACACCGCCTCGCAAAACCCCTCTTCGCTCAACACGCGGGTCTCGTACTATATCCACGCTGTTGGACACGCCATAATATATATACACACACACAGTGTATTTCAGGCTAAAAAATTAACTATAAGGTAACGTACAGAAAACGCGTGTCGAAATTTTGTGACGTACTATAAAAGCGCTGTTTCGTTCTGAATGAGAACGGCAGTTAAGAAAAAAGAAACAAATTACGATGTAACGTGGAAATTAAAAAAAATATATATATAGTAAGAGAGAGGGGGTCGTGTCACTAGTTCGTTGTTTACAGAAATTTGAATTTGAACCAAAAGCAAAGCATATAAGGTTAGATAGTAGGAAAACGATAATAGTAAATATAATGAATAAACGTATAATAATGTAACCACTGTGTGACAGACAGCAAACAGGATCACAAATTACTTGTCAGAATTATAAACTAGTAGTAAATAAAGGAGATATTGACAGCAGACAGATGGACGAACAGATTACTTCTTTCTCAGCTTGACAGATACTGGGGAAGGGTAGGGTAGTCCAAGATTTGAAAATTTGAGTTCAGTTTGAAAATAAGACGCTAGAAAGCCAAACAGGTCCTGATTGGCTGGAGTCAAATATACTATGAGGGTGATAAAAATCATTGGGGAAAGGCGTTCGTCGCCACGTTAGAAAATTGTTTCTACAATAAAGTTGTGTTAAAAGCAAGATCATAGTACGTTCTTGGATTTGCTGATCTGCACCAGCAAGCGATCTGGATTTGACCATATATATCGCAATTAACCTTATTAGTAGGAAATTTTCATTTGATGCGGTAAGAAATAAAACCTTTGTATCATTATTATGATTATTAAGATGTATGTATTATTGAATATGTATGAAATTTATGTGGGGAAAAGATTATCTAGAGTGAAGCCAACATCAAACTTTGTGTTGTTTCACAGAGTTGTTAAGAAATATAGTAACAGGTTGTAGAAAAGCCCGACAGGTTTTCTGACACTTTGGGAGAAAATAAAATTAAATGGAAAGGGGAAAATTGTTGAACAGTATTGTGACATAAGACCAGGAAAACCACTGGCCGTCTTCTTCAGCAAGTCACCGTCTTTGTACATGACTTGGTATTATTAACTTAAAATGTTTCCTTTGTCAAGGAAAGTGTCAAACTGTAGTTTGAAGTTTATTTGACTATGAATGGGGTAACAAACCAATTGAGAACGTTAACTAATTGTGTAGTTACCATGCTGAATCTGAATGAATTGAAAATGTTTAGTTAGGGAAAGAGAGTATATCAGAGGGTGATGTAGGACGCATTTATATTGTTCCAGGGTTTCATCGATGACTCGAAGTGAGCCCAGGTCAACTGAGATCTGTATATTTCTGCATCCTAAAGAAGTGAGGCAGTATCAACTGTGTGCCTCCTTGTATTTCAAGATCAGAAGCCTGACTTGTTATTGGGAGCTGGTGATGTGACTATACTTCATCCTGCACATCAGAAGCCACAAAGTTAAGCCAGTGTCTGCAGGCATTTGATAGATCAAACCAAAAATTACTCTCATTTCCCAAGTGTTTAATAAATATTCAGATTGTGATGAACTCAAACGTTCTTCCTAACAGTACCCATTCATAGGAGCTATAGTACAGTGACATTGTCCCAGATTGACACATGTAATTAAATTTGTGAACAATAATATATAGTTATAAATTGAATCATTTTGATGTAAATATTTTGATTGATCATTTTGAATTTCAATTCCAGTATACACAAAATTGTGATACTGGAACAATAAATTGTAAAAAAATAATTCACATTTTAAACTTAACTCTGGGTGTTGTTAAATACTTTTCATATAGGCCTTAGTTGTATTTTTTGTCATTTTATTACAACACACTTTACATTACCCTAGACATTAGACGTAGCTATCAGACATACTAGTCAAGAATAAGCCTGAATGAGATCATAAGGTGGTAGCAGAAAGGCACCCTGAAACTCACCCTAATAATTGTAATACTCAGGGGCCTTCACAGCTGACCTCATTCAGTACAATATAAATATATAACAACAAGTCATAACATCTAAATCCACCACACGTAACTAGCTCCTTTTGTGTTTAATAAAAGTTTGCTTCGATTTGGCAAGACGCGCCACGTTCAATCTAGGCACAAGGTTTATCGGTTACGTTAGAGTGCATGTCCAAAAAAATAGACCTTTTGGCCTGGTTTAGATGAATTAATTAAGCTCGCTCTTCGTTTAGCTCACACACGAGACAATATTAAACTCGCATATTAACTCTTAAAGGACGAGAAGCCAGTAATCACGGCCAATTTTTCCAGGCACTAGTGACTTGAGGCCAGTTTTTAGTGCCGATGTATTTGAACTAAATTTTTGTTTTAACCCAATTATATATAATATATAAAAACCCTCATTCCGTTCCCTTTACACGTATGTATAATTTTACCATATTTTGAAAAAAATCTTAAAAACAGCCGACGATTAAACATTAAAACTATATGAAAACAAAGCCACAGAAAATCACATAGGTCAAACATGGAAAAAGCGAAACGTCAATTAAGAGTTAAATGTAACAGCTTACCTGTCCGAAAACATTCAGCTGTCTAAGTATCAGATAACTATCAGGAATACTTTATTTTGTGTTATGTAATGTTTTGCTTGCCAGCAACGATGTTTTATTTCCTGAGGAAAATCATTTAACGTATTTTAAAAATCGAATTCACAGTGCGATTATTTATTACCAGATCCTGTTTCTAATGAATGCGACGGTGCCTTATAAGCAGTCCTCGTGTTGAGTCGAAAAGGTCACTGGGTACAATATTTATAACGCAAGATTGGGACTGTCCAGTTATTTATCAATTGGGGATTCCCCAAAAAGTAACATTGTAACAATATACCGGTATTACAAAGTACAGCGCAGCTTGTTTTAGAACCCCCCCCCCCCCCCCCCCCACCCCCCCCCACCCAAACACACACACACTCACATAAAATAGTTAGGGTATAAGTATTTCCATTGCAGTAACTGCCGTAGAGGAGTTAAAGTCTCAAGAGATTTCACCAGTACTGAATCTCAGCTTTGTGAGGTAAGGGGTGATCAGTTCCCTTCCTCGTTGTCTTTGCCTTCCCTAACTCTAGAGCGGAGTCAGGTGACACATAAGGAAGGGAAACCCGAGGCCTGTAAACAGTAAATTAATATTAGACAAACATAAAGGTATGTTTTCAGGCGCTCGTAAGAAATAAAGAAGTAGAACACCAGACAACAGAAAAACAACAGACGCGAGTGGCTTACCCAGGGTTCAAACCCCGTACCTTCCGTACGACAACACCGCCTAGCCATACAAGCGAATCACACTATCCTCCCGGCCAGCTAGGCATCCCTAAAAAAGATGCTTTACTGACCGGTCATTAGTGCGAAACACAAGACAACACCGGAAGTCCACAATGGGCAATTCAGCCTATTAATGACGCAATCACTTCTGTTGTTCCCCTATTCTACAGTACGTGTCAGTCCACACAAGACAAAGACCTTGATACTGTGTCCAGTAAATGATAGAAGACTTAAGAACAGTAGTATAGAACAGAGGGTAGGTTTATGGTATTGTATAAACATTAATGACACATAAGGAAGGGAAACCCGAGGCCTGTAAACAGTAAATTAATATTAGACAAACATAAAGGTATGTTTTCAGGCGCTCGTAAGAAATAAAGAAGTAGAACACCAGACAACAGAAAAACAACAGACGCGAGTGGCTTACCCAGGGTTCGAACCCCGTACCTTCCGTACGACAACACCGCCTAGCCATACAAGCGAATCACACTATCCTCCCGTGAACTTCCGGTGTTGTCTTGTGTTTCGCACTAATGACCGGTCAGTAAAGCATCTTTTTTAGGGATGCCTAGCTGGCCGGGAGGATAGTGTGATTCGCTTGTATGGCTAGGCGGTGTTGTCGTACGGAAGGTACGGGGTTCGAACCCCGGGTAAGCCACTCGCGTCTGTTGTTTTTCTGTTGTCTGGTGTTCTACTTCTTTATTTCTTACGAGCCCCTGAAAACATACCTTTATGTTTGTCTAATATTAATTTACTGTTTACAGGCCTCGGGTTTCCCTTCCTTATGTGTCATTAATGTTTATACAATACCAGAAACCTACCCTCTGTTCTATACTACTGTTCTTAAGTCTTCTATCATTTACTGGACACAGTATCAAGGTCTTTGTCTTGTGTGGACTGACACGTACTGTAGAATAGGGGAACAACAGAAGTGATTGCGTCATTAATAGGCTGAATTGCCCATTGTGGACTTCCGGTGTTGTCTTGTGTTTCACACTAATGACCGGTCAGTAAAGCATCTTTTTTAGGGATGCCTAGCTGGCCGGGAGGATAGTGTGATTCGCTTTATGGCTAGGCGGTGTTGTCGTACGGAAGGTACGGGGTTCGAACCCTGGGTAAGCCACTCGCGTCTGTTGTTTTTCTGTTGTCTGCTGTTCTACTTATTTATTTCTTACGAGCTCCTGAAAACATACTTTTATGTTTGTCTAATATTAATTAGCGGAGTCAGGTACCAACTTTTACGGATGAGCAGACTGGATCGTGCCGCAACCTGGTATCAAACCCAGTCGTGTTGCCTTGAGAACACTTGCTTCTAAAAAATTCATAATAATTTGTTTAATTATGTGCCACCTTGCAATACAATACGATGAAAAAGTGTATTTTTAATTACCAGTATTTTAACTGAAAATAAAAACACTAGCATGTTGGGTTAGTTTTTTATTTTAAATAAAATTTTGCCTCGTCTTGGCGAGGCACTCCGATCAACCAAGACACAGGGTCCGGCGGTTATATTAGGGCGCATGTCCAAATATAAAAGACCTTGTGATCTGCATTATAGGGTGTTTATAAAGTCGCTGTGCAGTGAATGTGAAAAATATTTTAGAAATCACGTCACGAATGATGCAAATTTACGTCATGACATTCTGTGTTCCACAATCCCGTGTGCAGCATTACACAACAAGACGTTGTTATATTCACAGTTTCATTGCTGAAAGGAAATGGTGTTAGCCATTGAAAACAGGGTATTTTTGGTGGAACATGTCTTTCGTAATGGTGGCAAATATACTGAAGAAGTAATTCGACAATTTGTGCTGAAATTTCCAGACTCACAAGTCCCCAACCGCAATTCATAGCCCACCTTACAGAGCGGGAAATTAGAGAAGCCTGGTTTCAGCAGGATGGGGCAACAGCACACACAGCAGCAACATCACTTAATTATTTAGAAGGCATATTTGCAAATCGCATTATTTCACGTGAAATCTGACCTGCTCGTTCATCAGACCTAACTCATCCTGACTATTATCTGTGGGGTGCACTGAAAGGAAAAGTTTATGAAAATAATCCGCAAACAGTTAATGACCTAAAGGCGTCACCCAGATCCAGCAAATATCACCGGCCATTATCCGGAAGGTTTTCGAAAATATAAAGAGGCGAGTCAACACATGTCTTGAGGCCCGTGGTGGACATTTTCAACACATGCTGTAGACACAACTTCATCGTGTTAACAGCCACTTTACCGAATACAAGCCAGCTAAGAGCAGTAGTGTTTAGATAAATAATAAAATCTACGTTACAATTTTATGGGCGTCTTTACAACCCCATTGAAAACCACATTTCTGGTGACGTAGTCTCGCCCGAGCGTAAATTTCACTGCACAGCGACTTTATAAACACCCTGTACATATATTAGGTTACGGGTAGTCTATTGGATAGAATGTAGGTTTTTCTGTACAAAATAATTCTTGAACACTGTATAATTCGATTACAGAGTTGCATTATTTTCTCTGTGGGTGTAGCAACGTTAAGGCATGTTTGCATACAATGCTACGATACCGGGTGCACGTCTTCAGTGGGCATATCCGTTTGCGTCATCAACTTACTAGTGTTTTCACTTATGCAAACCAAATCCTGAAATGTTAACATATGGAGGTCGTCAACATGTGTTTACATATACCTTGGCAGCAATACATACACTTTTGAAGGAACAGACAAGGATATCACAATAAGAATAGAACAGGCTAGAATACATTACTGCTTTGGGAAATGTATGGAGATCAAAATAAATCGTCCAACACAAATATCAGAATTTTCAATTCAAATGCAAAGTCAGTCTTAATGTATGGCTTCGAAACATGGAGAAAAACAAAAACAACAATAAAAAAGCTACAGACCTTCATGGATGAATGCTTGCGTAGAATAGAAGGATTAAAGTGGTGTGACAAGATCACTAATATGGAACTGATGACAAGAGTCAGACAAGCCCCAGTGGAACGGGAGATGAGAGGGGGCGCCAGAGATGAATATTAATTGCACTATCAAAACACTTTATACATTAACACGTGAATGTCCGTAGTAAAAGTTTCTGTTTAATCATCTCAGTTATATGGTTCTTCTTATTCTTGGTTTTCTTGGTTGCATGATTGTGTTTAGTTAAAACATTTACTCAACTGGCATGTTCTGTGGTGTGGGTGTCTTTCCACGTCGGTATTCCTGGACTCTGAGGACACAATGCTTGTTCCAGGTGACAACGTGGGTTTACGTAAGACAGTTTACACTCCGTAGTGGTTCTCTCTCATTACAACGATCTGACCTGCAACATAGATGGAGAGATGTTGGTACTTGGTTTTGACATCCAAGACGCCCATCCAATACTGCTTGCAACATTTTTAAAAAATAAAATTTTGCCTCGTTCTGGCGAGGCGCGTCCCGTTCAACCTAGCAGGTTATATTAGGGCACATGTCCAAATATAAACTACTGAGTTTCAGCATCCTCATTTATAGACCACACGGTCATGAAGTCAAGGAATTAGTCAAACTGGGGTACGTCATACATATACAATTGTCTTCCTGAAAATACATACAGAAAAAGAGAAGATGCACACCATGTGCATACAAACAGTAATAAAGCCCTGGGAAGAAAAAAAATTATTAGCGCTGAGAAAGATTTTGAGTTGCATGATTGAGGATGCCATCGTCCTTTAGGAAATCATACAATTAATATAAATCATCTTCATTCAGGACCAAAAGCAGAACCTTTAGATACAAAATCAGGTTAAGTCTAGCATGGATTTTCAATAACATCATGATTCACATAACATCATAGTGTGTGATGTTTTAACGATAATATACATGTATATATTTAGTATATGGTGTCGTGAAATATTCTAATCCACATATATAAATTATCAGGTAAATATAAAGCCTAACAAATAAATTCTAATAAAGAAAAGAGCAATGGTAAAATAACAGTGCTGTCACAAAGAATGTACTCGAAATCCCCCTTTGTTTTATGCTTCGTCTGCAAATTGTAACGCTTTCACGTTGATAGTAAAAGCCTACTGTATTATTACCCGCTTTCTTCAATGAAACGTGTGCTGTATTTCTTGGAAAAAACAGTGAGATACGCAAGCTGAACAATGACCTAATTTTAATATTTCATTCATTCCATTTTATACACGGCGTAACTAAAGACAGATGGACTAAAGGATAGAGAGAAGGGAGAGGCATAAAGCCGAACACGTGCAACACTAAACACGCGTCGCGCGATACACAATTACTACTATCACGCGTGTAAGGCCACATGCACTAACTTTTTCGGACGGACAGTGATAAATTCACTACCCTTCCCAGAGTTAGGTTTTTAAATCCTGAAAAACTCTTATTAGAAAAGATAACATTAGATGGGTTTACGTTTGAAAACATTACAGTACCCAGACAGCACATCTTCGAAACAGGAGGTAGAAGGAATTGCATATTTTGAACGCAGCCACTTAGCTCTTTTAAATTTGTATGTTTGGGTTCCTTAGGGCTTGCTGACAAAGAATATGTAAAACGTTACGCAAATAGTCTAGGAATTAACAAGTTATAACCAAAATAAAATAGTGGGGATGCCTGACAGCATGAAATCATTTCTGCTCATAAAATTTTTTTATAACGTGTTTAAAAAAACCGTGCGTACGGAAATAGCCTACCATGTAAACTCCAAATTGATTGGAGCGCAACAAATATAAGACTAAACACGATTGGTCGGACTATAAATACTATATTTGGTTGTTAGGGGAGACGTAGGAAGGTAAAATTTTTTCAAACACTTGTCGAAACGTGGCTCCATTGGCCAGACTCGCTGATATAATCACTTAGGAGCGTTAGTTCGAGACCACTAGTTCAAATAAGCTTGATAAAGCAACAGTGCGTTGAAGCCAGCTCATATTTTGCTAAATAAAGCCTGGAACCTAAGCAGATGGGAATTTGTGCCAGTGTTTGTGCCAGAATTCATTGCTAGTCAACGTATCTGTGTTTATTCTATGAATTGTGGTAAGCTTGAAACATTCAGTATCTTTTAATGAAAATTGAATGTGAATTGTTAATTTATGCCTGTATATATGTGTAGTTCAGTAGCAAACATGATGTAAAGCCTATAATGCTCCAGCCTGAACAGAAGGTGTCGGAGGAAAGTAAAACGGCATGGAATGGCCAAACAGTACACTGACACCTAGATGATTGACTAGAAAGAAATAATGCTGGAAGTGCAGAGGCGTAGTAACCATTAAGGAGGTTAATACTGGTATAAAGTATTTCAGATGAAGCTGACAGTTGGCCTAACGCTCTGAACTCAATGTTTGTGATGTATTGTGCTCAGTGTAAAAAGAGAGTATAAATTAGTTATGACGTAGAAGGTACATCCTTCTTGTTTTCAGGGACCGTGGTCTTGATGGTATTGAGCAGCACCTGGTCAGAGCTTTGCTGAATCCAGAGTCGGACAGCATACTCCTTGGTCCATTTAGCTATCAGTGAGGTGTCTCCAGAGCCCAGGGGAGAAATCGAGCAGAGGAGTCTTTTCCTGTCGCCATCACGCAAGATAAGCTGATGTGGCCAGCTGAGCTCAAAATTATGTACCCCCATCTTAAAATAACATTGTAACATAAACTTAAGAGGGGAAGTAAATTGTTTTAATATCAGGAACTGAGAACATCTCCAATACTAGTTCCAATAAAGACAAACTATTGAAGTCATGATGACAAATACCAACAGAGCTTGAACAAAACAAAACCAGTATTACCTCATATTACTACTACACAACTGACACACATAGGATACTTTTAATAATATATGTCACTACAATATTCATATTGATAAATTCTGTACATATAACTTGTAAGTAAAATTGATTGTGATTCCTGGTTCCCTTTGTATTTGAATCAGGACACATATTTATTCATAACAGCAATGAATACATATTGTTATTTGAAAAGTTATCAGTGACTCCTTTAAGATATCCTTTAGAGTGTTATATGTATGTGAGTGTCACAGTGTTGTCAAGTGTGGTGGAATAAATTAAATTGTTTATCTGTCTGTTGTTGTTATGACTTACACTTCATCATACACATACCCTAGACATACAACGTAGTCATCACACTATTCCAGAATAATTCTGACTGAGGTATACATATGTGGCAGCAAGTAAGGTTATATATAATACACTACTCTTATTAGATATATATATACCTTCACAGCTGATCTCAGTCAGTACACTAAGTCCCCTATACATATTTATAACATCCCACTTCACCACATATGGGCATATGAACATACCCTCAGACACAAGTATCACGCTGACGATAGATGTAAAGAAACTAGCTTGCTCACAATGGCGGTCTTCTTCTTGCTAGTACAGTATCACACAATGGATCCTTACGATACTATCAATAAGATCTCAGCTCTCTCGTAATACAGGCAGCTGCTCGTCGACTGACTTTTTGAAGAGTGTGTCCGAATATTTTAAAAAAAAAATGTTGCCTCGTTTTGGCGATGCGCGTCTCGTTCAACCTAGTCGGTTACATTAGGGCGCATGTCCATATATAAAAGACCTTTAGATCTGATAACTACCGTTTCTTTCAATTTTTTGTATGTGTGTCCGATTCGTTCGTTCGTTCGTTCGTTTGTCTACTATGTTGCTGTTATACCCTGTTCAACCTGAAAGTTGGTTATAATTGGGGTATATATTGCGTTTAGTTTTTTTTCGGTGCTAGCCGGTTGTTAGTCCTGAAAAGGACTGGTCCTAAAAAGGACCACTTGCTGACTGTCTGTTACCTCTTCGCTGCTTGTCTGTCGTGGCGTGTTCATGGTGTTCATTTCCTGCCTTTCTATCTGGCTTGTGTCGTTTTGTTAGTTTTTGCTTTCCTAGTTTCTGTTTCTCTTGTCTTCCTGCTTTCCTGTATCTGTAGTAGTGCTTTTTCTATTATTGCTGGTAGAAGTTTTTCAAGTGTTTCTTCGATGACTTCTTCGTCTGATTGCTCGTTTGTTTTGGTCGCTCTTGTGTTTGATGTCATTTCCTCAATGGCTCTTCGCTCTGTTTCGATTCTCTTGAGCATTATTGAGTTTTCCTCCTTCAGTTTTATCAGCCTCTTTACATCTGCTTCTATCTGCTGCTGAATGCTTTTCATGTCTTTCATCATTTCTCTGACATTCTGTATATCTATTACGTCTTCACCGCTGTCCTTTTCGTCTTCGGGAGCCTGCTTGCTTCTGTTTTCGATTTGGAGTTTCATTTTCAATTGTTTGACTTCAGCGGTCAGCTGGTGCAACTGTCGTTTGTCAATCGTGCGTTGTTTTTCTGCAACATCCGCAGCCACTCTGTGTTTTGCCTCCTTGAAGGTGATGTTTTTGGAAACCGCTTCCTTCAGGATGCTCTTTGTTTCCTGGAACATCGGGCAGCCTCGGTATCTAGCCCCGTGGTTTCCGAGGCAGTTTGCACAGGTGCGGTTTGAGTTTATTGCTTTGTAGTTGTGGTCCTCCTTCGCCTTGGGACAGTCGCGATATAGGTGGCCACCCGCACAATATCGACAGACTGCATCTCTCCTGCACGTTTTCTTTGTGTGTGAGAACTGCTGGCAGTTGGAGCACTGCATCACAGGAGGGATATATGCCTCTGTCCTCTTTGATATCTCTTTGAGTGTCAGTCTTTCAGGTCTTGTCACTCCTTCAACAGTAACTACCACCAGATTGGTATCTTTTCCATTCCATGTCCTTAACCTCTCGACCTGTATGACCTGGGCACCTGTGTTTTCAGTCTGTAGGCAACCCTGGACTTCGCTAGCGGACCATCTTGTATCCACCTCTCTTAGCACCAATTTCTTTGTTGTCTTGCTGGTCTCCATCATTACTTTTATCTGGTGAGGCAACATGAATTCTTTCGGTCCGGTCTCCAGTTCTGTCATCAGTGAAGTTGTCTTATCCGTGTTGTTGAGCGAAAGCACGACTCCCTTTTCGTGCCTCCGTACCTTAGAGATGCTTCTCCTGCCTGTTATTGTCTCTAGGATGCTGATCACTTTGTCATCTGGTAGGGCCCTGAGTGAGGCATCACCTCCAGATATCTGTGTGATCTTAACAATCCTCTCCTGTAGTGCCTTGTGACAACCGGCATTGCTTGGTTTGCGCAGGTGACACGCTCTGATTTCCGTCTGCGTTAGAGTGTGTGGTGTGTAGGACGGTCTCACGTTCTGTTTTGTTGACTCCTGATCACGTTCTGTAGTTGTTGTCGGATCACTACACACTGGAGCCTCTACTATGACGTCTTGCTTTAGGGGTTTTGTTATCGTCTTCGGAGTTTGGAGCATCTTTTCTTGGGTAGCCACAGCTGTCAACTCGGCATCGTGTGGTGGTTTCGTCGGTGTTTGGTGTAGCTTCTCTGTGGTAGACAGGGTTTCTGCTGGCGATTTGGGTATGTGCGGTGGTGGCCCCATAGTTCTAAGCTCCTGTCTTCTTTTCTCTCTTCTTTCCTGCATCTGCTTTATCTGTTGTAACGCTCTCATCATTTCTTCACGTTCTGGGTCTTCATCATCTGGGCCAAGGACGTTTGCTTCTCCCTTTCCTGTATTCTTTCCATCATCTGCTCCAGCTGTTGTACCGCTCTCAATATTTCTTCACGTTCTGGGTCTTCATCATCTAGGTCTCTCTCCTCTGCCTCGCAAGGAGTCGGGCCACTCAGAGTTGTTGAAGGACCGGTCCCGGCCCGAGTACTTGTGGCAGTCTTGCTGTCTGGCTGTCTGTCTCTGTTGATTGTGGTTTCGTTATTCCCCTGGCTGTTCAGCGCTGGTTGGCTGGTGTAGACCTTCCTCCTTTTAACGTGTGGTTTATTTCTGCCCATTTTGACGATAATGCGATCTTTTTCTCGAATAGTGGCGTCCTGAGAAGGACGGTGGTAGTATCGTTGGTGCCTATGTGGTGAGAAAAAAAGGTGTGTCCGATTCGAATATCAGCGCTCTTTTTATAGCAGGCTACCGGAAGACATGCGCAAAACCCATCTTCCTTGCCTCACTTTTTCCGGACATCGGATCGATTTGTGTTAGTTTTTCAGCGAAACTTACATTATCTCCAATATAAAATCCTGTAGTGATTCCAAACTGTATTCCATGGATTTATTAGTAATTCTAGTTTATATGGTGAAAATTTGATCCGATTCCAAGCTATCTTTAATGAGATGATACAAATAAACAAGTGTGCTAGTTTCTCGTTAACAAAGGCATTTAAGAAAATATGCGATTGTCCATCGGATTTTCCCGTAACTGCTGTGTTTGTTCGATACTGAAAGGGAAGTAAGTTATAAATCAACAGAGAATTTCGCCAATATCATGACAATTATATCAAATGTTGTTGGATCCAACGGATCAAAAATATAGAAGGAGTGGGGAAAAGATCAGAGATAAAGGCTGTTGACTAAGAAGGAGGAAGTAATTAATTACTGTCATCCTACTACGAGCTTCAACCGGGTAGCGGGCGGATGTTTGGACGCCCCCTTGATGTAGAAGTTAGCTGTGAATACTGAATAAGCAGCCGTGGACCAAAACAGACGGTTGTCAATGAGGACGAAATGGGATAGTTGTGAGGGACGGCCATCAGTATAAATCACCTCTAAAACTTTATAACGCGATAGACGGGGAGATGGAGGTGTTACGGTATATGATATTAACGCCGTCTGCTAAAGGTTACCAGACGTGCAATTGTAAAGGTTAAGACATTTAATATATTGCGATAGATGTTTCAGTTACTGAACGCTCTATACACGATCGATTATGACGTGTATAGCGTTGTTTAGGACACAGTCGGTAACTAAGAAACGCTACCCTTTGTTACTTGACCGCCAAGCTGAATAGCTGCGTTTTTCCTAACCTTCCAATTCAATGGCAGGATATAGCCATTTTATGTGCATTTTTGATGGATCAGGGTCAGTCCTAGAACTCTACATGAGAGGGAAATTATTGGAGGTTAGTATTTAACTAGAATCCTCAGAAGGATGAGAATAATCGTCAAATTCGTATGAATATATTCAGACTCGCAGTCTCACTGTCGGCAGGTAGCCATGTCTATCTGCTCGTGCATATAGCTGTGATGTTCTGACGACAATACTGCATTGTATCCTTCAACGGACATTGACACATAACCAGCAGTCTACGTTGTTGATTAATTTATGCATTACTTCTATGGACTTATGCTCTACCCCTATTGAATTGATCATCGTGTATGTACAACTGTGAATTAAATGTATGGACTCAATGAAATGACTTATCAAATCAATCGTATTCCAAGGTTCAAGTATTGTTTGGAATCTTCCACCCCCGCATTCGCTTAATCTTCCATCAAGGGCACGATGCATTATCACTGAGTGAAAACCCTAACATATCAAAGAAAAAACAATGGCCAGAAATTTATAAATTGTTTTATTCATATCACATGGAACATTGTTCATAGCAAACCACTCCACCCTTGCAACAGGAGGCGACTTAACCCCCCCCTCCCCCAACTGCCTTGTGGATAAGACTTTTAAGTCAAAGGCTATCAGAGCCTCCTCTACACAAACCGATTGAAGGCTATTGGAAACCACGTCATACTCATTGTACAGTTATGAGTCCAAACAACAACCTTAAAAAAGATTGACTTTAATGGGTGATACAGACGAACCATCTCATCCGGCAGGGAGCACATTGTGCTGCAGGTGATACTCGGCCGTCATCAAGTTCCTGTCAGAAATTCTGACCATTGCGCAACGGAAGATTATAAATCATATTGGGAGGGAGCAATCCGAGTTTATGGGCATGCTACGAGAAGCAGAAACCTTTAATATATGGTGATAAAAGGAAACATTTATAGAAAAAGGGGTAGAAGAAGGACGACACAGAGAGAAGTTACTAGACAGTTTTATATCTTGGCATGGAAAGAAGTCAACATAATTGATCATCAATACTGAAGACAAGCAGATCTGGGCAGAAATGATCCCCATTGTCACCAGACACAGTACTTGAGGAATAAGAAAAATAATCAGTTGAAGTCTTTTTACTTGTCACTCCAGTTTTCTCCTCGTAGAGCTTAAGGCTACAACTGTTAATGACAACTTATTTTTATTATGAGCCGTTTTCGGTAGCTCCGCCCATGAGATTCCGGTTGCTTTTGCCTTCCTCTTCCAGTGTTATTTTAATGTACTTTTTGGCCTTCTCACGCTTCTCTTCCCTTGTTGGCACCAGTCAAAGACACGTCGTGCTATAGAAGCTCATATCATGTGTCATATCAATTTCCACTTCTTGTCTTTGAACACTACCTATTTTCGTTGTGCTTTGTTCTATTTCTACGAGTCTGTATTAGTTATTACTTCTGCCAATTTGATACAGAGGATACGACCGAGACACCTGTTGACCAATGACTGGAGTTTGTAACCTGCCAGGTTTCTGATTCATAGAGTAGGCCACACTTTACTTTTGTGCTGTGTAGTCTAATTTTATTTTCATGAGGCGAGAGCTGCTCACTTCCATACTGGTTTCCCAGACGAATTTTCAAGAACAATAAATACCTAACGCATAAATTGCTAAACGCGCACTAATTTAAACTTACGTAAAAGAAATCAGGACAGAAAAGTTATAAGACTACAGCTGGTATTTTACAAGCAGTAAAAATACCTTCCCAATGTCCCGATATGAAACGCTGCGGGAAAAACACGAACGGAATAAGCATACAGAAACATGGAAGACAGATCCACAACAAGGACACACAACAGAGGGGAATCCTGAAGTGAATCAGTACTAGTCAAAATGGGAAAATTCTGCAGACGTGGTATGCTCCAATGGTGGATTTCGCAAAAGAGGAAGAAGAATATCGTTGAACTAAAGCTTATGAATTAAGTTCTGAAACTAAAGATTATTTGCTCAGGTCTTTGCGTACGTGCTCAAATTCACATGTGCATTTTAAGTAACTAGTTAAAAACTGAGAGTATATTTAAGGTCCTCGATCCACGTCCCTTCGGGAATTTCTTAAACAGTGTCTACCTTTCTTCATGAAGTTTTCAAACCGTTTTATTTTGTGGTTTTCTATGTTGCGGTAGAACAATGGTTAGTGCACTGGCTTCATAGCTTGGTGGTCCAGTTGAGGTAGGATTTTTTAGACCGCAAACGGCTCCAGGGTCGACCCAGCCTCATGAATTGACTACTAGTGCAACTTCTGGGAAGTTTAAGGCGGCCTACGTGCTGCTGACCATATCACCCCTAGCGTGTCGATGGTCAAAAAAATAAGGGCCTAACACCATATTCCCAATATGCCTCAATGGGCGTGTAACGGGATCCTTTACCTTTACGTTTTTTTCTATATTGCTGATGTATGATCAGATATGGGCTTAGGGCAGGGCGCGAGGTGACTGCCCTGGTCGCTAAGGACATGGCACTGACGCGGACGTGAAGAAAAGTTCCCTTTTCGTCCAGAAGCTCGACAATGTAAATCTTTTTTTTTTTTTTTTTAGTACGAAAACGCTAAAACCAAAGAGTGACACGTTTTTGACATTATATTTTAAGTTGTTATCGTGTTTTTTGTTTTGTAAGTATTAACTATCTTAAACTGATCTGCTACTGTATTCATTTTTCCAGTGGGTTAACTTTCTCAGCTCTAAGTATAGCGGAGGAGGCGCATATCAAACTGAACGCCCTGAGGCCGGTCCTGTGTATGATGTATGTTATCGACCAATTTCAAATTGTCTTATTTTCTTCTGTCATTAATGGTAGCTTTAGGACGTTTTTTCGTCGGGCATTAATACCAAAACCAAATCTTCTTTTTATGTACTTTAAATAGTAGCCATGTTTGACACCAGTAGTAAAGAGCTAATGTGAAATATGCTATTTATAGCTGTTGTCTTCTATCGACGGATATTTATGCGTGTTTCAATCAGTCAATGTTCTTTAGATCCACAAGGAGCATGGCCTTCTACAAACACCTGCCAAGTCCTCCTGTCACGTGCCAGCAGCTCACATCCTTTCCACTTCTTCATCGTCATTGTTACTTCAGTCTTCAGTTCTCTTCTCCGTGTGTTTTTCAGTCTAGCTCTGCCTGGTCTTTCCCTGGGGATTCCAGAACAAAGACGGCTTTCTAATGCTATCAACAGGTTTCCTCAGTGTGTGTCCTATCCATCGCCAGCGCCTTCTTCTCGTCTCTTGTTCCACTGGCGCTTGTCTGGTTCTTGTCATCAGTTCCATAATGGTGACCTTGCCATATTGTTTGTTGAGGTTTTTGTGGTAAAAATTTTTGTTACACGATGGGGTAATCAGCCCCATGCCCAACCCTCCTTAGTAGCTGTCGTAGATTTTTGATAGGGGGATTAAGACTTGGGTTGGTCCCTTCTGATTAGATTTGAATACGTGATAGCCACAGTGAGAGATAATAACAGAAATAGATTTCCACGAGTGAGATGGTAGAATCAATAGAGGCTGTCCCTGAGAACTCGAGAATCTTCTCTCTTTCTCAGCCTATCTTCTACAACAGATTTAGAGGAGTCAGACAGTCTAGTGACAACATATATTAATATATATGAACGTACCACTCACGTGCACGCACACAAGTGACGACAGTTAGACGCACAGACGGGGGAAAAACTATAACAGTGATTTTACAGATAATTTGGAACGAGCTGACCAACGCGCTGATTAAGTTCAAGAGAAATTATAATTATCATCTAAAATTTCATCACAACACACAAAATTACATCAAGAAACATATACACATAGTCATAAAATCAATAAATTTCTACCAGAATGATAGACCCACAGTATGATCTTATCACTCAAGGTATGCCCACAGTCCTGTTAGAAGAAAGTGATAGCCCCAAGGAATCAAGGATACATTAGTGGTAATCTAATGATTTTCCCCTTTTAAAGGTATGAACAGACTTTGATATTAGTATGATCTATCCTAAGGAAAAGTATCTTGTTTGCAACAGAGAACTTGCATAAAGAAATTACAAAGTGGGTGAAATTTGGTATACCATAAAAAAAAAGGAGTCACTCGTTCCTGCTTTCTCTCGGTTCATTCATCAGGGCCCTATCGTGCATTTCTCACTTTCTTACCCTATAACTTGCTGTTGTTCGCCGTCTGGCGCACGTTATGACACAATCTGTTTATCGTTTGATGAAGCGGATACCCAGCTCTGCAGATCTTGGTTTCATCCAATTTGTCCGGGGAGCGTCCTCTTCAAGCGATGATTTTGTTCAGATTTTAAGTTAGTGTCACTTTATCAGCTCAGGTAAGAAATAGTGTAAGCGGGTTCACAGTGTCAGAATCACGAGGTTTCCACTACTTAGGGAAAATGTCAGGCTTGTAACTTTCGATCAAAGGTAACCTTCTTGGTCACACCACAAGTTGACAAAATTTGCGGAACGTTACTGTTTGTAATAGTTTACTTGCCACAAGGGCTGAACTGTACTTAAGTTTTCTCAGGAAGAATAAAATCTGGCGCAACAGGCCCGTTATGTCATTTCACCTTTAAAGTTCTTGTAAAGATTATACACCAAGGATTTTAAGGAAAATGTTTTAGTTCTTCACAGATATTACTCATCAGTACTTAACGCTGGCAAAGTTGGGTCACCCCACTATTCACTGAATAAAGGAAAAAACACATATAAAATAATTATACATACTATGTACTCGTTATAACTTACATTTTAAACTGCAAGCGTACAGCTTGACTTATCATTTAAAACTTCCCGTGAAATAAGTTATATTCATAAAATCAATCATCATGAATTAGGAATACATACGTATCCCGTCAGTACTCACCGATGTAGCATTTCAGTTTTTTTTTTTTTTTTTCTTAACCAGCGGCACTTGGGCTTTCAGCCCTTCGGCCCAATGACATATCATTGCGAGGCTGGGGAACCTGAGGACTTTCCTTCCAACCCGGTCAGGAGCTTTCGCTCCTTCCCATCCACAGAGGGTTTATCACAGGAGCCGTTCAGGCTATTCAGTCAAATTTCCGGCCGTAAACATTTCTTCAAACGCCGACGCCCGGGTTTGAACCATGAACACCTGGTCGCCAGTACAACGCCGAAGCCATTACACCAGCGCGGCTCCCAGCATTTCAGTTATAAGTTAATTTTTAAAATATATTCTCGTCTGATTATTTAGCAGTAAAATCAAATTTATTTATAGCTGCGTGATTTTAAGCTAGAAATATAATTTAT
Source organism: Oreohelix idahoensis (assembly GCA_024509875.1). Taxonomy (NCBI): domain Eukaryota; kingdom Metazoa; phylum Mollusca; class Gastropoda; order Stylommatophora; family Oreohelicidae; genus Oreohelix; species Oreohelix idahoensis. The sequence goes on along the minus strand of JAMPIV010012234.1, from coordinate 35,254 downwards.
TCTGCTTTCCACTGAAACACGTCACTAGAAAATAATACAGACTATATTTTAATTATCTCTGCACAAAAGAACTAGTGAAAATGAAATAGGCGATTAACACTTAGTCACTCACAAAATATTAGATACTTAATATAATATTTACCTCAACACAGAACTACGGTATCACAACGAAACTAAGAGTTTCACTTATAAGTTTAAGTATCTAGAACGAAGTGATCACGTCTACTGCAAATGGAGAACTAGTGAAATCAAGTTTAAAACTCTGATTATATCTATCAAACAGACAAAGAGGTCCCACGTTATTTCGAAAACACGAAACAGCGCCGATCTCTCCCCTTCTTATTAACACTTTCCATAACCAGAAGATCTGCCATAAACTGCCACTTCGCGTCTTGACACCTCACTGCTAACGAAACTGGCCGAGAGTGCCGTGACAGAGGAAATTACCAGACATATGTCTCATTCTGCGCCGTGCAGATGTCGGTTATCACACCTCACGCCGGAGAAACGTTAGTGTCAGGTGAAAATGCTAGCCAAAAGTCTGCTCCTATGTCTGAGATAGATGAATATTCACAGTTTCTCGTCTGACTGACATCTACGTAATAGAATGCGTATCAGTATGAGAAAGAAAAACGGTAAAGTGAGAATGGGAAAGAAAATATTTTTCGCAAATGAACGAATGCGAAAAATACAGGAAAAGGATAAAAGAGCGATAATAAATAGAGGACACGGGTAGAAAAAGAAGAGAATATAGAAAATTTATTGATCATAAAACTCTCTGTGACAGTAGCTTTTTACGACATGCCTTGTAGCGTACAGTGTTACTATTCTTTGCTCCCCTTTCCGGCCCGGTAACACATGGGTGTTATGCGTGTTTGGGCAGTGGAATTGGTTGGTAATCGGGTACCTACTCGCATAATGTCGGCGTCTGTGGCCTAATGGATATGAACGCAGTTTCATAATCCAGATATACCAGGTTCGAAACCTGCTGCAGGCGGTTTGGTAGCAGATCGCTTTGTGTGGATTTTTAACAATGGTATAAGCGACGTACCGTTCAGAAAGCAATGGCAAACTACTGAATGAAAAAAATGGCCTAGAAAAATCACAAACCGCCAATAAAAGCTGGGGTTGATTGCCACGTCCTGTAAAGGATAAGCAACTAACTTTTAACTCGCATAATAACATTTCTTATCCTGTGCTTCAGAAGGTAGTCAACGTTTACATCAGTAGTAAAGTGTTGGTGTGAATTTGTTAGGTATTATCTGTCGCTTTCTGTCCATGAGTAACATATACGTGTGTGGGTAGTGGTGCCAGTTGGTATGTCATTGCATCAGACTTCTGATATCTTTTAATTTATTTTTGGTCACGTCATTCAGTTTTCGCCATCATCAATTAAAACATTTCCTTGAATTTGAACTTGTTGACTTGTTGAATGAGATTATTGTTGATGTGGATGCTGAGTGCTTGAATTTCTGCTGCTCTTAACTGCTGAATTGTTAGTACTAATCTTCATATAATCAAAGGAAGCAATATGAATCGTTTGCCAATAGCCACAGCAAAACAACAACAACAACAACAACGATATTAATTACTTCCAGCCAGAAACTCCTGAAGTTTGACCGCTACAGCTATATGCGAGATCGCTGCTATATCGAAAATGTAACGTAACGCAGTCATGGGCTTCATAATTGGTCAGACTGCTACACAACACTCCCACGTCCTGTTTTTAACTAAGTAATTAACTAAAAAAAAACAAAAAACCTTACCATCCGGACAAAATAGATCACTTCTTAAACCCACACACTAGAATGTTATTATATACCTTAACAAACACATCCGGTTTGTTTTTGATACTAGAGAATAATATCCTGTTTAACTTCTGATAGGTTAAAGTTAGCATGTACTGTATCATGTATAGTGTCTTTAATTTTAGATAGTATATTCAGCGCCAGATTAATGTCTTCTACGGCCATAAGCTGTGTCACGGATCGCCTCCCTTGCTTTGCAGTAGTGGTCCAACGGTGGCCAAAACTAAAGAGTATCTAAACTGGGTCGTCAAAGGTGTCTACCTTCGCACAGGATTACTCTTGGCAGAGTTGTAGATAGAAGTGTAATGAAACTTCTATCCTAAGGGAGTCCTCACAAGATAATTCAGAAGTCAAGAACCATGCGGCATAGGGCTGAGCAATGGTTAACATATATATGTCCGTCGCCTTATGTGAAGGATTTAAGCAATGGTTTATAGCCCGTTCAAGCCCCCAGCTGAGTTAATTCAGCGAATTTCCTCTTATAATGGTATATATATACTGCTCAAAAAAAGTTAAAGGCCACTTTCAATTTTTAGGTCATTTCAACTAAGCTGTTTTTTTTTTAAACTCATTCCCCCCAGGCTGTTTCTGGGTTTTACCCAGGTCCCAAAATGGATGCAATTTTTTCAGACAGGTGAGGTTTTAAAAATAGACAGTGGACGAATACATAAGTTCAGTAGGTACTTGTGTTATACATTTAAATGTGTGAAATTGACTGGAGAATCTTATGAATTGCTTCATATAATTAATTAATATGAATAGGTGTGTGTTATGTCTTGTGAAGTGCAGACTTGATTAAAAAAGTGTTAAAATTTTTTTTTTTAATTGTATACTTAAACTTAAATATTTCAGCTCCCAATTAATGTATGGCAATACAATATTAGGAATGTCAGTGCACATTTAGTTTGAAACATATCTAGAAACTTTTATCACTATCACTTCATAATTGTAATTTTTATGATTTTTTTCTCAAAACCACATATGTTTGTAAAAACAACCAGTCAAAATGTGTGCAATTTTTCTCTTCAGGTTATATTTAAAAAAACAGGTTGTAGATACACATTTTATTTAACTAGGTGTTTATGTTATACATTTAAATGTGTGAAATTGACTGGAGAATCTTATGAATTGATTCATATAATTAATTGATATGAATAGGTGTGTGTTATGTCTTGTGAAGTGTAGACTTGATTTAAAAAATAAAATAAAGTTGTATACTTAAATTTAAATATTTCAGCTCCCAATTAATGTATGGCAATAAAATATTAAGAATTTCAGTGCACATTTAGTTTGAAACAGATCTAGAAACTTTTATCACTATCACTTCATAGATGTAATTTTTATGATTTTTTTTCTCAAAACCACATATGTCTGTAAAAACAACCGCTCAAAATGTGTGCAATTTTTCTCTTCAGGTTATATTTAAAAAACAGGCAGTAGATACACATTTTATTTAACTAGGTGTTTATGTTATACATTTAAATGTGTGAAATTGACTGGAGAATCTTATGAATTGATTCATATAATTAATTGATATGAATAGGTGTGTTATGTCTTGTGAAGTGTAGACTTGATTTTTAAAATGTTTAAAAAATAAAATAAAATTGCATACTTAAACTTAAATATTTCAGCTCCCAATTAATATATGGCAATAAAATATTAAGAATATCAGTGCACATTTAGTTTGAAACATATCTAGAAACTTTTATCACTATCACTTCATAGATGTAATTTTTTTGATTTTTGTTCTCAAAACCACATATGTTTGTAAAAACAACCGCTCAAAATATGTGCAATTTTTCTCTTCAGGTTATATTTAAAAAACAGGCAGTAGATACACATTTTATTTAACTAGGTGTTGATGTTATACATCAACATGTGGGAAATTGACTGAAGAATCTTGTGAAATGCTGTAGATAATTATTTGATCTAGGAAAAGAGTCTGTCATGTTATGTGAAGTGTAGACCTAATCAAAAATAACTGGAAAAAAGATACATAAACTGTACTCACATATTTCAGCTTCAGTTTAATCCATAGCAGAAAAATCTCAGAATATCAGTGCACATCCATTTTGAAACACAACACATTTTACCACAATCACTTCAAATATATAATTTATATGATTTTTTTCCTACACCACAAATTTCTGTAAATACCAAACTATGACTAATATTATTTACACCAACTATATTCTATTTTACATTTCCCAGAAGAATTTGCCACTATTCACATGCTTTTATGGTAGTCATAAAAACATTGTGGGTGTAGATGTAGCTGGTCAGGACATCCAGAGCAATAATAATGAGAGCGCTGACATAATAACCAACTTTTTGATCCAGGAGATCACACCCATTCATTGAATTGTTGTACTTATCTATCATTTTTGGTTTGACAATGTGCTTCCACTTTGGCCCGAGAAGATACAAGGAAAACCTTGGATTATACTGCTTATATTGCCATCTGCCTTTATACCCTATTACCATTTCATTCAAACTGAGATTTTGGAATGGGTAAAAGGCACTCTGAAATTTTTGCAACAACATGTTCATAAAAGGTTCAATCTTTTCTTTTCCTTGTGAATTTTCATCAGAGGCATGAAGCATTGTATGATATAATGCTTCAAATCTACTTCTTGAAAACATCTGAAGAAACCAAGGAGTATAAAATTCTGCAGATGTAGACCAGTAGTCGCGAATGCATGGTCTTTTCTGAATCCCAATATTTATTAGGACAGCAATAAACTTATCAAGTTCATGGCGTGTGACTTTGGTCCACCGAGAATACAATGAATATTGTTTCGCAGGGTTATTTTGAATACATTTGAGTCTGGTATAATCACTGATGCAGTGGCACATGAAATCTTGAACCTCATCTGTAAACAAAACACTGAAACATTTCAATGGGGTTGACAGGTCAAACCACTCAGTCACACCTGGTGTTCTCTTTGGACAAAATCGAAATGCATTTTGTGTCATCCCCTCAGCAATTTCTAACCACTCTGGGACATCTTGTGAGGATGCACCTGCCTCTAGACTTGTGGCAGTTCTCATAGCTTTACTTTTGGTCACAATGGTGTTTTGCCTCTTTATCCTTCTCCTTTAGTGACTGAAAGTTTTGCTCTTTTTATACCAGCCCTACCTGATGCATGTTCAATCAGCTGATCGACATCGCCCTCAGAATGATCACTTTCATGAATATTCTGACACAAAGTCTTTACAATGTCATCATTGGAATTACTATACCTAACTTCTAAATCAGTGTCGCTCGAGTTATCTTCTGTCCACTGAGAAATTAGCGTCGTGCTTGCTCAGCTGAAAGCATGTGTTTAGAAGAAGATTCTCGATCCATTTTGTATGTAAACAAAGGAATAGAAATGGATATAAAACACACAATTTTAGCTTCACAAATTTGTTTTTCGCTCACAAACGTCCATAAACATGTGCTGGATGTAATGAAATGATTTAAAAAACAGCTAGTTGCTAGGTATTTATAACTTTTCGTTCAAACTCGACATATATCACACTGGCGCGCCACGCGTCATTGGTCTGAACGGAAGTCCTATCTGGCGCAAGGCGCGCCAGTATGGACGGAAAGAGTTAAACCTGAACACTCAGTCAAAAAAGTTTTGCTGCATTTTGTTGCATGCTTAAACAATGTTTGTTAATAATAATAATAATAATAAATTCTTTAAGCGCCAAACACGGCGCATAAGGCAGAAACCAGTGCTCTCCAGGTTGTTCGTTGTGACGCCACTCCTCTTAGCTCTTGCACATTATTTAGGCCCAACGTTCTTCCTTCTCTTATTATTGTTCTTCTGAGTGTTTCTTTTGGTCTTCCTTTTTTCCGCTTTCCCTCAGGAACCCAAGTGAGCGCCTGTAGTGGTATTCTGTTGTTTTGCATTCGTAGGACATGACCGATATATGACCATCGTCTTTTCCTTATATAGTCGGAGACATATTTCTGCCTAGAGTCTTCTCTTATTTGTCGATTAGTCTTGAATTCTTTCCAACTGATGTTCATGAGTTTTCTAAGACATTTGTTCTCGAATGTATTCAGCTTGTTCTCCAATGATTTTGTTATTTTCCAACTCTCACAGCCGTATGTTAACACTGAGATAACATTTGAATTAAACAGACGAAGCTTGGTATGTATATTCAATGATCGTAATTTCCAAATGTTAGATAATCTATTGAAGGCGCTAGCTGCCAAAGCAATTCTAGTATGGATTTCTCTTGTTGTGTCACCATCCTGAGTCATTTTACTGCCTAAATAATTGAAACTTTCAACTTTCTGTAGTTTTTCCCCGTTCAAGATGATATCAAAGGTCTCGTTAGAAAAGTTCATAGCTTTAGTTTTAGAGGCATTTATTTGGAGACCAATTTTAACCGAGAGATGACACAAATTATTTATTGCTTCTTGGGATTGTCTTGGTGTTGAACTTAAGAATGCTACATCATCTGCGAAATCCAGGTCCCCCAGGAATTTTCCATTTGTCCATTTTATACCCAATGTTTGTTAATCTGACAATAAATCAAATCTGTGTTACGTGTGTGTACCTTCAAGGTCAATCAAATGTACGTGGTGGAAAGGGAAATAATGCATGTTTGAAAATGCTTCCTATGGCAAAGCCTGTTCATAACATTGCTGAAATTTGCTTTTCACGTGCAAGTCGTGACTATAGTGAACACATGTCACCCACTTTTCGGAAGGAACGGGCAATGGGTATGTTTGTAGCATTTACCATTTTAGCCATGGCTCAGCGAAGACGCTTGACAGATGGAGAGCGATGGCATGGCTGCAGGATGATGTAGGGCAGCGAGAAGTTGCTAGGAAATTAGGAGTTGCCCACTCTGTCATACAAACTCTGCATGATCGTTATAATGCAACCGGCAGTGTCGCAGAACAACGCAGGTCAGGACGTCCAACTTCTTCTTCTTCTTCCGTCCTTAGCCACCGACCGTCAAAGCAGTCAGTGGCCATTACGCCTAGTGGCGTCTTAGGGCAACAGCAGATAGGTTTTCTTTGCCATTGTTTCCCATCACGCCTATTGGCGTCTTTAGGGCAACGGCAAATCAATCCATTTGCTGTTGTTTCCGTAATCGAAGTGACTGGCAAACGGGTGATCAGCCCGTTGGTAAGGACGTCCAAGGTCTACCACAACTTGGCAAGACACGCTGAGCCATGGCTAAAATGGTAAATGTTACAAACATACCCATTGCCCGTTCCTTCCGAAAAGTGGGTGACATGTGTTCACTATAGTCACGACTTGAACGTGAAAAGCAAATTTCAGCAACGTTATCAACAGGCTTTGCCATAGGAAGCATTTTCAAACATGCATTATTTCCCTTTCCACCACGTACATTTGATTGACCTTGAAGGTACACACACGTAACACAGATTTGATTTATTGTCAGATTAACAAACATTGTTTAAGCATGCAACACAATGCAGCAAAACTTTTTTGACTGAGTGTTCAGGTTTAAAAAAAAACAGCTTAGTTGAAATGACCTAAAAATTGAAAGTGGCCTTTAACTTTTTTTGAGCAGTATATATATATATATATATATATATATATATATATATATATATATATATATATATATATATATATATATATATATATATATATATATATATATAAGAGATAGTAACGCTCATACGTTTCCTTTCATAAATGTAATAACTGAATAACCAACTATTGTTTAGTTTTAAAACAGCAGGTAGCAAATTTAATAATCAGTTAATATTAACAGTTTAAAATAAATGAAATGCTGGTGAATTTTATATTGGAATCAAAATTTCTCTTCACGGAGATTTAGGGTGAGGATATTGTTCAGAAAATTATGTCCGGTAGCTGTGCATTTTTTATAAGCACTTAACTGGTATAAGGGGGTCCTGCAGCCGGTTTTCCGTCACTTCTTGGTTATGAGGGCACTTCTTCACATAACTTGTCCGATTTAGGCGGTTGGTGTGGATCCCCTGCTTTTCACTCACAACTAGCTTTGTTCCACGAACATTTTAGACACAATAGAAAAACAAATGCCTCTTCTAAGTACATTTGTGGGCTGCCAATTAACAGCCTCATTCTCGCTGTCCACCCACCAATGTTAATCTCTCAGAAGAATTAAATTCCCGAGTACATAGTGTAGCTCAAGGAAGATAATTAAAATTAACCAATATTCTTCTGGGTATTAAACTGGGAAAATGAGTATGCACGGCGCGAATAATGAGTTGCCTGAGTTACAATTAACAAAGTGCATATATCTCACAAAAAATTATACACTTTAGGAACATGTGATGTAATCATCAGTCATCACTGCTTCAATAACAGAGATGCAGAAGGTTGCTGGATTACAGACATTGTCCCATAGAAGAGACACAAAAACCATGATCCAGATGGAAAAGTACAACAGTATGCCAATGCACCCAATGAAGGCAAGACTAGATGATCTGGCATTGGGACGTCTAAAGCGTAGCAGCTTTGTGCATCGGGGGAAAAGACTTATAAGACAGCATCAAGAAGACCTATCCATGAAGACAACACCACTGAAGCCCACCCTATACCCTGTACCATGGGAGCAGGCCAGCAGTGCCCTCCAAATTAATACATCAGTCAGTGGTCTCACAAGTGGATGTGAGTATAATGGTCTGCAAAAACGAACTGCTACATTGAGTATGATCCAAGAAAGCTATCCCGATCAATCATGAATACATGCCTATACAGATGGATCAGCAACTAATGCTGTTAGGAATGGAGGTGCCGGTATCTTTATCTCATATCCTGACAACCACTATGAGACTAGGCACATTCCCACTGGTAAATTCTGTTCCAACTATACAGCTGAGGTTCAAGCTCTAGAGCAAGCTGCAAATATGATTTATAACACCAACTCTGACTGCCACCAGGTAGTCATCCTCACAGATGCACTGTCTGTCCTGCAAGCTCTCAAGGGTGGTAAACTCCCGCACCTGAGAAATGAACTAAACAAGGTAGCTGCCAAAAAGAGAACCATACTTCAGTGGGTACCATCTCATTGTGGTGTACCCGGAAATGAAAAGGCAGATAAACTTGCAAAAAAGGGAGGAGAATGTGAACAAGAAGATAATGAAGTCACATACTTTGAGAAAAAGAGAGCTATCCAGACTATCAGAAGAGAACAGAACCAACCCAAAGACGACTATCACACTCTCGACCGGCAGGGACAGATAACTATTTTTCGACTCAGGACAGGGCATAACAAACTGAATAAACACATGCACAAGCTACGATTGTCTGCTTCACTACTGTGCACATGTGGATTAAACGAACAAACTGCTGAGCATGTTCTACAGGACTGTCCTCTGTATGACCAGTTAAGAAAGATATACTGGCCCTATGACTCAACACTAAACTCAAAGCTATATGGAGTTAAAGAGGAACTTCAAACAACAGTCGAATTCATCACGAGAACTCGTCTGACGGTGTAATCATCAAAGATGCGATCGCAAGAAGAAGAAGAAGAATCACTGCTTCATTCGGAGTCTGGGGTCACCTCTACTGACGGTTTTCCGCACGACTAGCCAGAAGAAATCACCAGCGCTTGCTGTAGTGGTTTAGGAATATACTATTTTCGTATGTTGAGGTTGCCAGCCTCATATATAACAACTTAGCAAGAAAAACATGACAAATTCACATTTGTAATATAAAGGTTACACGTACCCCAATTGGGTTATACACAATCTCCTCGCACAGTTTAGAATGGACACGAGCAATTTAGGTTATATGCTCTCGAATCACATGGTCTGGAATATTTGAATCCCTTTTATGACGGGTGAATCTGCGAAACACTTGGTCTGGGAAAGTTTCTCTAATGACGCGTGATCCAATTCCCTAGGTATCCAGTCCTAATATTTAAAGTCTTGGTCCCTTAAGTTTTTCAGAGTTTGTATTTATAAAGGCGGGCTTACTTTTTAAGGTTTTAAGTTTCCCAAATACTTCGATCTGTCACTTATAATATAGGAATTCAAAGTCCGATGTCTCACTGGCTTCTGGGAGTTGTTCGCTTGACGATGCGAGGCAGTCTCTGAGTTCTGGGTCTCTGATTTCGCTAGATTATATTTAACACTTCTCAGTTCAAATCCCAGATTGTGTTTCCGCCGAATATTCTAATGAAATGCATTGTTTATTTCGGCCCTCAAATCAAACCAATCGTATCTCTTTAGCACTGGGTTGGGGTGCCTAATTTAAAAATATCCCCGACGTGTTAAAAAATATTACATTTAATATTCCAACGCGTGACCTCTTTCAAATCATGCGGTAATATTTCCGCCGGCATCTTTATGCAACTTCACACACAAATGTGTGAACTATCCTGGCTAATGCCTTCCGCCAAGATTTTTCCAGACATATTTATCTGTAATAATGATACAGACCGGGGACAGCGTTAGCACTAATCTAATTAACGCCTGTTGGTGCTCCAGACAGACAGATATGACCGCCGACCGTCTTGACAAACCATCTGTGGTTCTATTCAACGATCGGGCAATACCGTTGTGTCAACACAGGCCTGTCTCTTTCAAAGGCGACTCAAGCGATAACCGCGTAATCCGTTGGCTTGTCTAATCACCTGATAATACTACAGTTCACCTGGCGTAACGTAAACACGTCTGCGAGTAAAAAGATAAAGGTAGTCCCATAACAGATACTTCCGTAGGGGAGTTGAGTGTTAGAGACTTTACTCTACTGATCCAACATAGAGAGTAACAAGAATGAAAAGGCATGATTTATGCCAAATGAAAGCGATTGGTGACGAAAATGAAGAAAAAGAAATGATACTGCTGTAGGGCTGAAGGTGTTAGAGATCACACAAAAGAGCATGTTCAGACGTTCTGTGACAAGCCGGTGTTATCGACTCGTGTGGGTGGGCTCGAACTCGGGTCGGACAAGGTGCCACAACGACTTGACTCGAACCTCGACTTAGGTTGTTTCTTTTTAAATTGGTGACTCGATTTCTCTTGGGACTTGCTAATGTTGGCGAACCAACTTCGCCGTCCTCATTCATAACTTTGTCCTCATTCATAATGCACTCATACGAAAACATCGAAAATGGCCTTGTTGAATTAATAAACAAACTAAAGGATTATGCCTTCACACTAGGTCGGATGGTCGACTGTTTAACTTCGCAAGGCTGAAAGCAAAAACAAAAACCAGAAAGGTCACTATGCTTGTTATTCGCCGATGACGCAGCATTCAAAGTCAACAGGAGCTTCTGAGCTTAATGAATCGCTTCACCCAAGCATGCAATGACTTTGGTCTCACAATAAGTCTTGTGACGGTATTGCCTCCCCTGTTTTGCAGTAGTGGTCCAACAGTGGCCAAAACTCAAGAGTATCTAATATAGGCTTCAATGGAGTCTATTTGTACACAAGATTACTCTTGGCAGAAATGTAGATAGAAGAGTAGTAAAGCGTCTATCACATTGGAGTCTTCACAAGAAATTCAGGTAAGCGAAAACAATGCTGGCTGTCACTAAGCACGTTAATTCTGTAACCTGCCGACCACTTTTGTGAAGAATTTAAGCACTTATTTATCAGCTCGTTAAGCCCCCACCCCTGATTTACTCAGTGGAATTCTCTTATTCAAGTATAGCTCTGTTTAGAATGTGTGCAGTAATTGACAAACATGCAATAACTTTAAAATGATCAAATCGAAGTTAATTTTGTAATATTACAAATAACAAAATTTAATAATCACTTTAGTTTTAACAGTTTGAAAATAATTTGAATAGTTATGGATAAAGAAAAACTATCATCCTCATATTTGAGGATTGCAAAAAAGGGCAAGAAAGTTCAGATGGCAGCATATATTTGAACTTAGCTTCCAACGACGGTTCTGTCTTTTCACACTGATCAGTCCTCTCTGGTCAAGGTTGTCGGGTGTAGCTCGTCTCCCAGAAACTTCAAGGAAAGTCTACACAGTGTTCTTTGTCTTAAAGCGTAGTCCACTGATCCCGTCTTGTTCCAGAACTAGTACGTTTTGCTGGTACCACCAATAACTGTGATAGAAGAATAGGAAAGAACGCTCTTCTGAGTATGGCGTTCTCCGACACAGTTATGTGTCCCCCCTCTTCTATTTCACCATCCCACTTACAAGACTCAGAGTTTACCCTCGATGAGAATTAAATTTAATCCCTCAGGATAAAACTTCCTTTACATTTAAACTGAATAGCTTTAGCTTTACATTGCATTTAAATGAAAAAGGTTAAACGTACAGATATAATATGTTTGACATTTACATCTCCACTGTTTGAAAAGTGTTCCCAATATAAATTCATCTATGTTTTCTTTATATTTACACTTATGGAAAAGTTTGAAACTTCTATTAATTAAAATGAATATTTTCCTATGGACATTTACACTGGTTTAAAGCGTGAAACTTTACATTAATTTTAAAGTGAATATGTTTATAGGGACATTTACACTGCTTTGAAAATGTAAATCTTATGCTTAGAATGGACATCATTCCTTTTCATCTTTCTCTCCCTGCTCCATAGGGAACCTGGAACTACTTTATGCTTTCAGTTCTCTTTGGGAAACTACCAATAAAGCAATCACCAACCTGTGCAATGTGGTTCATGAATCATCATTCTATATGCTGAGGTTGCCAGCCTCAAATGACTTTGACATCCAATAGCGAGTTTTACACAATAAAATTCACATGGTATATATACATATATATGTTAGTTCACGTGTTAGTAATAAAAATATGAAATGTAAATCCAACTTACGCCAATCCTGGCTACAGACTTGTCGCACAGATGAATAAAAGAGACGAATCGTTCTCTTACAACACGTGTCTGCGATTTCTTTTAATTTTAACATAGATTGCCCCTTCTGACTCCGTGTTTCTTCAATTTCCTAGTCCCGGTTGTTCCTTGTTAAAATTTGAAAGAGATTTCCTGTGCTTTATAAGTCTTCTCTGGTTCTCCAATAAAAGGTCCGGATAATAATTAGGAATCCAGTTTTCACTCTGGTAAAGGCCTAGTGTTGTCTTGGCGAGCGTCGAAATCACAGAAAAATAAAACTGTGAAATTGTCAGCCTATATTCCCTCCAGTGATGTTATGAATCTAATCAGAAAAATCCAATCATTTCAAATCATGCAGGATAGGCTGTGATATTTCAAAATAGTCCCACGTGAAATAAGGTGCGTGCCTGCAAAGGTCACGTATTACCATATATGGACATCTGATGCCTTGTATACACTCTTACAAACACATTTGTAGACTCATATTGTCTAAAATGTAATAAATCCATGACTACTTTTTAACCAAGGACGGGAAGCAATTACATCACATTTGTCTGCCCACTCGTGTCACACAGACGGTAATGTCGTCTTATCAGCGGTTCAATCTAAACGCGCCGGCGACTATCTTATCTTGCTCTTCGTAGGCTGGAATGAGCAGGTAACAAACCGGTGACATATTTGCAAGGAGTATCACAACCGTGATAGCTATCACCTACCGGGTGATTTGATAAAATCACATATCTGCTACTTGGCAAACAAATAAAGAAATAAAGAAAGAAAAGTGCGATAATTGACAGCATCTAATAAAAATCAGTACCACAAATGTACCGATGCTGCCGGAGAGAACCAAAGATCGATAGAGGTCGCCCCGTTTCGTCACAAGTCTAAAGAAAACAAACGTGCTGGGTCAGGATGTGGATGTTGCACCAGTTAGCACTATTGATAACTATGAATTGGCAGCGATGCACCACTTCACATGCTTGGGGTCTACCACTGTCGCATACAGATTTATGATCAATAAATTTTCTATATTCTTTTCTTTTCTACCCGTGTCCTCTACTTTATTATCGCTCTTTTATCCTTTTCCTGTTTTTCGCATTCGTTCGTTTGCGACTAAATATATTTTCCTATTCTGACTTTGCCGTTTCTTTTCTCATACTAGTAACGCATTTTATTGCGTAATGTGTCAGTTCCTGCACGAGACGAAATAGTGTGAGAATTCATTCTGTCAGACATAGAGAGCAGACATTTGTCTACATTTTCAGCTGTCACGAGAGTTTTCTTCGGCTAAGTTCTCGGCGTGAGGTGTGAACGGCGCCCTCATGCATAGCTCAGAAATGAGACATGTCAAGTGAGGTGTGAAGACACGTTTGGGCAGTTATGGCCAGCGTTTAAAGTTAATGTGAAGTGTTAAGAGAGGAAGGAGGGGGGGGGGGGGGGAGAGAGACCGGCGCTATTTCGGGTTTTCGTAATAGCGTGGGATCCTTTGTCCGTTTTCATTTATTTACACGAGTAGCTTAGATTTCATTCAGTTCTCCAAATTTTGCAGTAGACAGGTTGCTCGTGCTAAGGAATTAAGCTTGCATAGCGAAGTCTTAGTTTGTTCTCGACAATTTGCCGAGCTTCGATACTACCAATAAATATAAGCGTATAAATTCTAAGTTGTGCGATCGCCTGTAGTTCTGTCTGGAGGTAAATATTATATATATATATATATATATATATATATATATATATATATTCAGTGATAATATATTATTTATATTTTATATATATTAGATTTATAGTAGTGTGCAGAATTCAGTTATAACCGCTTAATTTTATAGTGAGATTCCTGTTAATTAATTTATAAGTCTAGTCTAGTCGACATGTTACAGTGGAAAGCAGAATAAACTATAATTTCTAGCTTAAACTCATGCAGCTGTAAATGAATTTTATTAAACTGCTAATAATCAGTCGAGAATATTTTAAACTAACTTATAACTGCACTGATTCATCATTGAGTATTGACGAAATACGTATGTATTTCTAATTCATGATGATTGATTTTATTAATATAACTTATTTCACGGGAATTTAAACGATAAGACCAGCTCTACGCTTGCAGTTTATAATGTAAGTTATAACCGAGGAATAGTATGTATAAGTATTTTATATGTTGTTTTCTCTTTATTCAGTGAAACTGGGGTAGCCCAACTTTGCCAGCGTTTTAGTACATGAGAAATATCTGTGAAGAACTAAAACATTTTTTTCTTAAAGACTTGGGTGTATAAAGTAAAACCTGTCTGGCATTGCGTTGGCATCCAGAACGACAGAGTACCCATTTCATGAACTTTAAGATTAAATGAAGTAACGGGCCTATCGCGCCAGATTTAATTCTTCCTGAGAAAAACTCAAGTACATTTCAGCCCGTGTGGCAAGTAAAATATTACAATCAATAACCTTTCCGACACTGTTGACAAATTGTGGTGTGACCAAGAATTTTACCTTTGATCGAAGTTACAAACCTGACATTTTTCCTAAGTAGTGGAAACCTCGTGATTCTGACACTGTGAGCCCGCTTAAAACTAATTCTTACCTCGTGATTCAAGTGACACTAACCTTAGTCTGAAAAATATTCGCATGAAGAGGACGCTCCCCGGAACCATTGGATGAACCCAAAAAAATCTGCAGAGCTGGGATCCGCTTCATTAAAAGAAAGACAGATTAAAGTGTGTGGGTGTCCTAAAGTTTGCGCCAGACGGCGAACAACAGCACGATTGTAGGTAAGAATGTATGTCAGGGCCCTGATGAATGAACAGAGAGAAAGCAGGAACGAGTGACTCTTTTATGGTATACCAAATTTCACCCACTTTGTATTTCTTTATGCAGGTTTTTTTTGTTGCTAACAATATTTTCCTTAGGATAGATTAGAGTATCAAAGTCTGTTCATACCTTTAAAGGGAAATCATTAGACTACAGCAGATGTATCCGTGACTCTTTGGGGCTATCACTTTTCTTCTAACAGGACTGTGGGCTATACATCGAGGGAAAGGATCATACCAATGGGTCTATCATTATTGTAGCAATTCATGGACTTTATGACTATTTGTATATGCTCGATGTAATTTTTATGTGTTGTGATGGAAATTTCTTCTGATAATTAAAAATTCAATTAAACTTAATCAGTGTGTTGGTCAGCTCGTTCCAAAATTATCTATATTTTCATTGTCATAGTTTAACGTCTGTGTGTCTAATGTAGTCACTTATGTGTGTGAGTATGTGAGGTAAATATAAATTAATATATATTATACTAGACGGTCTGACAAATCTTAATCTGTTGTAGATGATAGGCTTACTGAGAGAAATCATCTCGAGGATCAGAGACCGACTCTAATATATTTTCTCCAATTCACTCGTGAAATCTATTTCTACTTATATCTCACTGAGATATCACCTGTTTCTATTGCTATTTAGAAGGGAAAAAACTTAAGTCTTAATTCACCTATCACGAATCTACGACAAATGAGGTCTCGTCTATCGGGATTTTGAACTTAGAAGAGGCAGACGATACGACAAATAGTGCGTGTTTTTCTGGGAATTGAACTCTTAGTCCTGAGCTAGCACGACAATATCAGCTCGTCTGTAAGATTCTGTATTCTGAAATAGAGAAAGAGTGTGATTGTCTCGTGGATTTTAGTATTTTTTAAAAATAACTATCCCCTAGACTAACTATCTGTTTATGGGCGTGCTGACCACACAATTAATAATTGTTTTTCCACAGCATTTTGAGTAATATACATTTGAGTTACAGGTCGATTTTGTCGGAATATATGTTATTACTGATTTTGTAATACTAAACGCTGGTAAGGTTTGTGATTGTCTAACAGCCACTGGGTTTGAAGCAGAAAGGTGTTTGAACTAAGTTAAGGAGTGTGTTTCGGACTATTTTGTCCAGATTAATTGCCTCCCTTACCCGATCTGACTTCAGGGGTGAACTTGATAGTGGATTAAAAATTAAGGGAATTTTTTTTTCACCTAAAATTTTTTGCAATAATTATTTTGTTTCCACTGTAGCAACTTATTTTTCAGGGAGTAATCTTAACTACCATTTATTTGGCGTAGTCGTCTGCATTAGGTACTTTATTGCCGATTAATAGCAGCGATAGTTAGATACTATATCATAGGAGGAGGTATCTCAGGTTAATATATATCACCTTTTGATTTTGTATTTTCTCACAAGTGGTAGGAACCAGTGTATCCCTTTCTTCTTTTATTTCTCGACTAGTCTCAGTCACTGATTTACAATGGCAGAGAGGGCAAAGCTTAGACAGATGCTCAGAGACGTAGCAAGGGGAGAGGGATTACAGGGAGAAGAAGCGAAAGCGTTTGTCAACGAAGAACTTGACAGATATGATGCGGAGAGGAAAGCAGCCGAAGCCAGAGAGCAAAGGAAGATGGATGATGAAATGGAAATTCGCAGGGCGAACGAAAGAGAGAAGGAGAGACAGCATGAGGAAAGAGAAGGAGAGACAGCATGAGAAGGAGAGGGAGGAGAGACAGCATGAGTTGGTGCTCAAAGCTCTAGAGATTCAAACTCGCGGCGCTGCCTCTACCTCCAGCAATGGCGAGTCTTCTCCTCATTCTTCTTTAACTGATCAATCTAACACTCAATCTCCTCATTTAGCAGCTATTTCTTTCGCTCTAGAATCTTTCCCTTGTCCTAATGAAAAGATTGACACGTGGCTAGAAAAATTTTAGAAAATGGCATCTCTGTACGGTTTAGAGAGGTCGCGTTGGTGTATGAAGCTTTCTCAGGCTTTCTCAGAAAAGTACTGCTTACGATGTGTATGCAAAACTGGAAAGCAGCCAACAAGACAACTACGACGTGTTGAAGAAAGCTTTGCTTGAACGGTTTGAAATGAACGTTCGCAAATTTTTGCAACTGTTTCGCAACAACAGGAAGGAGAATTCTGAAACTTTTCAGCAGTTCTCGTCTCGTCTGAAGGGGTACTTGACAAAGTGTCTCGAGCTTTCACAGCTCTCCTCTACCTATGAAGGGCTTGAGGAGTTCGTTATATGTGAACAGATAAAGAACACTTTGTCTGCTGACACCCGGAGATTTCTAGCTAAGCAGGGTGCAGAAAAGCTTGAAGACATTTTGCAAAAGTCTGAGTGATATCATAATACGCTGGCCGAACTGCCGGCCACAAAACGTAAACCGACAGAAGAGCCTTTTCGAAAGAATAATCTAGACCAATCTTCTCATGCTTCTCACCAAAATAACCACAGAGAAACTGGACCCCAAAACCCCCCTCCTGAAAAGTCTAAGTTCTACAAAAACAAGTACACCAACAATAAACAGTCTGATCAACCTAACCATCCTACATGGCAGCGCGGTCAGAAAGGACAAGGTGGCAAAGGGAAAACCCCTGAGCACGGGACATATGATAAGAGCGAGCACACCAAGCCTAAACGCATCGGATGCTTGCTAACAGTCTCGCAAGGTAGAATTGCTGTCAGTGATTCTCAACCTGTGGGGGATAGACCCTCAATGCGAGGTACTGTTATTTTGAACGGTTCTTCAACTTTTTGTTTATTTGACACAGGGCTTTCTTATGATTGCATTGTCGCCAGGCAGCTGGTCAAACCCGGTCAAGAGACAGGAGAAACCGTCCAACTTTGTGGAGTTTCTAAGAGTGATGCACCTACAGCGCTTCCCATCGCATTGGTTGAGATCCACTCTGATTTTGTCATAGGTGTGATCAGAGCGGCTGTTATGGATGACCCGATCTACCCAGTCATACTTGGCGGTAGATACGTGTTTATTGGTAAACCGGAAGGGCCAATTGTGGCAGCAGCAACTACAAGAGGGCAAACCAAGAAGGAACGGGAGCCTGCGCCAAATTTGTTACCTAAGGAACTTAAAGAGGCGCAATAAAAGGACCCTACTTTGGCACCCTGCTTTAGGAAACTGTCCATGGCTAAGGACCCTAGACAGCACGGGGACATTTTTTCTAAGGATGGCGTATTTTATCGCAGAACGGGCAAGCCTGGCCAAGGTTACAATCAGCTCCTAGTACCGAAACAGTACAGAAGCCAAATCCTAGAAATGGGGCACTCTCTTCCCTTCAGCGGACATATGGGACAGAACGCTACAAAAAAAACGGATAACTACACATTATTGGTGGCCAGGAATGATTCCTGCACCCAGTGCCAACGTGTGCCACCCAAGCAACGGACACCCCCAGTTTCTCTGGGTGAAATGCCAATAATGGGAACACCACTTGAACGGGTTGTGATCGACATTTTAGGACCCTTAGGAAGGACTAAAAGAAGGAACAGGTTTATCAAGACCTTAGTTGCCACATGCACTTTATGGGCAGAGCTATAAAGCTTACATGCGCGGATGCCAAGCATGTCGCAGAAGCCCTCGTGCAGATTTTTACTCGGTTGGGATTCCCTCAACAAGTGTTGACGGATAACGGATCTCCATACCGAAGCCTGTTAATGGATGAGATCGTTAAGATCTTGAGAAACCAGCACATCTACATAAAGCCTTATAATCCGGCCGGAAGGGGGTTAGTAGAACGTGTCAACGGAAACCTCAACATGATGTTAAGTAAATTGGGACAAGTGAAACCTGAAGATTGGGATCTCTGTATTCCCGCAGCTTTATTTGCCTACAGGGAAGCCCCATATACTTCCACAGGATTTCCCCCAGCGACTCTTTTATTCGGCAGACCTATTAAGGGGCCGCTTGAAGCCTTACTTTGGTCGCTGACAGACCAGAAGGCTGATGAGACAGTCGTCTCAGCTAGTAAATATGTATTGGATTTAAAGGAAAGGTTGAAACTAGGATGGGACCTAGGAACGACCAACTTTAAGCGAGCACGCGCAAAGGACGCTAACCGATACAGGAAAGTCGCGAAAGAAAGAGAATTGGAAGCAGGAGAGAAAGTTTTGGTGTTACTCCCTACCCGGAACAACAAACTACGTATCGGAAGGCAAGGGCCGTTTACCGTCCTTAAAAAGATTTCTAAGGCTAACTACCGGATCTCAGTTAAAGGAAAGGAGAAGGTCTACCATGTAAATCTGTTAAAGAAATACTTGGAAAGACCAGTGCCAACCTCCGAACATCTCCTGGCGATCGCCAAAACTGACGAAGATGACGATAGTGTCAGGGAATTTCCACTGCACACACACGAAATCTTTCAACAATGTCAAAAGCGGCGACACTCTTTCAAGCGCACACTGAAGACATTCGAGAGAAAGAAAACTTTGGGAGCAGACGTGAATAAGAATTGGACAGAGACGGAGGAGGAAGATGAGAGTGTAGATAACAGGCACCCTGAAGCTACTGATATCGGAAATTGATTTCCATAAGGTAGACATGGAGTGGTTCCATATCTTAAAGGGGGGACGTCTGTGGCAGAGATATTATGATTAATAAATTTCAGATATCTATTCTTTATTCTACACTTGTCTTTTCCTTTTCTTCCGCTCTTTTACCTTTTTTCCGCTCTTTTACCTTTCTTTCGCATACGCTCGATTGTTAAGATAAAACTCTCCCATTCATACCTTTGTCTTTTCCTTTCTAATTTAGCAACGCATTTTATTGCTGTTAAGCTAAGTTCTTTGATGAGACCGAATCGTGGTAATTCGTTCTCGACAGGGATAAGAAGTAAGACGATCGTCTATCACTTTTCTCTAATCTGCTCGCCTATAAGTTAATTATTCAAGGTGAAATATTTGAGATGAAAGACGAGCGTGCGTGTATTTTGTTTATGACCATAGTCGGAGGCAGTAATAGAGTGAATTCTCGAGAGCAGAAATCTCTTGCACGGTCTGGTAAATCATGTTACGCAAGATCTAGGAGAGACTGTCCGCTCGATTTGCGAGTCTGTTTCGGCTTCAGCGTGAGAAATTCGTTTCATTTGTAGAATGAGCAAGAATTTATGTAGATTTTCCTCTAGGTGCGAACATGTGGCCGAGAGAGTATGGGGTTTCGATAATGTAATGATTTTCCTTTCATCAGAGATATATTTATACCAGAGCAGTTTTAGACTTCATGCATTCAGACTCCGCAGTTTCTCTAGACACATTCTAGCTTCGTTTCTAGATTGCTTTATTAAGTAAAATCTCAGTTTGCGTTGGAGAATAGTCTTAAGTAGTCCTGTGTTGAGGTAATAGATTTCACTAGTTTTATCGCCTATTATATTTCACTAGTTTCTTTGGTGCAGAGTGATTAAATAGAAAGTCAGTTATATTTCTCTAGTTATTGTGTTACAGTGGATAGCAAATAAATTATATTTCTATCTAAACTCATACAGCTATAAATAAATTTAATTAAATTGCTAGTAACTAGTCCGAGAATATTTTAACTAACTAGTAAATGCACTGATGCATCATTGAGTATTGACGAAATACGTATGTATTTCTAATTCATGATGATTGATTTTTGTAATGACTAGAATTTATTTCACGGAAGTTTAAACGATGAGACAAGCGCTAAGCTTATAGTCTCTAACTTAAAGTTAATAACCGAAGTGAATATTATATTTTACGCGAGGGTAGGATAGGATGTGTATAATATTATGTTTAAGTATTCTGTATGTTTCTTTTTCTTTATACAGTATTCTGGGTAAAGCCCAACATCTACCAGCGGTTTTTTTTAGTATATGAGAAGAACCTAGAAGAAACATTTTTGTAATTTAAATAAGTGAGTTTCCAAGTTACAACCTGTCTGGCATTGTGTTTACATCCAGAAAAAGACAGATTACTCATCTCACGAACTTTAATACTAAATGCAATAACTGGGCCTATCGAGCCAGATTATAATTCTTCCCAACCATCTCATTGTACATTCAGCCCCTATGGCGAGAAAAATTACAAACCATTAACATTTCCGGCATTTTTTTTACTAATTTTGGTGTGACCAAGAATTTTGCATTTGAGAGAAGTTACCAACCTGTCATTTTCCTAAGTAGTGGAAACCTCGTGATTCTGACACTGTGAGCCCGTTTAAACTTTCTTACTCTAACTGATTCAAGTGACATTTACAGTAATCTTAAAATATAATTGTGAAGTGAATGCTCCCCTAAGCATTGGAAGAAACCTGTATCTGCAGAGCTGGGATTCTCTTTATCAAAAGAATACAGATTCACTGTAGAGAAGGGTCCTGAAGTTTGCGCCAGACGGCGAGAAACACTAAGTGTGTAGGTAAGAAAGTATGTCAGGGGCCCCTGCTGAATGAACAGAGAGAAAGCAGAACGAGTGATTCTTTTCATTTTGTATATTCATGCACCCACTTTGAAATTTCTTTATGTAATTTTTGTTGCAAATGCTGATTTCCTCTTAGAACAGATTAATGTATCAACTCTGTTCTTAAACTATAGAGGGAAATCCGAGACCATAGTGTATAAATCTGTGACTCTTTGGGTCTATAACTTTTCTTCTAACGGGATCGTGAGCTAAACAGAGGGGGAAAGGATTACACCTATGGGTCTATTATTCTATTAGTAATTCATTAACCTATGTGTATTTATATGTGCTTGATAAGCAAACTTATTTGTTGTGGAAAAGTTTTCTTTATGTTAATAAAATTTACATAAACTTTATTCAAGTGTGTCGGTCAGCTCGTTCCAAAATATCTATATTTCATTGTTATAGTTTTCACGTCTGTGCGTCTAACTGTCGTCACTTATGTGTGTGTGTATGTGAGTGGTATATATAGATTACTATATATGTTCTAACAGACTGTCTGACTATTCTAGATCTGTTGTAGAAGATAGGCTGACCGAGAGAAGCTTCTCGCGTGTCAGGGACAGACTCTATTAGTTTCCACCATCTCACTCGTGAAAATCTATTTTCTTTACATTACCTCTCACTGAGCTCCCACCTGTTCTATTTCTATTCAGAAGGGACCAATCTATGTCTTAATTCCTCTATCGAAAATCTACGACAATATATATATATATATATATATATATATATATATATATATATATATATATATATATATATATATATATATATATATATATATATATATTACTATGTGAATATTACTTACTTACTTAGTCGTTCCCCTTCTACCGTGAGGTGTAGAGGTTTGGAAGAGAGAGCGCCAGACTATCCTATCGGCTGTCTTTCTCCTGGCCTGGTTCCATTCTAGTCCTCGGTCTTTCAAGATTGTCTAATGTAGTCCTCCCAGCGGACTCTGGGTCGTCCTGGGGGTCTGGATCCCTGGCTCTTTGTTTCCCATGCTTGTCGTGGTAGCCGATCTTCTCCGATTCTGCAGACATGGCCAAACCATCGTACTTTGTGAATATTAATGTGTGAAAATCGCTAATGGATGTCCTAGTTACTTGAGGCTGGCAACCTCAGCGTATAGAATGATGATTTCATGAACCACCACTGCCAAGGGCTGGTGATTGCTATTTTGATAGTTTCGTAAAGAGAACTAAAAGCATAAAGTAATGCCAGGTGTCATAGGGAGCAAGGAGGGAAATATGAAAGAAATGAAGTACATTTTAATTATAATACTTACAGTTCCAAACCAGTGTAAATGTCGATGTTAACATATGGACTTTAAAATTAACGGAAGTTTCAAACTTTTCAAATCAGTGTAAACATAAATGAAAACATATTCAATTTATATTGTGAACACTTTTCAATCAGGAGAAATGTAAATGTAAACATATTCTACCTGTACTATTAACCTTTTTATTTAAATGTAATGTAAAGCTAAAGCTATCCAGTTTATATGTAAAGAAAGTTTTATCCCGAGGGATTAAATTTAATTCTCATCGAGGGTAAGTTCTGAGATAAATGGGATAGTAGAATAGAAGAAAGAGGACACATAAGTATGTGTCGGGAAACGCAATACTCAGAAGAGCGTTTTGTTTTTATTCTTTATCATAGTTATTGGTGGTACCAGCATAAAGTACTATCTATAGAACAAGAAGGGAACAGTGGCCTAAGCTTTAAGACGAGGGACCAACTTTGTAGACTATCCTTGACATTTCTGGGAAAAGAGCTACACCCGACACTTTGACCAACGACGAGCGAGAGCAGTGTCGTAATTTTTACAAGATAGGTCTGAGATATTTATGGTCCTGTCCGAGCAGAGGTGATAGTGGTAACTATGTGAGAGTAAGGTGTAAGAAATAGTTTTTCTCACGAGGTGATAGTGTAAGAGAAAGAACAGTCCCTGGATTTAGTAATTTCTCTAATCCTACCTTTACGACTATATTTGGGGCAAAGTCTTTTACAGACAGGGGGTATGATGTGCTGGTGTTGTGGGTAGTGGGTTTCCCCCCTTGCTTCACCCTAGGCCTAGTGAATTCTTGTTCATGAAAGGAGCGACCATTGCGGTGTTAGTCTCTTGGCCTAGCAAAACCTCTCATACCCCAAGATCGTTGTGCGTGGTGAAGAGCCACACCCTCCTCGAGGTAGTCCTGGTAACTGAGGGTGCGAATCCTCAGGCTAAACACAACGGATCTAGAAGAGCAAACCTCGATAATAAAACCGGTGCACTACACCGTACACACCCTCTGTGGGTGGGAAGGAGCCAGATGGATACTGAACAAGTCTTGGGAGTGGGAACGAGTGTGGACTGCTCCCTGAAGATCGGAACCCATCGTACAGGCACAGAGACTCAGGACTTGACGATCCTATTGCCTTCAACTCTTGGTCACATGCCTAGAGCCTCGGAGAACTCGGCGTAACCAGCAGGCAATTTGGTGGCGGGGAAAGAGCACTGTGAGCCCTACCTTGGCTACGTATCACAAGGAGACGCAGAAACACCCCCTTTATCTCCCCCAGAGCTAGCACAGTACACTTCTGGCTTCTACCCGGGGCGGTAGGAAATCCACATCAAACCTGGCAGAGCAAGTCCTCCATCAGATGCGGCCGATGCTGGGCCCACTGGCGCGTGGACACGTCCCGATCCCCATCGAGACTTGCCCGGGGAGCCCACCCCGGCTCAAAAAAGCAGAGAAGGCCACTCTCCAAACCTCCGATGTCTTGCGGGCAGTGTTAGGATGTGCAAGAACATGGACAGGAAGACTCCACAACTTCCCTACTGAAGACACGCCCACGGCGACCGTTGCCTCAATTGGCTGTGTGTGGTGTACACGGAAACGGGGCCTCCCAGTACTGAGGCACAGTTAAGTCCCCGATGTCACTTATCGGTGCAGAGTTGAGAGAGATGGCTGAGCATCACAATCCCCCCTGTGTTGCAGCATGATGAGAACCCAGCATTGCACATTGAGCTTGGGGGGATCACTTGGGCACCAGACTTAATACTGGCTCTTGACTGGATGGCTGCATGCAGGAGATTTCTACAATGGAGGGTTGGCAGGTGGTGGGTATCTGGAAGTGGCTCTGTGCAGGACGTGAGGATTCCTTGGGAGAGCCCAGAACCAGAGCACAGCTTTGTGCAAGCTCTGCATAGTTGGAGAGCCCCCTGGATGACGGGGAATGCACAGTGTGCTACCCCACCTATCCCCAACTGCTAACTTAGAACCAGAAGTGGGGTCCTCTGTATGCATGCCAGGCCAGGATAAAATGCCTGGGAAAGAGACTGGAGCTCAGAACTCCCTAACTCAAAGTTGCAGGATGGCAGAAAAGCCACAGGAAAGACAGGACTATTTTGAAGATAACGCAACCATATTTTCACCATACGAGCTCGGACGCCGCCTCGGTAAACAAGGTCCGCGCAGAGCAGTGACACCCCCAGGCTGCTTGCGAATAGTCTACTCCTGGGAACATAAACAGATTAGGGATGAGCCCACTCTCCCGTTGAACAGGTGCTAAAGTCATAGATACTGGGCCAGAAGGCGCACCGGAAACCACAGTATCACGCAACTCGCTTTTTTTTCTATGGAGAGTACACCGTCAAATAAATCTCGTACTGGTGCTCGCCCTGTGGAGCTCCACCAGGCAGGTGCAGTGCCGGGCTCTGAGCCTCGACAGAGCCCACCCTCAGCTACTGGAGGACCCTCTAGACCGTCTTGTGGAGTCAGCAGACGGCGGAGGAAAACTACTGACCAAAACAAAACAGAAAAAGAGAAACCCAGAGTGCCACTTGTCATGATGCACTGGAATGCAGAGGGAGTGAACAGCAAGCAGGCTGGATACAGCAAAAAGACAGAGCTGGAAAACATCTTGTATGAGAAGCAAGTCAGTGTTTGTTGTATCCAAGAGACTCACTTGAAAGCAGATCAAACCTTTAAAATAAGGGGATATCAATGCTTCAGATCCGACAGAAAAGATAGACGAAAAGGAGGAGTACTTACTCTTGTAAGGAATAACATTCCTGCACACGAAAGGAAAACCTTCATGGATGGAGCAGAATATCAGCTGTTGCAGATAAAGGTAGACAAGGTGGAAATAGAACTCCTGAACTATTACTGTCCGAACAACAAACCCCTGAGTCTCAGCTCTATACAGGTACCAGCCACCAACTTTATAGCAGTTGGAGACTTTAATAGCCACTCCCAGAGCTGGGGCTATAACCATCTGGATCACAGAGGTGAAGAGGTTGAAACTTGGCAAGATGATCACTCCCTAATCCTAGTCAATAATGCCACAGATACTCCTACCTTCTACTCCAGAGGATGGCACACAACTTCAACACCAGATCTTGCCTTCTCCACACCAGATATAGCTGGATCTATTAGTAGAGAAGTAGGAGACCAACTAGGGGGAAGCGACCATCGCCCAATCTTTCTTACTGTCCAGAGTGCAACTCTCAGTACAGGCCCAGCCATTACAAGATGGAACTACAAAAAAGCCAACTGGGGTTTATTCAGGCATCAGGTGAACACGCTGCTGTCTACCCTCAAGGCACAGAACAGAGACATTAATGAAGTGGTAAAAGACTTCAACAGATGCATACTACAAGCTGCAAAAGAAACCATTCCCAAAGGATGCCGGCGTAACTACATACCATACTGGTCCAGCACACTCCAAGAACGTCAGGAAGCTATGGACAGGGCTAGAAAGGACGCAGAGTCTCAGCCTTCACTTGAAACTCACAACAAATGGAAAAAGGCTGTAGCAGAGTTTCAGAGAACAAAGCTAGAAGAAAAACGGAAAAGCTGGAGAACTAAAACGGCATCGCTGAACCTTGAGAAAGACGGCAGGAAACTTTGGAGATTAGTCAAGTCTCTAAATGAAGAGCGATCCTCACCTAGGCAGACTATCACATTGGATGAAGGTGGCAAAGTTTTCAGAGGAAAACAAGCTGCAGACTTGTTTGCTAGAAGATACAGTTCAGAAAGCAACTTACCCATTAACATAGATCATCAGAGAGAAATAAGAAAAGAAATACTGGCAACCATGGCACAGACAGATACTCCTGCCCCAATGAGGGAACCCATCACACTAGGAGAACTACAGAAGGCTATTTCCAAGCTTAAGTTTCAAAAGTCACCCGGCCCAGACAAAATCAGCAACGAAATGCTAGTAAATCTGAGCTCAGCAGCAAAGACAAAACTGCTTGAGATATTCAACCACAGCTGGTTGAAAGGAACGGTACCCCAAGTATGGAGAGAAGCCATCACAATACCCATACTAAAGAAAGGGAAATGTAAGACCGAGGCTGCAAGTTACCGGCCAATCAGTCTCACAAGCTGTGTTGGGAAGACTATGGAGCAAATAGTCAACCACAGATTGAATGGTATTTAGAGTCTGAGCAGATCCTGGTGCCGGAACAAGCTGGATTTAGAGAATGCTACAGTATAGAAGACCAAGTTACTTACTTGTCTCAAGCAATAGAAGATGCCATCCAGGAGAAGAAAAAGGTCCTAACGATCTGGGTCGACTTCAAGCAGGCCTTTGACAAGGTGTGGAAAGATGGCCTTATTGCAAAACTTAGGAGAAGTGGAATCCAAGGCAACATGATGAAATGGATCCAGTCATACTTGCATAACAGGAGAACTAGAGTCACTCTTGACGGTCTGCAGAGCAGAAAAGTGTTGCTCCATCAGGGGGTACCTCAAGGAGGAGTAATTTCCCCAACACTCTTCCTTGTTTACATCAATGACCTGGTGAAAGATCTCCCTGCAGGAGTTAAAGCTGCCTTATATGCAGATGACCTAGTACTCTGGTGCGCTGATGAAAATGTCACCACAGCAAATTATAGAATGCAGCGGGCAGCAGACATGCTAGTGTCATGGGCAGAGAAATGGCTTATCACAATAAACACAGACAAAACCTCCACAACACTGTTCTCCCTCGCCCCCAAGGACAAATCAGCTAACATACACCTAGGGACAACCGTGATCAAGGAAGAAAGCTACCCCACCTATCTTGGGGTGACATTTGACCAAAGGCTTACATGGAATAAGCATATTGAAAATGCAGAAGGAAAGGCCCGAAGACGACTAGGCATACTCAGAAAATTAGCAGGTACCAACTGGGGAGCAAATGAACGAAATCTAAAGAAGATTTATAATGGAGTAATAAGACCACACTTAGAGTTTAGCTCAGCAGCATGGTCATCAGCTGCTAACTCACATCTGCAGTCTTTGGACAAGGTGCAAAATCAAGCTCTCAGGCTCATTACAGGAGCCATAAAAACTACACCAATAACAGAGATGCAGAAGGTTGCTGGATTACAGACATTGTCCCATAGAAGAGACACAAAAACCATGATCCAGATGGAAAAGTACAATAGTATGCCAATGCACCCAATGAAGGCAAGACTAGATGATCTGGCATTGGGACGTCTAAAGCGTAGCAGCTTTGTGCATCGGGGGAAAAGACTTATAAGACAGCATCAAGAAGACCTATCCATGAAGACAACACCACTGAAGCCCACCCTATACCCTGTACCATGGGAGCAGGCCAGCAGTGCCCTCCAAATTAATACATCAGTCAGTGGTCTCACAAGTGGATGTGAGTATAATGATCTGCAAAAACGAACTGCTACATTGAGTATGATCCAAGAAAGCTATCCCGATCAATCATGGATACATGCCTATACAGATGGATCAGCAACTAATGCTGTTAGGAATGGAGGTGCCGGTATCTTTATCTCATATCCTGACAACCACTATGAGACTAGGCACATTCCCACTGGTAAATTCTGTTCCAACTATACAGCTGAGGTTCAAGCTCTAGAGCAAGCTGCAAATATGATTTATAACACCAACTCTGACTGCCACCAGGTAGTCATCCTCACAGATGCACTGTCTGTCCTGCAAGCTCTCAAGTGTGGTAAACTCCCGCATCTGAGAAATGAACTAAACAAGGTAGCTGCCAAAAAGAGAACCATACTTCAGTGGGTACCATCTCATTGTGGTGTACCCGGAAATGAAAAGGCAGATAAACTTGCAAAAAAGGGAGGAGAATGTGGACAAGAAGATAATGAAGTCACATACTTTGAGAAAAAGAGAGCTATCCAGACTATCAGAAGAGAACAGAACCAACCCAAAGACGACTATCACACTCTCGACCGGCAGGGACAGATAACTATTTTTCGACTCAGGACAGGGCATAACAAACTGAATAAACACATGCACAAGCTACGATTGTCTGCTTCACCACTGTGCACATGTGGATTAAACGAACAAACTGCTGAGCATGTTCTACAGGACTGTCCTCTGTATGACCAGTTAAGAAAGATATACTGGCCCAATGACTCAACACTAAACTCAAAGCTATATGGAGTTAAAGAGGAACTTCAAACAACAGTCGAATTCATCAAGAGAACTCGTCTGACGGTGTAATCATCAAAGATGCGATCGCAAGAAGAAGAAGACGACTATATTTAAATCAGACGCACTTTCTCTCCTTATACAAAATACAAGTTACACTGCACTCACTTACACAAACTTCTGTGACAAATACGCACAAACGTGAAAACAAACTATGGATAACATATATGGGCAGGGGTTGACCAACACGATAACATAAGGTTTGTTAAGTTTATTATCACTAAAAAAATCACAACATCAAGCATGTACATCAATAAAGCATGGTTTACAGATTTGTTGTTGCCCTAAAGACGCCGCTAGGCATGATGGGAAACTACAACAGAGAAAATCAATCTGCTGTTGCCCTTAAGACGCCACAAGGCGTGATGGCCTCTGACTGCTTGGTCGGTCTTTGGCTAAGGACGGAAGAAGAATAAGAAGAAGAAGAAGAAGTCGTCCCCTCTGGTAAAGGAAAAGAAAGACGATCCCAACAGAGGTAATTAACCCAAAAGATCAACAGTTACTAATAAGGTATGGAATAGACAATACGGGAAAAGAACAAGTTCCTAATTAATCTATCCCGTAAATACTCAGGTTAGTGAGAATTAAAAAGAAGATTTGTATGATGGTGTAACAGAAGGAAAATATGGTTCTCTCTTTATGCTCATTCATCCAGTCATACTGTGGCCAAACTCATATTTGCTTACCCAATAGTGATCTCAGGTATTCCTTGGAAATAAACATTAACAAGTGCAATGACTACAGTGTCAGATTATTTGCCAACTCCAGCCCCAGACTATCCTTAGTGCTGACTGCTAGTTTCAAGGGAGTCGCCGAAGTTGGTGCGTTAATTGGTTTCCTGGATAATTCCTGTATCACTGCCTTTAGTTGGTTGGAGTAAGATTTATACGTGGTGGTCACCGTCATAGGATGAATAATATATATATAGTTCCGGGGTTGTCTAGCCTCTGGTGGCTGAGACTCTCTGTTAAGTTATGAAAATGTTACTGGTAATAATTCTCGGCTGTTCTCTGAGGTGATGGCCGAGTCTGAACAGTGAGTTTTCCTGGAGTATAATCCGTGAAAAAAAAACTACTGTCATATGTCAGATAAGTAGATAGATTTATGTTGCCACAGCGGGCTGCTGAGATCCAGTTACTATTACAGTTATTGTGTCTATATTGGACTCTCTCATGGGTGAAGGAATTGGACCGCACAGGGTCACAACACGAAGACTCAACAATATAATAGCATCTCTGGATGCATATAAGAACATAAGACCATAAGACCGCTAGTTCATAAGACCGCTAGTTCGCAGGGTTTTGATCAGCCTAGATTTAGGGAAAACATATAAACATGTAACCATAATATAAATATCATATCCTAACACGCGTCAAGGTAAGACCTCTTAACCATTCTTGTTATTAAATTAGATTATGGACCACAAGTGTCTAGCTTATCGTATCGCTTGTAACACGAGATATAAACACTAGTCATTTATAAAATTACACAAAATGAATAGAAGTAAACTGTATTCCGACAATTAACAATCACCTAGCGTCTTATAAGTTAATTAAACCATCTGGAATAAAAACGCTATGCGTTATTTAATACACCAGTTTAAGCGCCTAGAAATCTCAGGGAATTATACTGATAAACTTAGCACAAGAAATCACAAAAATGCTATTATATATATATTACCCCAAATAGAAAAATTAACTATCTCCGCGAAATCTGAGTAATGCACTTGTACTATGGCTCTTATGATATCGAGCTAGATATTTCAAAAATTTCCTGAAGTGACTGATAACTAATTTTGGGAAGAAGGGATATATATATATATATATATATATATATATATATATATATATATATATATATATATATATATATATATATATATATATATATATCTATATATGTATATATATATATATATATATATATATATATATGTATCTATATATATATATATATATATATGTGTAGCGTCTATATATACATATATATATATATATATATATATATATATATATATATATATATATATATATATATATATATATATATATATATATATATATATATATATATATATATATATATATATAAATAATCTGATCTCGCTGGAAGGTGACGAAAGTCGCGCCTTGTGCGAAACAGCGGGTTTCTGCGGGGATTTCTTCCCAGATAAAAGAATTTCTCCGTTCGCTCTGTTACCCGGTGAAATCGACAACAAAAGGCGTCAGCTCTCGGCGATTGACGAGCTCTGCAGGGAACTTCAAAATCCGTTGCCTTGCCCGTGTTTCTGGGACCGTGCGCTGTCATTATGTCGTAATATTCACAGCTCTGCTCTCATCGAACTTCCAGCCAAACGTACTTGGCCCGTCCCCTTTTAGAAGGAATGACAGTTATAGATCTGAATAGCCGTTTGTCAGCGCGTGGAACAAGACAAGTAGGCGTGGCCAAAACTATGAGTTAGACAGCTAGCGAGAAAGGCATGGATTATGCGTAACAAACGTGCATACTAATTGAGGAAAGCAAGGTGGAACGAGTTGGTTGAATGGAATGAGTGGCGACAGTGGGAATCCAGCGGACTGATCAATGTAGTTTATTCTCATAATCTGTCACAAGCAGTGTAAAAAGAACGAACCCATCAGCGGGAGCAGAAACTACTATTGGCAGCTAAGTGCAAAATATACACTGCCAAAGTGAACTTTTTTCCATCGACTCTACTATCAATCAATAATGAAACTTTTCTTCTAAACTATTCAATTATTTTCAAACTGTTAACACTTAAGTGATTATTAAATTTTTTTATTTGTAATTTTACAAATTTAACTTCGATTTAATCATTTGAAATGTACTGCATGTTTGTCTCAGTCAATTTACTACACACACTCTAAACACAGCTACACCAGACTAACAAGAATTCCACTGAGTAAATCAGAGGTGAGGGCTTAACGAGTTAAAATTAATCATTGCTTAATCCTTCACAAAAGTTGTCTGCAGATTCTAGAATTAACGTGCTCAGCCAAAGCAGCTTTGTTTTCGCTTATCTGAATATCTTGTGAAAACTCCATTGGGATAGAAGTGTCATTCCCCTTCTATCTAATCTCTGCCAAGAGTAATCTTGTGAGAAGGTAGACACCTTTGAAGCCCATATTAGATACTCTTGAGTTTTGGCCACTGTTGGACCACTACTGCAAAGCAGGGGAGGCAATACCGTCACAAACAGGTCGATCTTGATCTACCGATAGATACTAAGGCATCATTTAGTAGATATTTAGGCAACGGAAAGGGGGGGGGGGGTGAATTTGTAACCTAGGTAAATTTTTGGACTATCCCTCATCCACCGGCACTTTCCCCAGGTTTAAAGTTATTTTCACTGAATTTCCAGTGAAAATCCCACAAGTTAGCTAACTAAAATTCACTTTATTCGTCAACTGTATAAGATAGAAGAGAACTTTTCTTTGAAGTGAACTTTCAGTAAAATATTTAGTTTTAATTGTCCACCACTTGGATAATGGGATTGTAGGAAGTAGTTTGTGCAGCAGACATAAAAGTTACATATAGGCTGAATTTTTTTCTAAATTCCAGATACTTTGTAACCTGAAAACAGAAATGATTTTTATCAAGGTAGATCTTCAGGGAGTAGATTTCAACAGCTCTGGTTACCTACCCCTGATCTAGGTATTTGAATTGTTGCCCTTGTTGTAGATTCGTATTACCAATTTTTATATTTATCTCCCTTAGTACTATAGTGAGTGATATCATTTCTGAACGTTTCAATTAACAATTGCAGACGTTGCCTAAAAATGATTCAACTCAACTTTTTTCACGAATGTGTGTAACCAGTGAAACAATCGCAACACCTTTTCGGAAAAATATTGCACCTTTCAAGCTTTTAATAGTTCACTGTTTACTGAGTCAGGATTTATTCACCCTAAGCTTTTCTGGAAAATACAATCGAGGAAGTGGAGGGGAACTGCGGTAAGACGTGGAATACAATGGATGGGTTTGAAAAAAAATCGAAAAAAGGTGATTCGTCTTACGAGGACAAAAGACAAAGAAAATAGTCTACGATACGGCCACAAGGCCTTCGTCAGGAAAGGAAAGAAAGTGAAGGCTAGATAGGACACATTAAAACTTAATAAAATAAAACCTAGGTACTTCCCTGAAGGCAAGAACCGAAATCCTATCAAAATCGCTGTCTGCTGATGAGCGCGTGGCTGAACAGGAAGTGACTTCCGCCGCCGGATGTACACAATACATACTAAGAAACTAAAAAACGAAACCGGACAATAAACTACCCAACGTGATAAAAGTGGGGACTGGAAATAGAAGAGGACAGAATGAGTGGGAGATAAATAAATATGAAATAAAAAGTCAAGACAAATGTATATTGGCATACAAATAGAAGAATAGGATAAGAGTGGAAAGAGTAAAATAGAGCAAGAGAGGAAAGGGTGACCTCAGACTCTCAAGCTGTTCTCGGCTGGCAGTGTCAGAGGAGCAGGATCGGATCGCTGTGACCCGGATGTCGATGGGACCATGGTGGTCAGGACCATTGAAGTGTATGGCAACTGGTGTGGACTTTTGCTGAGCGATGTCATTTAAGTGCTGGCTGAATCTGTCCCCAAGTCGTTTGCCTGTTTGGCCAATATAGGTTTTGCAGCAACGTTTACATATGATCGTATAAATGACATTGCGCGATTCACACGTGAAGCTGCTAGTGATGGTGTACGTAGCCTTATATATATATATATATATATATATATATATATATATATATATATATATATATATATTATATATATATATATATATATTAATTATAATATATAAATATATATATATATATATATATATATATATATATATATATATATTTTTTTTTTTTTTTTTTTTCGTACGCCCGCTAATACTCGAGGCGAAATCTCAGGTTATTAATAATATTTTAACCTGACATTGATTTTACGTGAGTATCCCTTTGTTTCTTGTACATAGACAGGTGTCCCTCGCCATTCAGGCAAATACTATCCGATTCCGGAGGTACCCATTAGAGCTGGGTCGGCTCAGGAGCCGCCAGTCCCTGGTCGACGACACTTCTTCAAATGTTCTCGCCAGGTCTCGAGTTAATCCAGTCCAAATCCCGGTCAACGAAAAATCCTCAAATGCCGTCGCCCGGGTTTGATCCTGTATCACCCGGTCGCCAGAGCGGTGTTGTAACCAGCGGTGTTGTAACCACTACGCTAGCGCGGCCCCCATGTTTTATATTAACTTTAACAATCTCTTAGAATTAAAGGACTGAACTGTTTAGCAATGCAAAAATCGTCACGAGCAGTAATTAATGAGGACGTGTTTTAATTCCACGAATCAGTCTAGAGCCACACGATACCAGTCTTCCGTAAAGACGTCACCGGGTTTCCTGTGATTTTAGCTGTTGCCATGACAATCAACGAAGCACAGGGAGAATAATTACATCATGTAGGTGTTTATGCACAAGAAGCAGCCTTTGTTTATGGTAACATTTATGTACCGCTCACGCGAGAAAGGAACCAAGTCATGCTAGACATATATATTCAGGACATCAGGTTATCAAGACAAAGATTGTAAAAAATAACCGTCCATTTACAAAAATGATGTTATTAAAGAGATGTTAAGTACTTAGTCAAGCTACAATCTTTTTACCTATTCCAACAACTAAGTCTTCTAAATGGTCTGCAGATGCTGAAATTCTAATTTGTTAGCTTTTTTTTTTTTAAACTAATGATGATAAATATCCCGTTCTACCTTTGAAGGGTTATAATTAAGATATACTCGTATATAGCGTTTTGACTGGTTATAATTAATTTATATAGTGTTTTCAAGTCCAAATAACATGTACAATTTCCGAAAAGCAAAGGTTACATCACATCTTCTGTCCAATCATTGTAAATAGGGCCAATAGAAATTACCAAATTGTGTGTG